>JANAVB010004302.1:0-581939 GCA_029216955.1 Iris pallida | reverse complement strand
TCACGTAGACCGAATATAGTAGATACCCTTAGATCATATTTTTATATTTGTACCTTGACATGTATATTATGAACCGTGCTAGTCCCTGAGGACCTAGTGATCTTTTCAGGTATTCGACTGAGCGGAGTTGGTTGCTGATCATGATGGTTGCTATTTACTGTTTCAGGTATCTCTTACAGTTACATATTCACCTCTATTTAGTTATATTCTGCTTATTAGCTTAGTATTTATAGACTCAAGTTATTCGTTCGAGTCTATTCGGACAAATGTAGCATAGAGTGCACACTATGTTATAGCTTGTTCATTCTTGTATTCTGTATTACTGTGGATTGAGACATTGAGATATTATTGATAGTATAGATAGTTGGTCGTTACTGTACAGCTTATATATTCAAGATGGGCTAGAATTCACTTCATTTATAGCTGTCATGTACACGCTTTCCTAATCCTACATATTTTGGGGCTGGGGCATTAAAATTATAGTTTATATCTGAAAAGAAGTAAAGCATGCAGTTCTAATAGCAGCATAATGTAAAACATATATATTTTCACCCTTTGGTGATTCTTACCCATGATCATGTATCCATCCGTATACAAATATAATACTTACTCTTTCTGCATAAGACATTGTTAGAAACAACATCATATTTATCATATTTGTCACCGCTCAGGAGATTCTTACCAATAGATGACATCCTTCCCCGTATATGATTAATAACTTACCCTGCATGTATAATACATCATTAGCATGAGACCTATCTATATGTGGGTCACCGACCACACGTCATCTTGGACATCGTTGTCAAACAGCTCCCCTTCAGCGGTGGGTAGCTAGCCCAATCGGAAGATTTCTAAATAATCGTGCTACTACTTCAGCATTGTGCTACTACTTCAGCACTATGTTCCCCTAGGATGAATGATTCCGTGGTCTCGGAGTACCATTCGAGGAACTATACCTTGTGTACAAGTTGTACATGACCATGCAAGTATATGCATCTTAGCTATAAAGAAAACATATAATGCATGATAATAGAAACTAAAGAAATCAACCACGGTTCTCAATCGTATTGCCACATATGCCTTGAGCCGATGCTCGCATTACCATTTGCCCAATCTAGGGTCCAATTGCAATCAACATTCTTTAACAGTACCGGTTAATTGGATGTGATTACTCAATCTTTTTCCTACATCATTGATACCGTACGTTCCTTCGATCATGACTCAAACATACTCACTGCCTAGTTCTCGGGTCATATTATATGTGTTACCATCGATTCATTGAGTTGAGGCTCGATATACTCACTGCCCAAGTATTTAGGACTTTTGCTTCACCTATCATGTATTTTATTGTAACATCATACAATTAATAAAATGATTCGCAATAGTTTACCGGTCATGTGATTTATTTATCTTTTTGGGGTTCACGCAAGATAACATTTAGCAACTCAACAAATAAAAACAACATGCAAATCCTTTTTATTAAGCATGAAGCTAAACGATCTTCGAACGACTACACTACTCACATTTATAAGATTGTTTCTGCTACGATCGTATAGCCTTTTGAGCGATCGTTCAGCATATTTCCAAGTCCAACAAGGCTTCATCGAACAAACCAGTCCAACAAGCCTTCTGACCGATCCTTTCGACTAATTCTATGCGTCAAAAAGATGCCCCAAGCTATGCGTCTTTTTCATCATGCACGCAGAAGACGATAAGTTTTACAAATTGGAATCTTTGCGCCCAGTCATCTATGCTCTTCCTCTACACATGTTGTGGACTCATGCACATTGCTTACCAATATGCAAAATGAGTCCACATGGCAAAACTACTCAAGACCTAAGTACTAGGTCTTTCCAAGTACATAAAATAGGACGAAGAGTTCATACACTAACTTTTCCATGTGCAGATTTTGTCCAGGCACATAAGAAGGGAAATGAGGTCATACATCCTTCTATTGATTTTATAATATGCTTCGGCACAAACGTTAGTCAACAGAGATATCATCAAACAGTCGTGTCTCCTCAAAGGCATTCATGTGCTAAAATTGTTATCAACTATTGCTGCTCAAAGGCAGTTGATTAACCAGCTAGGCAATCTATCTTTCAAAGGTTGCAACCAAATTTGTCGGATCTGTCGTGGCTCGGGGACAACTTTCTGATAACGAAGATAATTGTCGGTGGCCTCGGTTTACACAACATCAAGACGATGAAATGATCAATATTTTCATCCTCTTCAACCAGAAGAGGTCAGAGATCCCCTTCACCAGAAGGTGTTTATCGAGAAACTCATTCCCGATCTAGACATTCTTCTGGCATTCTTCAAGCTCCAGGACATGATGATGCTATTTTCATGACTAGGGTAGTAATATCCCAGTTTCTAATCATTCTATATCCCACTCTGATGATAGAGTACCTCAGACTACAAAAACAGTATTTCTGGTGATGTGGCCTCAAACGCAACTTCCAGTAGCACTAATTCTAGTAATGAATCTCCATATGGTAATCCACATAAAGTATCGGTGTATGTGGGTGGGAATAAAGAATGGGGTTGTAATGATCGACAAAGAATTGATAATCTCGAGAACATGCTATAGAGTGTTATGACGATGGTCCAGTAGATGCAAGCAATAATAAACATGCAAGCAGCCTTGCACTAATCTCATCCATCTACCCCACCTCCTGTTGACCAAAATGCAGTTGGGATACCTTCAAATCCTAATTCATCACTGATAGTTGGAAGTGCTCATATTCCAGTGATACAATAGGCACAACCAGCTGTCACACAGCCTACTTCTTCATATCCACCAATTGATACTTAGGAGGCTATTTAAGGCATAATGCTCGATTGGATTGCATGAGTTCAAAAGAGGAGTTCCACAAGATGGAAATATACGTCCTTATCCTTCAGAATGGGATGATGTGGTTTGTCCTCTAAATTACAAACCTCAATTACTGATTTCCTATGATGGAACAGGTTTATCGAGACAGCATTTGACATATTTTTATTCTCAAATTGTTCCCATACCAAAGAATGATGCATTTGGGCTAAATTGTTCATCGGTACCATGAAAGGAGTGGCCTTCGAATGGTTCCGCAGTCTACCTGATGATTGCATAAAAAACTTCAAAGACTTGGAAAACCTATTCCTTACCAGGTTTTATTAGGGGACAGGTGATGTCTCTGTGTCAAAGCTCATTGCAACAAAGCTGAATAATAGGGAGCCAGGTCGAGAATTGATTGAACGGTTCAGAAGATTAGCATTAAAGTTGCATCCTAAGATTCCTCAGTCAGTACTAATTGATATATATAGGAATAATTTCTCATCCGCGGTCAGATTTTATATTGGACCTGGTGATTATAATGATTGGCCAGCTTTTATCGCTGATGCTGAGAAGGCTGAAGAGTCTGTCCAAGTTCATTATTTGATCAGACTCAAGTCGCCAGATAACAAAGGGAAGCATCTCCAGAGTAGTAATACTTCTAGAAAAATAAGAAAAGGGAAAGAGTCCTTCACAGTGGATGTTTCTGTTGATGCTTCTCAATCTAACCAGAAAGCTCATGCTGCCAAAACCCAAGCCGCAATACGCTTTTAATGAGGCTCTCATGTTGGACATTTTTTATATACTCATGAAAAGGAACAAATTACAGCTTCTAGATCCTCGTCGGCCGGATGAAGTGGGACGGACCAATGATCTAAAATACTACTTCTATCACCGATATGTATAATCCTACAAAGAATTATTACATATTGAAGAACCATATTCAACAATTACTGGACTCGAAGGCTATCACACTGTATAAAGATGAGAAGCAAGTGTCTGCAAATCATGTTTCCCTTCAGTTTGGGGATCTCCCTAGAGTTGAAGTCCAAGATGGCGTCGTTCCAATACCAAGGGCAACTTTGCAAGTTGTCAATCTTCTCCCGGCTCGTGATCTAACAACGGGATTGGTGCCTCTCACTACTCCATGTGGTAAAATTATGTGGACTATCATGATCTTCTGTAGGATATGGATTAAAAATCTACCTCTTCTTCTTCTAAGCTTCGAAAAAGAAGAAAAAGAGCAAGTCATGCAATATGGTTAATGAAGTTCTAAACGTGGAGACTAGGTCCGAAAAGACATATTATGGGCATATGACAATGAACAATTTACACTCTCCTTCCTACAGTTCCTGTGTCTGACCCTTCGACTACTCTGGTTGTGTCAGAATCTGGTCCATCGAGACAAACCTTGGTAGATAAAGAAAAATAGAAGGAGGTGAGGTTTGATAAGTTCTTGAAAAAACCAATTCTTTCGGACTTGACAAACTTTCCAATTTCTACATATTGGCACAGCTTGCCAATACTCCAGCTTTCATATCCATTTTTGAGCTGTTCCGGCTCTCCAAAGACACATGCAACGTGTTGAGTGAAATATTGCAACATGTTGACTTGTATTTGTCTTATGTTGAAGAACCTGAAAGTGATCCAGTATCTTGTCCCCATTGTCATAGCATGACTGAAAAGATTTCCAGCATCACCTTCACGCAAGAAGACATGTTGTTTGAAGAACAACCATTATGATAGACCCCTGTATTACACAGGGTACATCGAAGCCTGCAAAGTAGACTGTATCCACATTGATCCCGACTCTTTAGTAACCTCAAAGTCTACTTCAGATAATGGGGATCTGAATGCACAAGTTATGTGCTACTACCACCAATATCACCAGCTTCGATGTCGGACAGAGCCATCCTCTGGGGAAGATCCGTCTCAAGTGTCAGATTCTATATCATTGGTGCTAATGTATCCTACAACATTTTGTTGGGGCGAACATAGATGCATGATAATCTCCTTGTGCCATCCACTCTTCACCAGTGCTTCAAGTATATAAATGGAGATAGAAATGTTTCTACGAGCTACACTTTCTAATCTAGCCTATACCACTCTTAGCCAAGCCAGTACAGTTTCTGTTTAATCTAGAGTTTGGTGTTGAAGAGTTGTATCGGAGGATAAATTCAAGAAAATTTTCTAGTTTCAAATCGCCTTCTGGAGTCGGTCGTGCACTTGTCGCTAAGCACGGTATTGTGAAGTCGGTCGTGCACTTGTCCCCAAGCATGGTGTTGTAAGAGTTACAAGCACTTAGTTAAAGCTTGTGCCATAGTGGATTAACATCGAGCAGGAGTGCTCAAGACTAGATTAGTCCTCCACAAGAAAAACCAGTATATATTGTTGTGTCACTGAGTTTGATCTTCTTAACTCTTACTTTACTGTAATTCATTTATTGTTATATCATTTGCTCTTACTTGCCATAGTTTATAATTTTTAATTGTGATATTTATTCCGCTGCACACGCACATACTCTATTCACCCCCTCTAGAGGTGCTCAATGCTCTTACATATATTTCAATGGTCTTCTATGGAAGGAACCTGTCACAGAACCGTTGCTCGTCAATCTGCCCAAGCTCACTGATAAAGGCAAATCTGCCAGAATTCCACAGGAATCTTATAATGGGGTAGCAAACCTCTGGTTAGTGATCTGTATAAGAAAAAACATTATGAAGTTTGAACTACCTTTGGTGATCAATCTCCAATCAACCAAAAAAAGAAGCCTTTGGAGATCGATCTCCAATCGACCAAAAAAGAGGAGCCTCTGGTGATTAATTTGAGGACCAAGAAAGAGGAGCCATTGGTGATTGACCTCCGTCGAGGCATGCATCCCGTTCAGACTGATGAGCCTTTGTGATTGATCTGACTCATGTTCCAATTGTTGCAAGAGAATATGTTGTAAATAAACCTCCATATATCAAACTTCCCAAGGATGTTATCCCGAAAGAAGAAGTCTTGTACATACTAATGAAAGAGATTCTGCTTTGATTACTCTAGTGTTTCTAAGACTAGTCTAAAAATTGCAGATTCTTTGTATTAACTTATAAAAGATATGAAGCTATCAATGCCTATATCTATATCTTCTAGATGTAGTACTTCCTATCTGCCATATAAAGATCCATATTTTGAGGTACCAGCCAGGTAGAGTGGTGATACAACAATCATTTTTAGCCTAGTTGAAGTTCATAAAGAGTCTCTGGTTGAAGACCTTGAACCAAATATTGATATAAACTTTATCGTTATACTCCTCAAGCTCTTTAGATGATCCAAAGAATGGGATATGATTTGGAAGCACAACAAGGTTTAAACTTTGGAAAGGGTAGGCGGTTACCTCTGCGCATTCCAACTCCCAAGGGTAAACCACAGGATTATAACCATCGTACTCGTTGTGGTTTGGGATATGTAACTCCTCCTACTTCTCTAGTATCCTCAGAAGAGGAGAGTGGGACATATTCTTATTCTTATGATTCTTCAACGTAGAATACAAATCACAGTATGGGAGTGATATTTAGATATATTTTCTCACCTCATATGGTATCTATTGATAAAGCGGGAATGATGATCTTTCTATTTAGTCTTTTGAAGTTGATCCTTGGGCTCAGCAGCTTGAGATAGTGGAATGTAGTTTGACCAATTGGAGCCTCCTACTAAAGACCACGTTGTTCAAATTAATTTATGTGACTTAGAATCACCTAAATTAATATTTATCAGCAGAAGTTTATTTAAGGAAGATAAGCACTTCTCTAACTCATTAAAGAGTACATTGATGTATTTGCTTGGAGTTATGAGGATATGCCTGGGCACGATACACGAATCGTGATGCACCACCTCAACATATTTTTAATGCTAAGCCAGTGAAGAAACAACGATAGAGTTATCATCCAGAGATTATAGAAACTATCGAAACAGAGGTGCAGAAGCTCATAGATAGTAGCTTTGTCTGTGAAGAACAATATCTTGATTGGGTTGTTAATATTGTCCTAATCATGAAGAAGAATAAAAATATTCGAGTATACATTGATTTCGAGATTAATAAAGCTTGTCTAAAGGATGAACTTCCTCTACTGATCACGGATGTTATGATTGACAATACTTGTGGCTTTGAGCGTATGTCTTTTATGGACGGGTTTTCAGGCTATTCAAATCAAAATGATTCCAGATGATGAGAAGCACATATAAATCCGAACACCGTTAGGGGTATACTGCTATAGGTGATATTCTTTGGTTTAAATAATGTTGTAGCTACATATCAACGTATCATGAGCATAATTTTTTCCAAAAATTGCAAAAAATAATGGAATGCTATGTAGACGATATTGCAGTTAAAAGTTGTTCAAAGGGCAATCACCTCCAAGACTTGAGAACAGTGTTCGAATTGATGTGTGTTCATCAGCTTAAGATGAACCCTAAAAAAAGTTATTTTATGGAGTCTCTAGCGGCAAATTCCTTATTTTTGTCGTAACTTCGAAGGGAATACACATTGATCACGACAAAGTTAGGGCTATCCTAGAAATGCACCACCAAAGAATATTAAAGAACTACGCGGTTTACAAGGAAGGTTGGCCTACATTCGTAGATTCATTTCAAATCTCTCTGGATGATGCATGCCATTCACTCAGTTGATGAAGAAAGGTGTCTCTTTCGTATGGGATAAAAAATGTCAACAAGTGTTTGATGATATTAAGAAGTATCTCACCAATCCCCGATATTGGTGGCTCCATTGTGTGTGAATCATTCTTGTTATATGTTCATGCAAAGGAACATTCTCTTAGGATGCTGCTAGCTCAAAAGAATAATGAAGGGCATGAACATGCTATTTATTATTTGAGCTGTATGATGGTCGCAGAGCATAGATATAATCTTGTTGAGAAGGAGTGTCTTGCTCTAGTTTTTGCAATCCGTAATGCGTCGTTATGTAACTGGACAAAGTATCCATGTTATTATGATCCTCCGTCATTATATTTATTTTTTTGCTACTTTCTTCTGCTGTTATGGCTTATTTTTGCAAGCTTTATTATTCTTTATGAGCTTGTTCAAATGATTATAATAGAGTCTGATCAACTATTATATATTGTCTATTCTTGATTATTAGTAGGATCCGGTGTGTTAATGCCTGATCCACATTAATGCACTTGGTCTTACGATGAATTTATCTTCAGTGTATTGAGATATAAGATTACCATAATGATATATTGTCACGCCCCAGAACCAGGATACTAGAGAGCGGGGGATAGATACAGCCAGCTACGTATAGAGAAGTGTAATCCACCTCGATATACGGTCACGGCTATCTAGATGTATGAGGGTTTATCTACAAGCCATCAGTCTCTTATGGTCAAGACCAAGCCTAGTATCTCAATCTCAAGCAAGTAATAATAGTTACAAGATGATAGACCATCATATATTCAATAGTAAGGCGTCCCATACATTTTATATACAGATGATCACGAAGCTAGTCGTACAAAATGCGAGCACTAGCAAGAGTCTCAGTCATACATGATCATCCCTGGGATTTGTCAATCATGTTACAGTCCTTAGGAAGACAAGAAATATAAGTATTCAAC
This sequence comes from Iris pallida, assembly GCA_029216955.1. Taxonomy (NCBI): domain Eukaryota; kingdom Viridiplantae; phylum Streptophyta; class Magnoliopsida; order Asparagales; family Iridaceae; genus Iris; species Iris pallida. The sequence goes on along the minus strand of JANAVB010004302.1, from coordinate 573,509 downwards.
ACAAGCTAACACTTGCTCGGCGGCTAAACGCCTCAAAAGAATAATTTTACAATAGAGCGGGAGAGCAAAATAAAAACCCACTCGTTGCCAGGGTTTCTTCTAGTGTTCACCATCTGGCTGGAAGGCTGGGAGATCCTCGGGTTATGCTCCAAAATCTGGCCATACAAAACCAGCTGGGTCAGACCCTAGAAAGAGCAAGTGCCACAAGGGAGGCTTCACTTAAGAACTAAAACCAGCATGTCAGAACATAAACAAGAATAAAGACATAAAATGTAAATAAGGCAATAAATGACGAGGGACGAAGAACTATTCCGGAAGCCAGGTTACAATCCTTAAACCAAACAAGGACCCGAGTTGTAACTCTTCTCCTGTACAGAATCGGGTATCTAGCCATTTATTACTAAGAGTAAAGCGTAAGCAACCATGTCTGAGATAGCCATGTAATAGATCTAGACAAGACTAGACAGGGTTGGACTCCATCCAACATTTACGGCCAAACAAAGAGTACGACTTTATACTTTAACTAACTAGGGTTATCACAAGCCTAGTTTCTAGTAAGATGCAATGAGATGTTCCGGCAGTCACAAGTCCTGCAGCTATCAGTTTATCCAAACGAGGTTCATGTAGGATTATCAAGAATTATTTGGTAACTTGGAGTGCAACACATGACAGTGTGCATATTACTTGTTTCAAGAAGTGCCCCACATGACAGTGGACTGGAAATGTGCCCTACTCGTCGGCAGGCTACAAGTCTATCAAGTGTGGCCGGGATAACGGGATCGCCTGTAACTGGAAATATCTCTCTATATGAGCTGCTTTGATCAATATAGTAATTAACCTAGTCAGATTCAGCATGAATCCCTGACCGTGGTAACCAGGGATGCAAGTCATAGATATGTTGCGAGACGAGACTGGTAGCTTATACAAGTACATTCAAGAATAATCACCCACGATGTCAAGACAAGTTGTTACTCAGCATGTCAAGATAGTCGTTGTAACAGCATTCAAGATTACATGTCAGATTTACTTGTCAAGAGTGTGCCACGACGGGCCACGATCATGTCATTATCATGTCAAGGTTACTTGTTAAGAGTGTGCCACGACGGACCACTATTGTGTTCTATCCCTACATTATCATGAATAAGAGAAACTTACATAAAATATCTAGTAACATATTCTTGAAGCCAAGGAAAAGATCTACAACTTATGTTATGTGGAGTTGCGAGAATTCTGGCCACAATTCAGCCAAATTGGTCATAAAATAGCCAAATATGCGGTCTGCGGTACTATACGGCCAGGCACTATGTAGCTATACGACTAGGCACTATGCGGCCAGGCACTATACAGCTATACGGCCAGGTACTATGCGGCCAGGCACTATGTGGCTATGCGGCCAGGCACTATAGCTATGCGTGCAGGCACTATGCAGCTATGCGGCCAGGCACTATACAACTATGCGGACAGGCACTATATGGCTAAGGCACTATGCGGCTATGTGGCCAGGCACTATACATCTATGCGGCCAGGCACTTTGCGACCAGGCACTATACGGCTATGCGCCAGGCACTATGCAGTTATGCGGCCAGGCACTATACGGCTATGCAGCCAGGCAGCTCATCTTCTCCAAAAATCTGAGAAAGATAGCCATGGAACTCATGAACTTCAAACTTATATAACTCGGTCAAAACAAAACGAAATCTAACTTTGCAAAGGTCAAATTTGGGTAAAATAAAATTCTCTACCACATGGAACAATTAGTTTTCGAAATAAGGAGCTTTGATAGATCAAAATCTAAGAAAACCGAAAATGACCAAAACTTAGATCTACAAGAAAATATCTACCAAATTGAAAATGCCAAGTTCTAAAGTGCCTTGAAATCATGTGGGGAAAATAATGGAACAAATAGAAATGGGTTCTCTCATGAAGCAAGCTAGCACTTGCCTAGGGTTTCTTGGTAGGTGGAAAGTTATGAGGAAGAAGAAGAAATAATGAAGAGTAAAAGAAGAGAGAGAAAGTAGTTGGGGGTTTATAAAGAGGGGATGGTTCAACATGTTGAGGGGATGGTTCAACATGTTGAACCAACCCTCAAAATAAACCAAACCAAGCCATCCATAACAAGTCAAGTTGGACCAAACCAACCCAAGGTCAACTCTAGTCAAGATACATCAAGGCATAAAGAAATACAGAAATATAGTAAATAAAATACGGGTCGAAATCCGTATACGTACACTGGAAATATATATAACGAAAAACGGGAGTGACAACTCTATCCACCTTAAAAGAATTTCGTCCTCGGAATTTAATCAAGAGGCTAGAGATGTCGGGGCAAGCTATACTAAAGCACAAGCCATCTACGACTAGCAACCAATCAAGAAATCATTCATGCAAGCAAGGAATTTAAAGGCATAAGGAAGACATTATACCTTATAAGTCAAACAGGTGTGGATATCGCTAGCGGATATCATCCTCATGCTCCCACGTTGACTCACCTAAAGAGTGGTGACCCCAAGCAACACGAACTAAACTAATAGTCTTGTTCTTGAATACCTTCTCTCTTCGGTCCAATATGGATACGGGCATTTCCTCATACGAAAGGTTGGTTCCAACAACCAATTTCGAATGATCAAGGACATGGCTCAGATTCGGGATATACCATCGCAATTGGGATACATGGAACACGTCATATATCTCTTGTAACGACGGCAGAAGAGCAAGACGATAGGACACATCACCTACTCGTTCGAGAATGTCAAACGACCCTATATACCTAGGACTAAGCTTTTCCCGTACGTCGAATCGAATGACACCACGGGTAGGCGAGATCCTAAGGAATATATGGTCGTCGACTGAAAACTCAAGGGGACGCCGAAGAGAATCGGCCCAACGGCGCTGACGATCTTGCGTAACTCGGGGGTGATCTCTGACTTGCCTGACCATCTCGATAGTCTGTATAACCATCTCTGGACCAAACATCTGCCTCTCGCCCACATCATTCAAAGCTAAAGAAGATCTACACTTCCTGCCATATAGTGCCTCGAAGGGTGCCATCTGGATGCTAGCCTGGAAACTATTATTATAGGAGAACTCCACTAGGTACAGGTGATCTTCCCATGAACCACCGAAGTCCAACGTATAAGATCGCAACATATCTTCAAGAGTCTGAATCATGCGTTTTGACTGACCATCTGTCTGCGGATGATAAGTTGAACTGAACTTGAGACGAGTCCCCAAATTCTTCTGAAGACACCGCCAAAAGTGCGATGTGAATCTCAAATCTCTGTCTTAAATGATACTAACGGACACTCCAAACAAACTGACAATCTGCCTGAGATACACCTCTGCTAGCTGCTCCGTTGACTGACTAACTCTGAATGGAAGAAAATGAGCTACCTTCATGAGACGATCGACGATAAACCATATAGCATCTCTCCCAGCTGGAGATCTAGGTGACCCAGTTATAAAATTTATGGTGATATGCTCCCACTTCTACTCCAAAATCGGTAAAGGTTGAAGAAGTCTGGCTGGTCTATGATGTTCACCATTAACTTGTTGGTAAACTAAACAACAAGAGACAAATCGAGCTATCTCTCTTCATGCCATTCCACTAGAAATGCTGACGGATGTCTAGGTACATTTTTGTGCCACCGGGATGAACGAAATACTGTAAACTATGAGCCTTTGTCATGATCTCATGTCTGATATCACCACCGGGTACACAAAATGCCTCCTATGTCGGAGAGTACCATCTTCGTAAATACATAACTCTGGTCTTCGTGCTGCTTCACACTCTGCTTTGAGCCGCTGAAGCTTAGAATCTGCTGCCTGAGCTGCCCTGATCCTTTCTACTATACTGGACTGTACTTGCATGCTGGCCATCAGTGCCACATTAGTGGGGAGAACTACCTCAATCTCCATCTTCTGAAGATCGGCTAACAATTCTGGTTGCATTGTTAGGAAATAAACTCCGGCTCTCCTACTCAACGTATTTGTAACTATATTGGCCTTCCCGGGATGATACTGCAGGTTGATGTCATAATCCACCAGTAGCTCTAGCCATCTTTGCTGACGCATATTGAGATCCTTCTGGGTAAATACACACTTCAGACTCTTGTGGTCGGTGAAGATCTCCACTCGATCTCTATGTAAATAATACCTCCAAAGCTTCAATGCAAAAACTACTGCTGCTAACTCCAAGTCATGGATAGGATAATTCTTCTCATAAGCGACTACCTTACCATGCTGCATCAAGACGCATTCCAATTCTCTGCCGGAAGCGTCATAATAAACTAAAAATCCTTCAGTCCCATCTGGAAGAGTGAGAATGGGGGCCATCATCAATCTCTGCTTCAACTTCTCAAATGAAATCTGACACTCTGTTGTCCAAGTAAACTGCACATCCTTGCAGGTCAACTGAGTCATGGGTGCTGAAATCTAAGCAAAGTCTGAAACAAATCGTCGGTAATAACCGACCAATCCAAGGAAACTGCGAACCTCGACGACTGTACTGGGTACTGGCCATGACTCTATAGCCACTATCTTCTGGGGGTCCACTTCCACTCTATCTCTGGTAATGATGTGACCCAAGTATGATATGTGGTCAAGGCAAAACTCGTACTTGTTGAACTTCGCGTACAACTAGTGCCCTCTTAGAATCTTAAGGACTACTCTGAGATGTTGCTCATGCTCCGCTTCACTCTTGCTATAGACCAAGATGTCATCTATAAACACTATCACAAACTGATCCAAATAAGGTATAAAGATACGATTCACAAGGTCCATGAATATGGCTGGTACATTGGTCGCTCCAAATGGCATAACAAGGAACTCCCAATGCCCATATCTTGATCTGAATGCTGTCTTCTGGATGTCTTGTTCTCTAACTCTGATCTGATGGTACCCTGATCTCAAGTCAATCTTCGACCCCCTCAATGTCAAGCCCACAGAGAAGATTCCGACTGCTACAGCCTTATTCTCTCGCCCAATTCTTATCCCGGGAAAGCATGGCAAAAAAAATGGTGGTTCCATTGTTGATCTGACGAAGGAACGATGTCGAAGGAAGCATGCACCGGTCCAACCCCTCACGACGGGAGTATTGTCGGCAAAGAGATTTGTCTTCGACAGAATTACTTTTCCTTCAGGTAAACCTTCGACGGACTTTGAATACTACTCGCCCGTTGGGGGTAGTAAAAAGAGATCCTAGGTGGCTCGCACTTTATACAACAAGCGTGTGAGACCAACGGCAGACCAGAGGCCCGTATTGACAGTAACACCCACAGCCGACGAAAAGCTATACAAGACTGGCTCTCACGCTTCGATGCCTCAACCAGTCGAATCTCCCTTCCACTAGGGTACTCTTGTGCGTAAGCCAAGCCAGGGGGCACTTCCCACGGAGAGGGAGCCACACGAGCGTCGTTCCTACAGGAGCGATAGGAGGCTTCTTTGCCAGACTTGATCTGACTGTGCTTACATGCAGCTTCCCTACATATACAATAGGAGTGCTACGACAGAAGATCCAACCCTCTCCCAAGCGGAAGAAGAATCTGTGGCAAAAGACGTACCTAAATTAAGGCACTCTTGTATCCAGACTACCATCAACTACCGTTGTCAACAGACGGCTGCACCATCGCTAAGCAGGCGCTCCGTCTTCCAGAGACTCTACTCCATGCCGACTCTACGCTAGAGGCCAAACAGGGGTTTGACGAGCCAAAGAGAAGTCGATCCCCATATCTCCACATGCTTCGCAGCGTAGGGTTCCAGAGCTTTCAAGAAGCCCTTCCAGAATCCTTCCATATCGGTTGCTAAACCGAAGAGGAGGTCAGAGAACAGTAAAGCTAAGGTACCCGATGCAGGTGTGTTCCAAGGCACTCATTCCAAATCTGTATTGGTTGCCTTGTCAAAAATTAGGGGTAGCCAGCCTCCTACTAAGCACAACAACCCTGTGTTCCAATATGACTAGGTATAATATGACACGGCTGTCTCCATTAGCGCAGCCAGTCACCAGACCGGGGGTAGCAAATATACTGAGTCCGAAGAAGGTCACAATAGACTCAGGCATCTGAGCCAGAAAGTGAAGAATCTACGGCTTCCTGGAGTCATCCTTACACTCGGTCTGTGTTCATGGCCGATGGCAATAAGGAAGACAATAATGAAGCTATCAGGCGTATCGAAGTCCTCGAAACGAAGTTAGATACGTTGACAGATACAATAAAGACCCAGTCCTCGGTCATAATCGACCTCAAGAGTAGCATGGCCCCCGATGCCTCTATACTTGTGTGCGATTTACCAACCAATGACGAATCCAGCAGGTTGCCTACTACCAATCAGGCAGGACCAGCCTCGTCTACTCCGTAGGCTACAGGCTCCGTAATGCCGGCCGAGATACAGCTGGCCATTAAGGAGCTGTATGCTCGTCATGATACCAAGGAGAAGCAAGCAACGCTCTGGAAGATGGGAATCCGGCAGCCATACCCTACCGAGTGGGACAACGTCTTCTATCCTCCCAGATACAATCCGCAGACGCTTATATCTTATGAAGGAAAGGGGTCTCCCGACAATACTTGAGGTACTTTGCCTCAGTAACGGGGCACCTGCCAAAGGATGACGCCCTCTTGTCCAACATATTCATTGAAGCCCTACAGGGGGTAGCCTATGAGTGGTTCTACAGTCTTCCGGACAACTGTATCTCATCATTTGAAGAACTGAAGACTCGGTTCATGGACCGATTCTATGAAGAAGGCATGGATATGACCATATCGACCCTCATAGAAATTGTCCAGAAGAAGAAAGAGCATGTCTGTGCATACATCGAGCGCTTTTGCCAGGCAGCCCTCAGATTACCACCCGGCATGCCCGAGCCCATGCTTATGGACTCCTACCGCAAGAACATATTGCCCGCTATAAAATTGTGGCACAGTGCTCCCTGTACGGAGTGGACGCCTTTCATTGCAGAGGCAAATGCCACACAAAGTAAAGCCCAGGACGTGCAGCTCTTGGGGCTACACTTCCTGCACCCGAAGACAAGGGAGACGCTCATACAGCAACAACCCTAAAGATGGAAAAGGCAATCAAGCCATGACCGTCAACATCTCCAAAGATTCAGTAGCTGTGAACCACAAGTCTGCGAAAGCACTGAGGCCGAGGAAGACTTACTCCGTCAATGACGAGGATACGCTGGAGCTCTTCGAGATGCTTATGAAGAGTGGCAAACTGTCTATCCTGGCACCCAGGCGTCCCGATGAAGTAGAAAAGGTGGACCATCCCAAGTACTGCCATTATCACCAGTACGTCCATCACTCAATACATGACTGCTATGTGTTGGAAGGGCAAATTCAGCGCATCATTAAAGCCAACGTCATATCGTTGGACTACGAAGAAAAGACCGTCATGGCCAACATGGTTACTCTCCAGTTCGAGAGTTTTCTAGCCACAGAGGTACAAGATGGCGTCATCCCTATTCCAAAGGCGACGATGGAAGTAGTCAACCTTCCGCCACACTACAACAAAAAACCCTTTTAATGACGGATAAAAACCGTCATTAATGACAAACCATGACGCTTTTTTTTTTAAAACCAGCGTTGTGAAAATGGGTGTTATAAATATTTTTTAAAAGCGTTATAAAAAAACCATCATGGATAGTTCCTATAAAAGTGTTATAAATAGTTAATATATAGTGCACAATTCAGGATATTTTTAAAACGTCATGAATAGATAATATGTATAGGCTCAATGAAGCACATTTATAATACTTTATACTATTCAAATTAGCATATTTATAACGCTCTATACTGCACATTATATATTACATTCCAAAAATTTAACATTATATATCACCATCTTTATTACATTTCTCAAAATAGAGTACATATCAACATCTTTATTACATTCTCAAAATAGAATATCCAAATACATATATACATTTACAACTACCAAAATTTTCTACATCAAAACTTGGCCACATCAAAACTGTCCAAAGAACATGTAGCAAAACCCTAAAAAAAATAAAAACAAGGTTCAATATACTTTGTAATGTAATGTAAAAATTGCAAGAAACGAAGGACTTGTACACATTTTTCAAACTTTAAAAGGAGATGAGGACTTGTCCCAATTGCAAGTAATTAATAATTTGATAAGCTTTGTGAAGTCTATACAAATGTGTAGGTATTCTAGATTACTCAAATCAAAATTAGAAACATAATCTGGCTTGACATATATTTGCACATCAATGTACAATTTTTACAGGAAAGACAAACAAGGCTAGAAGATAAGTACCTTAGTATAACCATTAAGGTTGACTAAAATCTGCCTGTACATTTTCTCTAAGCTAGTAGTCCATGTCCTGTCAAAATCAAGCCTAGCTAGCCCAGAGCGACCCAATACAACTATCAGCATATGGGAGGGGTCTAGCCAGCCCAGAGCGACCCAATACAACTATCAGTATGTGGGAGGGGTCACAAGCTACACAATAGCTGAGGATATTTCTACTAAACAAACAAGCCTGAACTGTGAACATGTAGCAGCAACAGAATAAAGCCATGAAAAGGATACTAGCAATATTGCAAGAAAGTTGCAATCATAACCACATTTAAAAATAATGACACTGCAATAAAAGAAAGCATTTAAATGCCACAAGAACTCAAAATAGGAAACAGAAATTCCCCAGAGTATCAACTTGGTTTGACAATTTCCAACAGTGAAAAACCAATACCCTAGTGGTGGCTGGAACCATGATAGATATTGATGCAGTGTTATGTAGCAAACTTGTGCATGGGTTTATTTTGTTTCTCTTAAAAAAGAGACGATATACACACTTGAAAAGAACAGCAACGTCCGAGTTCTCTACCCTAGTGGTATTAGAATAGACATCCGGAGGGGCTGGCAAGGTTCGAGCCCCCCAATCGTGTGTGTGAGTGGGATTTTCAAAAAAAAAAGAACATCAACTTTTTAATATATTTATACTCACTTCTTCTGGGTGTTTTTCTTGGAAGTAAATATCTAAAAAATTCAATCCGCAAGTTGAACAATATTTGATGGTTATCACAGAAAAGAGAGGTGACAATGGGGTATGATGACAAGTCCCACAACAGTAATTACCAATAACTTGTATCAAATTTTAAAGTAAAAAATAGTGCACTATTTGTATAAATAATAGCAAGGTAGAAGACCCTTACATAATGGATGAAATTTTAATCCAGAAACATTATAATTCAAAGGAGAAAAGTTTAAATATTATCAATAAACAAGATTATGTTACAAGCAAATCCAAGAATACTAAGAAGTGACAGTTGCATCCGTTTAAGGTTTAGTCAGAGAAAATGTATAGGCTAACATAATGGGGGCATGGACTACCAGCTCAGAAAAAATGTACAGGCAGAGAGGCGCCAATGTAGATTATCTAAGCTTATGCAAAACATAACCAAGTTTACACTGTTGCCAGAGTGAAAGGGACTTATCTGGATTGGCACCATCTTGTAACTATTTTTTTACCATATTTTGAATCTCACTTTTGGATATGCTTTTTCACTCTGGAGAGAATTTTTGCATGAAGGAACAAGATGTAAAGAGAGCATATGGCCAAAAACAATCTTCATATAACTAGAATTGACTAACCTTGAGTTTTAACTTTTTTTTGCATGAAATTTCTGGCTTGGAGTCTGTATATCTCAACTTGACCTTTGCTTTATTAAGTTCCTTAAAGTTTCCTTTTCCCTTGCAATGAAAGATGATGACAAACATGAAACTTTCTTATGGAAAGTATGAATTTGATAAAGGGGCTCATCCTTCTCCAGATCAAGTTAAACATATTGTCCTATCAAAAAACCAATAATAACATCAAATGAAAAAACATAGAAACAAAGAGTAATATCAGTTATTAGTGGTTAGAAACAAAGAGTAATATCAATTATTAGTGGTACAAGATTATAAAAGGGTGCCTCATTGCACCATTGCAGTTGTTTTTTCCATGTTTTCTGGAGGGACGGACGCCTAAGGTAGATCTGCCTTGGTCCTAGACAACTTTTGTAACTCGGCATCATAGGCCCTTGCATTGGTAAAAACATGTTTTCCAGTATTGGTTGTTAAAAATAGCCAATTTGGACATATCCAATTATAAAATGTAGAGGTATATAAAGTAATTCAAGAAAAACGTAAAGAGTTGTATTATAAAAAAATATATGATAATTACTTTAAGCAACTTTTGCAAGCAATCATTTATAAACACATTTGACAATGTGTATGTCTGTGTGTGTGAGAGAGAGAGAGACCTGGATGAATTGGGAAAGAGTCTGGGAGTAACCACATCTCGGGAGACAGTGGATTGTTGCCATACCAATCATAGACTCCAAGTACCTAAAAAAAGGCTATTAGCTAACTGAATTTGACACCTAGTGTTAAATCTTTTTTTCAAAATGGCAAATGTTAATGGCACTACAACAATTACAAGGGGACAACACCTTTTGGTGGTCCTGTGCACATCCAGGACGACCAAAAAATTGGCAGTTCTGTGCATATTCAGGACGGCCAAAAATTTGGACAGTCCATAGAAAATAAGGACCGTCAAAATTTAGGCAGTCTTGAATATGCACAAAACTGTCAAAAAGTGTGTTATCCCTAGTAACTATTGTAGTGTCCTTAACATTTGGCTCCAAAATTTACACACACAAAAAACAAATTGGGAATGGTTCTACCGAGAGCCAAAACTTCCCCCGGTTGGAACAGCAACTGCACTTCCGTAGTCAGCGATCCACTTGCTACCCCTCTCCATTGCTCCATCCCCTCCTTGGGGCCCTTTGCCGAGCAATCTCAAGGCGACATATGACAAAACTGAGCCAAGCATGGTGTTCTCTCCCTCGATATGAATGCCCCAACCGCCATCCTCGTTCTGCAGCAAAACATAGACCGAGTGAGCCCCCCTAACTTGAACGTCCTCAAGAACTAACTAATACTAGACGAATCCATATATACAAGAAACTATATCCATACATACCTGGTGATTATAAAAATAACGGCAAAATAGTTGCAGCAATCAATTGCCATGCGTGTTAATTAATAATTAATATTCCAAAGGAAATGGGATTAAAGTTTTTTTAAAAGGAATTATGCACCAATGGGCACATGAAAATGGGCGTACCCCTCCTTGATGGTCTGGAAGTTTTTAGAGGAGGGGTCGAAGAGGAGGCCGGTGGAGTATAGGCGGTGGAGGCTGGTGATGCTAGCGACGACGACGAAGAAACCGAGTACGATCTGGAGGTAGGCTAGGGCTCACGAGAATCTGCACTTGCAGAAGCAAGCCCTATAGAAAATTCGAGAGAGGAAACGAGAGCCTAGGGCCCTGTAGAAAATTCGAGAGAGGGAAATGAGCTCACATTCTCCTCTCCATCTTTTCCTCCCTTTCTAACTAGTTTAGGATTTTGGATCTAGGGTTAGGGTTTTGGAGTTGGGGGAAAGGAAGGAGAAGAGGAGGAGAAGAGGAGAGTGTTAACTTGCTGAACTAGAATTAGGGTTTTGGAGTTGGGGAGAGGAGGGAGAAGAAAGGAGGAGAAGGAGAAGACCAGAAGGTTTTGGGGGAGAGGACGAGTTTTTTGTTGAAGTACGGGCTATAGCAAGGACTTTGGCAACAATTAAACTTAAAAAATATTACAAGTTTGCCACCGCTCTAAAATATTAATAACATTTTGTTTTATAACGTTTTAAAAAGTCCAGAATTACCCCAAACCGTTATAGAAAAAAGGTATTTCGAACTTTGTTAATGCTTAGGTATCAGGCGTTATCAATATGCTTTGTTGAGCGTTATTAATAGACCTTTTTATTATAGTGCCAGCATGGGACAATGCTCAAGGGCTCGTTCTGTTCTCCATGCCTCGAGACGAAGTCATATGGAAACATCCTGACTTGGTCCCCGACATGATGACATCTACGACCCTTTCTGCCAAAGGAAAGAAAAGCAAGGCATGCCGCATGGTTTCGACGTCAACTGACGATGCTTTGGTGAACACCCGCTCGACACAGAGGCAAGAGGAGAGCCAGGCTCCAGACAAGGAGTCTCCATCAATTACTCCTCCTGTCCCAGATATATCATGAGCAGGTCCACCTCAGATCCCTGAAGCACCAGAGGTGGGTCCATCCTTGGCCCCTACCGTGCACAAGCAGAAACAGAAGGAGGTTCGCTTTGACAAACCTCTCAGAAAGGATCCGGCAATCGGGCCCATCAAGCCCTACAACTTCGATATTCTAGCACAGCTGGCTAATACTTCGGCTAGATTGTCACTTTTCGACTCCTCCGCTTCTCTAAGGAGACCCGAGATGCGCTCAGTGAAGCTTTACATAACGACTAGTCCTTTCTTACCCAGGTTCGACACCGAAAGTGGATCCCTGCAGCTTGCTCATATGCCACAGCATGGTCGAAGTGATTCCCAGTATCACTTTCACCCAGCAAGTCATGTTGCTAAAGAATAACCGATACAACCGCCCCATGTACTATACGGGGCACGTCGGTGCCATTATGGTCGATCGCATCCACATCGACCCAGGCTCCTCTTTGAGCATTATCCCAAGAAGCATGCTTCAAACTTTAGGGGTTCCGATGCATCGGTTGACAGCCTCGAATAACATGGAAAAGAGCGAGCCCTTGGACAAAATTTGTCTAAAATATCATATCGGCGACCTTCACACTGAGGTGACTTATTATGTCATTGATACAGACATAAATTATAACATGATGCTGGGGCGACAATGGATCCATGAGTACATGATTGTCCCTTCTACCCTACATCAGTGCATGAATATGTGGCCGACGACGGGACTATCAAAATGGAGTTCACTGATATCGACCCGTTCCGAGGACTTGAAGCCTATTGTACGGATGCTGATCTATACAAGTCAGTCCCCTGGGATGACGACAGCAATGATACTGACGAGGTAGAGACAGCTTCAGAAAGCGCAGTAGTGGCCGAAGAACCTTTAAAGGTTCGACTAAGAGGGAGGCCCCCCAAGGTGTCAGCGCCTCTTGTTGTTAAGCTTCGGGGCAAAGCCCCACATTCGCCTCCAATGATGATGGAAGATGGTCAGGAGGCTATACGAATGAAGTTATCCCGAAGGTCCCCAAGGTCGACCATGAAGGCACAGGAGCATCCGACCACCATTCCCTTGATAGTCAAGCCGAAAGGAAGGCATCCTCCTTCTTCTCCGGCGGCAGCTCTAGCCCTCACTGACGAGAGCTAGAAGATTATGTCTGTGCCGATACCGAGGCCCACTCTTTTGACGATGTAATCCCTCGGGACAAGATATCCCACTTCATCAACAAAAAGTTGTCATCGAACTACTCTGGCGTATCCTGGAACACCAAGTATTTCCTGGACAATTCTCTGTATAAACTACAAATGCAAGTGACAACTGCCAACCATGTGAGCCAGGTTGTCCCTGCCCGAGGTACCTACTTCATAGTTCCAGCCAAGAAAAAATAAAAAGAACCCATCATATTCAGTCGATTGGAGCATCCACAGCGAATAACTCCTGAAGACCCAAACCTCGACAGTGGCAAAATGTAGTTCTACCGCTATACTGCGCAAGCCAAAAACCTTATCCAGAAGATGGGCTACGATCTGAATAGCAACAAGGGGCTCAATTATGGCAAACACTGACGTCTTTCCATACGATTCACGCTCCAAAGGGAAAAGCTGAAAACTACTACCAACATACTCGTCGAGGGCTGGGGTATGTTACACCTATGACCACCTCTGATGATTCGAAAGAAGAAGTCATTAGACACTTATACTCTTCTGACTCCTTAACTTGGGACTCCGATACCAGCATGGGTCAAGTCCTTAAGAAGATGTTGTCTGCTAACGTGATTACTAATCAGTTAACCATCGAAGGCACTCAGCGTAGGCGGTTACAAGAGCTAGAAGCATTGGATGAAAAGCGCTTGCTCGTGCAGCAAAGGATTGAGCTTTACCAAGCTCGCATCTCTGGGGCCTTCAACAAAAAGGTCCGCGAAAGATCCTACCAGGTGGACGACCTCGTCTTGGCAGTACGGAGACCGATGGTGATGACCCACAAGACGGATGGAAGTTCGAGCCCAAGTGGGAAGGACCGTTCGTCATAGAAACGGTGTACTCTAACGGTGTTATCGGCTAGCTAAGCCTAATGGGGACTTGCTAGTGATGTCCATCAACGACAAATTCCTAAAGAAGTATTACGTCTGAAGACAGAACCAGCATAGGCACCCACATCCCCTGAAAAAGGTACCCATGAGTTCTGGTAAGGGGATCTCTCGCTCTCCTTCCTATATATTCTCTCAAGTGGATGAAGCACTTCACATCCACATTACCTCTGGATTGCTCCTCTACGCCTGGAAGATGCAACTACCATGTCCACATTACCTCTGAGTAGTCGTTCTTCTCGCATCAGATCTATGACTATCCCGGTCTAGAAAATAGTTCACATCCATATTACCTCTGGATTATTGTTCTATACCCCGACAAAGATCAAGCCTACCACGTCCATATTACCTCTGGTTAGGCAAATCTTATAAAGATTCCCTCCTTATTCTGGAGAAAAAACAAAGGGAACAAAAAAGCTTCTACATATAAAAATATGTGGCTACAAAGACCTATTACAGACTCTTTGTAGTTACATACACAGAAACAAAAAAGCTGAAATTGCGGTACAAGCTCTCAATAGTGCTGGCGAGGCAATGCCAGAGCCAATCACTTCTTGGTCAAAATAAAGCCACCGCCCGAAGCTGCTGCTGGCCCAAACTGGGGATAAAGATTAGCACAGGACTCCCCTATTGCTCCAGCTGGCCGATGAGAGCAACCACAGCAGCAGGCCTTGTTATTCCTCGGTCAGAATGACAAGCAATCCTAACCCAGGAAGCAGAGGTCCAAGACACCATTGACGCCCACGACATCCAGAATGCAGGACGTCGAGATCCAATGGTAGTTCTACTACAGCTTCTTTGGATAAAAAGATTTGCCACCGACGGCCGCCTCAGGCAAACTCCAGGGTCGTCAGGAGCTGAAAATCGGGCAAGCAAGGCCATTGTTGAAGCAGCTGAGTCTTATCTTGAAAGAGAACAGTCCTTTATGTAGGTTGTTTTCGTAGTCCAAGCATGAGCCAGACATAGGTCAGAAGAAAGCTTACAAGTTAAGCTAAACCTCCACTCCATGACAGATAGCAGTATTACGAGTGACCAAAGGAACGTGACTTTGAACCTCCTCTGCTAAAGAGATTTGCGATCCCTACAAAGACGCAAGAGGCTCCAATATCAAGAAGCTATCAAGAGTCCATGCTCTGAAATGAAGACTCAAGACTATTAATGCTAAGAGCTAGACGTGACACCAGCCGTCACCCAGCTCGTACAATCCTGACGCGTGTTCATGCTTCTGTTCAAAGTATCCCGAGCTTGACTCAAGTTTGGGACACTTTGAAGGGGGTCTTGTAGAAGCATAAAATCTCAGTTGAAGACATCCCTTCGCCAAAGCGCAGAAGATGCAAAAGACTCAGGTTCAGTGCTAAAAAGACAAAAAGAAGATATAGATAGAAGTCCCTTTGTCATATCTACCAAAGTCTAGTACAGACACATCAAAACCATACGTAAGGGACTAATTCTGTTCTTCCACAAAGGATCTAGTACAGATTCGATAGAAGCCTACAGGGATCTACAAGGGATGTAGTTTTCATCGAAGCACAGCCTTCCTTCTTTTCAATACACACGCTAGAGAATTGACCTCCACCGAAGCATGTTTTCATATTCTTGTGGGCGCAGCCTCTCAGAAGCATATCAGCAACTCAGCACTTTAAAGAAGCCAGAGCCTTCAAGCTAGAGGCACAGCCACCTGCTTGCACCAACCTTAGAAACAAGACGGTGGTAGGACCCCTTTCCTTCTTTTATTATAGAAGCTAGTGTCTTTGCTCCAGAGGTGCAGCTATTTGTCTGTGCCAATCTAAGACGCACAAGGGTGTCATACCCTTTCTTTGCAGCCAACGCCTTAACTATTCAGAGGCACAGCTACTTACCTGCGTCTACATGAGGCGCAAGATGGTGATATGCTTATACCATCTCCATTCCTACGGTATAGTCATCTGCTCTGGATCAGAAGCTTAAGTCACTTCTCTACAAGTGACTTGGGAACTCCGATCGCAACCAATGTAAGTCAACATGTCGCTCCAAAAGCACAGTAACCTTGTCAACCTGAAGCACAAGCATACTTGTCGCCTACAGCACAGTGACTCTGGAAGCCTGAAAAACAGCTTCATAAGTTGCTCTACATGTGTTTGCAAAAAACAAAAAGTTTATTCCGAACTTGAAAAAAAGAATTATACAAAGGTACATTGAATTCTGGGAAAGTACAACTGTAGGAATCTGATCAGAAGACGATCATTTTATCCCTTGGACTATTTGAACTTGAAGACTGTAGCCTCTGGAGAATAAAGCAGTGATTTTGTAAGAGTTCTTGATCTCTGTGCATATGTATCTGATGATTTCACAAAGATTGGAAACTCTGTTTATAGAGTTCAAGAAATAACTATTTTAGCAGTTATTCTGATGTGCGCGAGGCTGGATTACGCCAAATTGGGTTGCGCCAACCTCCTGTTTGCCAACTTTCATTAGTTATTAATTCGTGTACTAACTGTATTTAAACGCGTGGCATCATGTGATTGAGATATGCATGGTCGTGTACAGGATAGTAGACACGTCTTGAGAGATTAGTGGTATGTGCGCTACGTGATCCTGCTTTAGAATGTAAGTTGTCTCAACTTATTAGGTTGCACGAGCTTCGGTCAACTGTGCCTGATTGAGCCGTGCCTAGACACATCACAGTTTTTGAGCCAAAGTCATTCAGATTGTGCCTAGGCGCAACTAAAGATTTTGTTTGGATTGTGCCTTGGCGCAACTTACGAAGTGTACAGGACAGTTGTCTACCAACTTTCCTTGAGCGACACAATTCACGGGATTCGAAAAGATTTTTCTCGTTCACTGTGGCGGCAGTTGTCAGTACTGTCAGGTAATGATGGCCATTAAGTGTCAGACGCCACGTAGATTTTGGCATAATAAGACTGGACGCAGTCTGATATCAGGCACAACCTGATCAGTGGCGCAGCTTGTTCTATGAGCTTTATATCAACGGCACAACCTGATCTTTGGGCGCAACTTGATCACTGATTAGTATGTTCAGGATGCAACTTAATTTTTTAGGCCTACAAGACCCCCTTCAAAGTTTTCAAAACTTAAAAATGTTTCAAAGTTTTGAAATACTTTAAATTTATAAAAAATTGACTGAGTCAAGTTGTGCCAGTCTTGCGCAATCTGTTATGACCAATTACGATTCATCATGCACGATTCAGGATGACTGTTAGGTTTCTGACTTTCTGGCTATAAATAATCTCTATTTGCTCCACTGTGATTCTTTACTTTCACTTTTAATCTTCTGAGAAAATTTTTATAACTTTTTTAATCCTCTTTTTCGACCATCTTCTTGACGACATGGCCACCAAAAGGACTACTACTGACAAAAACGGCCATCGCCACCCCTTCAACTCGTATTTCGCCTGCCTATGTGCCACAATACGCGCTGCCTTCTTCTCGTCGAGAAACAGCCAACCCAGCAATGGAAGGTGATTAAGAGCGAGCAGATTCAATTTATGAGCGATAATTTCATCAATGATTGATTTGCCCCTCTTTTAGAGTGTGGAGTATCACAAACTTTGCGCCACCCCTTCTTAGGGTGTGGTCGCCCTTTTCTTGAACACTGTTCATTTTTATGAACCGTGTTGCGCATATTGTTGCGTACTATACGACTCAATTTGAGGCGCAACTCAGTATGCGGTGCAACCTGAGGTGTTGCGCAACTTAAGTTTCGCGCAACATGGCATGTGGCGCAACTTGGGTTGTGGCGCAACCTAAGTTTTCATGCAACACATCTCGTGGTGCAACTCAGAGAATCTATGTAACTCAAGAAGTCATACATCTTTGTTTTGCTTCTAAATTTTTTTGTTCATATGTCTCTTTGCAGTTAATCTCAGGGAACCCCGAATGCAGAAAGGTTTGCTTCAACATTTAACGTCCCAGAGTATAGAGAGAATTTGTCTCATGTCACTTTCCCTCAATATGATGGTCCTGAAGCACGAAGAATTCTACACATAGATCAAGATAATCAAACTCTTTTGAACTTGATGAACGGTGAACCCCTTCAGAGCTTGGATACTATAGTCCACAAAAATTGCCTTTTTATTTAGGGATGCTATCAAGAAAACCTCCCAACCTAAGGCAAGAAAAAAATGAGATATTTATTAAAGGGAAACAATGCCATACCTAGCAGAAATATTACGATCTATGGCATTTGTAAACCCCCAGATTTCTTTTTGAATTTTCTTGAAGATTTTAATTTAAGCTTATTTATGTATTTTCATTTTTATTTGAAAACGTACATAGCAAAGAGTTTGTTAGGAGATTTAAGTATTATTAGAATATTAAGAAAAATATGTTGAGAATATTATAAATTTTATTTTATTTTTATACATTATTAGATCACAAAAGATAATTTTTATCTTATATTTTTGGTTATCATTTAAATGAGTTACCATAATAAAAAGATTTTAAATATATAATTTAGGTTATAAGCAAATTATTTGTATTTTATTTCTACTATTAGTAATCTGTATTTTTTTTAGTATTAGTATTAGAAATATATAGGTATAATTAATTAGATAACATATATATATATATATATATATATATATATATATAATATATATATATATATATATATTATATATATATAATATGCACATGTATATATATATATGTGATTAATGGTGTAAAAAAAACTCAGCCCACTGTTCCCCGAAGGGAACAGTAGCCGATGGCTTGGCCCATGGGGCTACACACCAAGCCTGCTTGGCCACGCAACAGAGTGGTATATATAACTCTGTTATATATACGGCTGAACGCGCAACCGAGAACCCCCGAAACCCTATCAACCTACCTCGCTGACCTCGAGGATCGACGCCAATGTGATCTGCTCGCTCAGGCGTCGCCATCCCGCCGCCGACGACTGGCCGTCGTCGCCTGAACACCGCTGGGCCGACCCAAAAACGGAGTTACTCTGTTTTACTCGACCGTAGGTACGCCAACTTCCCCCTCGTCGTTCTTCCATCATACTCGACTAATTTTGATTTCGTGGAATCCTACATAGAGCCTATCTAACCCTCTCTAAACCCCTTCTGTTAGAATCGAGCTAAACCCTATATATTTCTTGGGAACTTGAACCAAAGTTCCCGAAAAACTGTGGGAATAGAACAGTTTTAGAGCAGTCCCAACCCATGACTTGGAAGCCGAATTTCGACCCAAATACTGAGAGTTTGAACAAACCAATTGAAGACAGTCATTAACAATATAACCAAGAATGAAACGCATCTTTTAGATCGAATTTTCGATCATTATCCAGCAAGTAATTCAAGATTGAAATTGACAAAATTATTGTTTTCAAAATATTAAAAACTTATGAATTTATCTGATATGGTGTGCGTCCCGACAAACCGGGTGACGTAGTCGCACTATACACACCGAAAGGCGCGTATGGACGTTGCTGACGTGTGGGAACTAACGGAAATTGATTTCGTTGTGCGTGTGCGACGAAATCAGTGTGTATCCGTCGAAATACCCTCGTATCGACGTTTTCCAAACTTGACCATAACTTCGTGCACGTTCGTCAATTGACGCAAAACTTGCGCTATCAGGCCCGTATCGATTTTTTGGTCCTGTATGCCAACTTTGGTCCGATTCTGAGAAGGTTGACCGGAACCCCAAAATAGGCGGGCCCGCGATCCGCTTTGAAGGGCGAATATGTGCACAGCCCACCGGAATCCCACTTTGGACATTCGGTTGGGTCGTCTCCTCAAACCGGACCCTTAGACATGTAGTTTGATAACTTTAGAGATCGTAGATTCTGGCACGCGTTTCGGTACAAAATGGGTCCAACGGCGGACATCGTTTGACCCGAAATTATGATTTTGCCCTGTTCCAGAATTTAACTTTTGGACAGGCGTTTCCTAGACATATTTTTTATACCGAACACGTTCGTGATGTTTGTTTCAGCATCTGGAGCTTCTTGTGGATTTTGACTTTCGTGCTGATGATACTGATTGTTGGATTTTGCTGCTTCTCGCACCACCCTCAGGCAAGATACCTTGCTTTATTTACTGTTCATAATTAGATGCATCTTTATTTATTTATTTATTTACTTCATATTTTATTATCTGTTCTCAGTTGGATCTAGTACTTGTTATTTTTAGTTCACTTTATTTTACTTTCGGTATTTTTCCTTCTTATTTTTTTGTATGCATATGGACCTAGTCATAGCGAACTACCTTCTGTTAGTGACCTTGGGAGGGAGAAGACAGTTAAATGTATGGGCTACCCAAATCCAAAAGCTGTAGTAACTACGTACTACGGTAGTCGAGTCGCGAGGGTCACTAGCCTCGAGCTATGTGGACTGATGGGTCACGTGGGCCGCTAGCCTCGAGTTATGCCGGCTGATAGTATTGGTACTTGACGTGTGCGTGTTGTGAGTTATTACCTTGTCCTGGGGGAGCCAGCCTTCACCTGCCCATACATCGATATGTCTTCTAAATTGCCGACTAGAAAGGTTAGGAGACCTTAGCAAATTTCATGTTCCAGTCATGGCAAGAAAAATATCACATCGCGGAATAGTAAGTTACCCCTTGTCCTTGTTTGGTTGTAGGGGTAGCCTACTATTTCGATGATGGGATATTAAGCCGTGTTAAGGTTTGGACACATTTACTTTATCTTTATTTTATGGTGCATTTATATTCAGTTCATATGGCATGTTCTTCCTGTATCTTGTTACGTCCCTCTGAGGACCTGGTGATCTCTCCAGGTATAGACGATTTCCCGCAGGAGTATGGCTCGGCACTGAATCCTTCATACCTTGATAACGAGGCATCTCCCGCTGATATCTAGATTCATGTTGTTCTTTGAGACTCATAGTGGACATCTACTCTATTTAAGATATTTTATAGCTGTTTGGTGTAGGCATGTCCACCCGGCTATCTTTTGACTCATTCATTTATTCTATTTGGACTTCTTATATCTTCTGTATCTGCTGTGGATGAGATATAGTTTATTGATTTATTTGGCCTGCGATTTATACTATTACAGCTTATGTATATACATGAATTCTATATATTGGAGTATTCATCGTATATATGCAACTGGCATGTCTACGTACTAGGTCCTGAGTATTCTGGGACTGGAGTGTTACATGTTTTTTGTGGTGGCCCATGCAGGTCAAGATAAATTGTTTGGTTACTTTATCGTACCAAGCAAGTGTCACGCCCCAGTTCCCATGATGACTCGAGGCACGTGATACTTCTCCCCAGGCTACGCAACTGTACAATGAATACCGTATTGTACCCTGTGATTGTCGCCTATAATGTCCGAGATAGGCATAGATATAAGGCATAATCAACAGAAATTCTACAATTGATACGATATTCATTTGTCCACAAAGTCACAACTTGATCAAGATTCATCAAAAACACATATTATACATATTCGATTCATTGTTCTTCAAAACACATAATTTATATAATTGAAGGTGTTCTCAAAATAAAGCTATATTCCATCCACTCCACAATCATTCATAGAGTTGGTTCTCGGTGTACTCCAGATCCACATCTTGATCTTCATTAATCTCTAGTGCACAAAACTAGGTCGTCAATACGACGCAAGCCCTCGGTCAAAGGAAGAAGTTATGAACGTGGAATGATAAGACAAGTGAATATAAAATAGAGTAACTTGAACAATTAACTCTCACCTTGTGATATCCGTCAAGAAGTAATTAGTTCTTAAATTAATGACACAAAGAAACAAATGCGATCTTTCTAGACCAATATGCAGTATAGAGAAACTTTCTGGATCATACACACACGCCTAGCATCTCAACAATAACCCCATTGGCCCAGGATCAGGCTCGTACAACGCGGATGGTGCTTAGATTCTCCAGCCATCTGTACTATCACATATTGATGTGATTACAAGCAAGATAGCGTCATGAGTTAGTTTTCGAATCATCTGGGTCGAGTCATCGAATCATTAGCTAAAAAAGGAAGTTCGTATGACTTGGACCTTTCCAAGAATATCGAACCTATTCATTAGAAGTCTTAGCTAAAACTCAGGGCTTAGATGTCTAATGAATTAACCATTATTCTGAGCTAAAACTCAGGGCATGAGACATACACAATGGAAGTCTGAGCTGAAACTCAGGGCTTAAATGTCCATTTGTATCAGGAAGATGAGCTAAGCCTCACCTCGGATATTCGTGCGGCCGCACGAACACCGATTCAGGGACTGATCAGTACAAAAGACAAAAATTCCATATTGCAAAGAGGTCAGCCGGGTGTGATCCAATGGTTTCTCTCCCAACCCCATGCAACCTATTCTAGACATTCAGACTCTAGAGAAACTATCCCCCAAACGGGAACCCTGGAAGCCAAGTCGCATTCAAGTAATAGTTTCTTCTATTCCGAAACTATTGTAGTCCAAGAAGTGTTGGAACCAAGACAAAATTTTAAGGTGTCTAATTGGACAATAATTTCCAAGAATCCTCCCGATGTTGTAGATCGGAAATAGATGGTTCTAAGGTCCAGAATTTAATATTAAAAATCTAAGAACCAGGACTCCGAAAAGAACTAACTCTGGAAATTCTTAAAAATTTCGACAGAGCCTCCTTTGTATTTACTGACCCGAAAATATTCCAGAACAATAAACACAAAGAAATAATTATACGGGCACACCGACCCCTTCGGTGGCAATCCTCAACACTGGCAACACGCAAATATATAACCGGATACGTCGACCCCTTCTGTGGAGCAACTCTCAACACCGGCCACACAATACAATAAAGTTATACAAAATAATAAAGCTTTCTTACCTTAGTAAGCAAGCAAGCGTATTTTTAATTCTTTGTTTTGCAAGTGCTTTATCTAAACGCTATTCAAGTCAAAACATATGGATATTAGTAACATAACGATGCCAAGATACTATTATTTGCTATAACCACATTAGCTTCTTTTGGAGATACAATAGAAGGTTTAATGTTGAAAACTATAAATATAGGGTTATGCTAACATGTAAGTGCCCATAACCATCGACTTTAACTAGTAAATCATGCTAACACATGATCATTGAGTAAAATACAATTTTGGACAGATTTAAGGTAGCAAGTTAATTTGCTAATAACCTTCCTAAAAATTATCACAAGTAGACACAACTCATGAAAAATATAATAATCCATATATGTTGAATCTCATTGGAGTAAAAAGGTTAATGTTCTAAGTTGTAACAAGACTTATAGGTTGAGTTCTATCCACATAAATATGTCAAAGTGTTAATATACTTGTGTATGTGTATGTCAAGATGTATATATGTGCTAAGAGTATCTATGTATACCCATATACATGTACGTAGGTCTCATGCTTAAAGATTAATCCACGGATAATATCTATATGTATATACATACACACATAAACACAACAAGATTTGAAATGCAAAAGTCTATGCATAGATCTCTACCAATTCTTAGGCTCATAAGCACATTATATATCTTATGGTTGGATTTTGTCAATAGTAACAAAAATTTCAGAATTAAAATGATCCTCATTATTTCAAGAAAATTAAGAAAAACCTAATTTAAACAAATTCTCAAATAGAGAAGGTTACATATAATTTGTCAAGATAAATACATATATATTTATATGTCAAGTGTATCTATGTATATGCATTTATACATTTGGTTAGGTTTCATGCATAAATATCATTCCAAGGAAAAATCTATCTCTCTCTCTCTCTCTCCCTCTATATATATATATATATATATATATATAGAGAGAGAGAGAGAGAGAAATATATATATATATAATAATATATATATATATATCTATATATATATTATATATATATATATTTCTCTCTATATATATATATATATATATATATATATATATATATACACGTATACAATAATATACTAGCGCATCAAATTGCCTAATGGTTGAAATTATCCATAGTTATGAGAAATTCAGAATATAAACATACTTGTATTTATCATACAAATTCAAGAATAAATGACAATTATTATGGAACAATTCAAGAGAAAGGAGGAGATATGGCTTTCCTTGAGCCTTGCTCTTAGACTATGCTTCCTAAGGAAAAGTTCTTCCTAAAGCTCCAATTCAGCACCTAGGGCACAAATTTGGGAATTGGGGTTAATCTCAAAACCTAGAAATATTTTTTTCAAAGAAATTGAAGAGAAAAGAGGGAAGAAAATTGGAAGAATGAAGAGAAAGAATATAAAGAAGATGAAGAGGGGGGTCGCCGATGGCCGACCTGCGGCGGCACCGGCGCAGCAGCCGTAGCAGTAGCCACGCAGCAGCCGGTAGCTAGACAGTAGCAGCAAATGCAGTAGCAGCGGCGGTAGCAGCCGCAAATAGGTGGGGAGGGGGTGAAGAAGAAGAGAAGGAGAAGAAGAAGAAGATAATAAGTGAATGAAGGAAGAGCATGAGAGGATTTCTCACCTGGAGGAAGAAGGAAAGAGAATGATTTTGTTCTCTTTCATTCCTTCCATTTTAAAAGAATGGATGAAAAAAAAGAAAATACTAAAATGCCCCTAAGGATTTGTCATGAGGCATGAATGCCATTTGGCACTCTACCATGCATGTACGCCACATAAGGTTTTTATGTAAAAATGCAAAATTGAATTTGCCTCAGGGTATTTTGAAAAGAAATTGTGATTCATTTATTTACACTTTTTTTGAGAATAATATAGAAAATAATTTTGAAAGGCTGAAAATAAATTAAAATACACAAAAAATAAAATTAAAAAAATTAAGGTTATGACACTCTACCCACCTTAATTAAATTTTGTCCCCGAAATTTAAAGATAAGAGAGGTAGAAAAGAATAGGTTGCTAAGTACCTTAATCGTCAAAGAGGTAGGGGTACAGTTGCCGTCTCATCCTCCCTTTTCCAAGTAGATTCTCCTGGTGAGTCCTTGTTCCAAGATACTCGAACCAAAGAGATGGTCTTGTTCTTAAGAATCTTCTGTCTTCGATCTAGGATCTCTACTGGCTTCTGTTCAATGCGGAGAGTTGGGCCAACTGTGATTTTCGAATGATCCAGTATGTGACTGGGATCTGGCACATACTTTCACGTTGAGATACATGGAAGACGTCGTAAACTCCTTCGAGAGATAGTGGCAAGGCCAATCGATAAGACACATCGTCAACTCGATCCAGGACGTCGAATGGGCCTATATACCTTGGGCTCAACTTTCCTCTTGTTCCAAACCTGATAGTTCCTTTAGTTGGTGAGATCTTCAGAAATACATGATCACCAGGTTTGAAGTTCAAGATCCTTCGATGCTTATCTGCCCATATCTTGTGCCTGTCTAGCACTGCTTGAAGATGACTTCTGATTGCCTTGACTATGTCTACTGTCTGTGTGACCAACTCTGGCCATAGAAGTTGTCGTTCTCCGACGTCACCCTAACATATCGGTGACCTGTACTTTCTTCCATACAGTGCTTCAAACGGTGCTATCTTGATGCTGGCCTGATAACTGTTATTATATGAAAATTCTATCAGATGCAGATGGTCATCCCATGATCCCTGGAAATCTAGAGAGCACGCTCTCAACATGTCTTCCAAAATTTGTATCATCCTTTCTGACTGCCCATTAGTCTGTGGTGATATGCTGAACTAAACTTCAGGCGACTGCCAAGACTGTCTTGCAAGCTTCTCCAAAACTTTGAGGGGAACTGAGTATCCTTGTCTGAGACATACTTACCGGCACCCCATAGTGACTAACAACTTCTTTCATGTACATATTCGCTAGATGCTCCGTAGATTGTCCAACTCGAATGGTAGAAATCTTGCGAACTTTGTAAGTCTATCCACTATCACCCAAATGGCATTATTACCTTTTTGTGTTCTTGGGAGTCCTGATACAAAATCTATTATAATATGCTCCCACTTCCATTTAGGTACTGGTAGTGGTTGCAGTAGTCCAGCAGTCCGTTGGTGCTCAGCTTTCACTTGTTGGCACACTAAATATTTCGAAACAAATTTAGCTATCTTCCGCTTCATTCCATGCCACCAAAAATTTTGCCTCAGATCCTTGTACATCTTCGTACTCCAGGATGAATGGAGTACTGAGAACTATGTGCTTCAGACATTAGCTCAGTCCGAAGTTCTCCAAATGGTACACACAAACGGCTTCCGAACCTCAAGGATCCATTAGAATGCTTCATCAATCCAGTTTGTACCCCAGCTTCAGTTTGACTCCACAGTTTTTGCAACTTCATATCCTTCTTTGTGCTTCCTTAATTCTCTCTACTAAGGATGATTGTACTTGTAAACTTTCCCAGATTCCATCTGCTACTGGACATATCACTTCAATCCTCATTTTTCTAAGATCATCCAATATCTCCTTGGACGTGTTCATAAAGAAAGCTTCAGGCCTCCTACTCAGAGCATCTGCCACTCTGTTCGTCTTGCCTGGATGATACTCCAACTCCATATCAAAATTTTAAGCAACTCTAGCCATCTACGTTGCCTCATATTTAGCTCCTTTTGGGTGAACACATATTTCAAACTTTTATGATCTGTGTAAATCTTGATCTGTTCACCATACAAGTAATGCCTCCACAGTTTCAGTACAAACACAACAGCTGCTAATTCTAGATCATGTGTTGGATAGTTCCTTTCATGAACCTTCAACTGCCGTGAAGCATAAGCGATAACCCTTCCGTGCTGCATTAGTACACAGCCCAAACCCTTGCCAGAAGCATCACTGTAAATCTCGTAACCTCCTGATCCTGAGCGTAAAGCTAGTAGTGGTGTTGTGACAAGTCTTTCCTTTAATTTCTCAAATGTCGCTTGACATTTATCAGTCCAAACAAATTCTCATTTTTCCGAGTCAATCTAGTAAGCGGCTCAACTATTCTGGAAAAATTCTCCACAAATCTTCTATAGTATCCAGCTAAACCAACAAAACTTCGCACCTCAGCTACATTCTTGGGAGTAGGCCATAATTTGACTGCTTCTATTTTCTTAGGATCTACTGTTATGCCTTCTCTACTGACTATGTGTCCCAAGAAAGAAATTTCTTTTAACCAAAATTCATATTTACTCAACTTTCCATATAGCTTTTCCTGCCGTAGAGTCTCAAGTACTATCCTCAAATATTCTTCGTGCTCCTCCTCGTTCTTCGAGTAGATCAATATGTCATCAATGAACACGATCATAAATTTGTCCAAATATTGGTAGAATATTCTATTCATCAAATCCATGAATATGGCCGGAGCTTTTGTCAATCCAAAAGGCATGACTTGGAATTCATAATGTCCATATCTGTTCTAAAAGCAGTCTTTGGTATGTCTTCTTTCTTAATCTTTACTTGATGATAGCCTGATCTGAGATCTATCTTAGAGAATATAGTCGCTCCTCCAAGTTGGTCGAATAATTCATCGATCCTAGGGAGTGGATGTTTGTTCTTGATTGTCAGTTCATTCAGTGCTCTATAATCTATCACCAATCTCAGGCTCCCATCCTTTTTCTTTACAAATAGTGCAGGCGCTCCCCACGGAGAAATACTAGGTCTGATAAACTCCTTAGCTAGCAATTCCTTGATTTGTTTATTTAATTCTTCTAGTTCTCCTTATTCATTGGATATATCTTCTTAGCAATAGGGGCTGCTCCAGGAATTAGATCAATACTAAATTCAACGACCCTATCCGGTGGCAATCCGGGTAATTCATCAGGAACTACATCCTTAAACTCATCTACAACCCTTGGCCATTCCTCTATTACTTGGTTCAGGAGACTCCTTACTCCAAACCTCTCTAACTCCTCCTTATCAAACTCCTTTTGTGCTCTAACAAACTCATGCAACTTCTTACCAGGGATGGTAAATTGAACCTTCCCTTGTCCACAATCGATAATTGTCGATGTTAGTGTTAACCAGTCCATTCCAAATACTACATCATAGCTATTCATGGGAAAAACTAATAATCTAGCCCGAAAACTTACTGCTTCTATTTTTATTGGACATATTCTACAAATTCGACTCACTTCTACTACACCATTGCCCGTAAGGATCTTCAATTTTCTAACTAGAGGTTGAGTCTCAATATTATACTCAGTTATGAATGATACAGATATGAAGGAATGAGTAGCTCCAGAATCAAACAATACTGATGCAGGGCTAGAAGAAGCGAGTATAGTACCTGTCACCATGTCTCCCGTAATTCCTACTTTATTGCTATCCATCATAAAGGCATGTCCATGATTCTTCTTCTTTTTGTTGTTGTGGTTCTGATTAGCCTTTGAGCTTGATGGAATTGATGCGCCTGCAGTGCCAATGCTGGTCTTTGTTGATGACCTTGCGCTGGAGTCGTATTAATCCTGGGCTCATTGTGCTGGAAGAAAGGCCTTTACTGAAATCCCTGAGTTGCAGCTCTTGGTCCTAGTGCATTGTTATGCACTATATGTCTTCTATTCCTTTGGAGACATTGGTTCAACTGATGGTTAGAGGATCCACACTTCAGGCATCTCCTTTGGAGTCTTCTGCAATTATTCTTCGTATGCCCTGACTTTCCGCAGTAAGAACAACTTAGCGTGACTCTATTCTGCTCATGTTGAGCACGCTTCTGCTGCCCTTGCCCTAAGGTCCTTCCTTGAGGTGAGCTGGCCTCCAGACTCTGCTTTTGTCCTGCAGCCTTCGAGTTATTCTTATCATTTTGCATCCTTTCTTGGTCTCTTGCAGCTTCGACCACTTCTGCATAAGTTTGACATCTGTATGGGGCAACTTTCATCTTCAGTTTATCGTCCAGTCCTTCCATGAACCGGACTACCTTTGCCTTCTCCGTAGTTACCATGCTTGAAGCATACCGGCTTAGTCTTGTGAATTCCGTCGAGTAATCATCGACAGATGTCTTATTCTGCTTCAAATGTAGGAATCTCCTTTCCAACTCCAACTTGGCGCTCGGGGGAAAGAATCTCTCTTCAAATTCTTCCTTAAATTTTTCCCAGGATATAATCTCATCTGATTTTTCCGGGTGTAAGGAGCTCCACCAGATATCGGCAACATCCTTCAGTTGAATCCTTACTAGAGACACTATGTCATTTGGCGCGATCTTTGTGCCCTTCAGCAACCCTTCTGTGGTCCTAATCCACTGTGCCGCTTCCATAGGAGTTTCAGTCCCCTTGAACTCTGGGGGATTAATCGTCCTGAAATCCGAAATAGTCCCAGTCTTAGGAGCAGCTGCGTCCTCCAACCTTTCCAATAACTTTGCAGACACAGCTTGGAAAAGTTGGATCTGTTGGGTGTTGGCTTCCAAGATTTTCTGAAAATTTTCCATAGCGCCTGTCGATCGCGTCTCGGTGGTTCCCATTTGCAATGTGTCGGGATTTTGTGAAGAAGACATTGCCTAAATATTAAGGATAGGAAATTCTTAATGCAAAATTTAAAGAAGAATCTTAAAGAACTTAATTACTAAAGGAGATAAAAAGGCAATTGCAATTAAGATAGTTAAAGCCAAAAGAAGCATATTTCATTCATTTCACAAAACATGATTACAATATGCTTCACAAGGAAGTCCTCATGACTTCTATACTCTAGACCTTATACAAAACTATTTACATCTGTTGTAATTCCAAAATGTAGTACAACAGACAAAAATTTCTCCTCTACATCTCCACATCATTTCTTTCTACATATACATATCTATATATCTGCTGATCCTGCAAAATGTTGTGCAGCAGACAAAGCTACCCATTTTCCAGTTATCCTGTCTAATCCCTCGTCAGCTTCAGGTAAGTGATCTCCAGAATCTTATCGTAGGGGTTGATCTCTTCCCACTCACTTATGGTCCCATCATACCCATAAGTAAAGGGAGATGGATCGTCCTTCGCAAGGAAGAATATAAGACGTAATTCCTTCTCATAATAAACCTCGGCTCCATCTTCAATGTCTCGAATCTTGGGACGCAGGCGATGGAAATATACTCCGAATACTGGAAGTTCCTCATCGTCCACCACTAGCCAAGCCTTTCGGGCAAATTGCTCATATCCATAGAATGTTCGGTCACTCCCGTCCCAATAAATGCTTGGCATAAATCGAGCCATGACCTATACCCAAAAAATCCTCGAATTAGAAATCTATGACATGAAATAATGCATCATTAAGCTTAAATAAAGTTTAATTAAGATTCATATCCCAAACCTTTGCAAAATCCTCGATTCTTCAATTAGGAATTCAATCTTCAATTTAAATATTTCTGTCCTAGGGTAGTTCAAGTAAGCCCTTAGAATATCTAATATCTACCTATACAATTTCCTTAACCTGTACACTATCCTTAAAGACTTGACCTGCATGGGCCACCAACCAAAAGAGAGGTGTCACGCCCCGGTTCCCAGGATGACTCGAGGCACATGATACTTCTCCCCATGATACGCAACTGTACAATGAATACCGTATTGTACCCTGCGATTGTCGCATGTAAGGTCCGGGATAGGCATAGATATAAGACATAATCAACACAAATTTCACAATTGATATGATATTCATTTGTCCATAAAGTCACAACTTGATCAAGATTCATCAAAAACACATATTATACATATTCGATTCATTGTTCTTCAAAACACATAATTTACAGAATTGAAGGTGTTCTCAAAATAAAGCAATATTCCATCCGCTCCACAATCATTCATAGAGTTGGTTCTCGGTGTACTCCACCACATCTTGATCTTCATCAATCCTAGTGCTCAAAACTAGGTCGTCAATACGATGAGCAAGCCCTCGGTCAAAGGAAGAAGTTATGAACGTGGAATGATAAGACAAGTGAATATAAAATAGAGTAACTTGAACAATTAACTCTCACCTGGTGATATTCGTCAAGAAGTAATTAGTTCTCAAATTAATGACACAAAGAATACAAATGCGATCTTTCTAGACAAATATGCAGTTTAGAGAAACTTTCTGGATCACACACACATGCCTAGCATCTCAACGATAACCCCATTGGCCCGGGATCAGGCTCGTACAAAACGGATGGTGCTTAGATTCTCCAGCCATCTGTACTATCACATATTGATGTGATTACAAGCAGGATAGCGTCATGAGTTAGTTTTCGAATCATCTGGGTCGAGTCATCGAATCATGAGCTAAAAAAGGAAGTTCGTATGACTTGGACCTTTCCAAGAATATCGAACCTATTCATTAGAAGTCTGAGCTGAAACTCAGGGCTTAGATGTCTAATGAATTAACCATTATTCTGAGCTGAAACTCAGGGCATGAGACATACACAATGGAAGTCTGAGCTGAAACTCGGGGCTTAAATGTCCATTTGTATCAGAAAGATGAGCTAAGCCTCACCTCGGATATTCTCGCGGCCGCACGAACACCGATTCAGGGACTGATCAGTACGAAAGACAAAATTCCATATTGTAAAAAGGTCAGCTGGGTGTGATCCAATGGTTTCTCTCCCAACCCCATGCAATCTATTCTAGACATTCAGACTCTAGAGAAACTATGACCCAAACAGGAACCCTGGAAGCCAAGTCGCATTCAAGTAACAGTTTCGTCTATTCCAAAACTAATATAGTCCAAGAAGTGTTGGAACCAAGACAAAATTTTAAGGTGCCTAATTGGACAATGATTTCCAAGAATCCTCCTGATGTTGTAGATCAAAAATGGATGGTTCTAAGGTCCAGAATTTAATATTAAAAATCTAAGAGCCAGGACTCCGAAAAGAACTAACTCTGGAAATTCTTAAAAAATTTGACAGAGCCTCCTTTGTATTTACTGACCCGAAAATATTTCCAGAACAAAAAACACAAAGAAATAATCATATGGGCACGCCGACCCCTTCGGTGGAGCAACCCTCAACACCGGCAACACGTAAATATATAACCGGGTACGCCGACCCCTTCGGTGGAGCAACTCTCAACATCGGCCACATAATAAAATAAAGTTATACAAAATAATAAAGCTTTCTTACCTTAGTAAGCAAGCAAGCGTGTTTTTAATTCTTGGTTTTGCAAGTGCTTTATCTAAACGCTATTCAAGTCAAAACAATATGGATATTAGTAACATAACGATGCCAAGATACTATTATTTGCTATAATCACATTAGCTTCTTTGGAGATACAATAGAAGGTTTAATGTTGAAAACTATAAATATTGGGTTATGCTAACATGTAAGTGCCCATAACCATCGACTTTAACTAGTAAATCATGCTAACACGTGATCATTGAGTAAAATACAATTTTGGGCAGATTTAAGGTAGCAAGTTAATTTGCTAATAACCTTCCTAAAAATTATCACAAGTAGACACAACTCATGAAAAATATAATAATCCATATATGTTGAATCTCATTGGAGTGAAAAGGTTAATGTTCTAAGTTGTAACAAGACTTATAGGTTGAGTTCTATCCACATAAATATGTCAAAGTGTTAATATACTTGTGTATGTGTATGTTAAGATGTATATATGTGCTAAGAGTATCTATGTGTATACCCATATACATGTACGTAGGTCTCATGCTTAAAGATTAATCCACGGATAATATTATATGTATATACATACACACATAAACACAACAAGATTTGAAATACAAAAGTCTATGCATGGATCTCTACCAATTCTTAGGCTCATAAGCACATTATATATCTTATGGTTGGATTTGTCAATAGTAACAAAAATTTCAGAATTAAAATGATCCTTATTATTTCAAGAAAATCAAGAAAAACCTAATTTAAACAAATTCTCAAATAGAGAAGGTTACATATAATTTGTCAAAATAAATACATATATATTTATATGTCAAGTGTATCTATGTATATGCATTCATACATTTGGTTAGGTTTCATGCATAAATATCATTCCAAGGAAAAATCTCTCTCTCTCTCCTCTCTCTCTCTCTCTCTCTCTCTCTCTCTCTTTATATATATATATATATATATATATATATATATATATATATATATATTATTTTATTTTATATATATATATATATATATATATATATATATATATATATATATATATATATATATATGTATATATATATATATACAAAAAAAATATATATATATACAATAATATACTAGCTCATCACATTGCCTAATGGTTGAAATTATCCATAGTTCTGAGAAATTCAGAATATAAACATACTTGTATTTTACAATTATTATGGAACAATTCAAGAGAAAGGAGGAGAGAGGGCTTGCCTTGAGCCTTGCTCTTAGAGTATGCTTCCTAAGAAAAAGTTCTTCCTAAAGCTCCAATTCAGCACCTAGGGCACAAATTTGGGAATTGGGGTTAATCTTAAAACCTAGAAATATTTTTTCAAAGAAATTGAAGAGAAAAGAGGAAAGGAAATTGGAAGAATGAAGAGGAAGAAGAATAAGAAGATGAAGAGGGGGGGTCGGCCGGTGGCCGACCGGTCGACGGCGCCGGCACCGGCGCCGGCGCAGCAGCCGCAGCAGTAGCCGTGCAGCAGCCGCGGCAGCTAGGAGTAGCAGCAAATGCAGTAGCAGCGGCGGTCGCAGCCGCAAATAGTTGGGGGAGGGGGTGAAGAAGAAGAGAAGGAGAAGAAGAAGAATAATAAGTGAATGGGAAGGAGGAGCATGAGAGGATTTCTCACCTGGAGGAAGAAGGGAAAGAGAATGATTTTGTTCTCTTTCATTCCTTTCATTTTAAAAGAATGGATGAATAAAAGGAAAATACTAAAATGCCCCTAAGGATTTGTCATGTGGCATGAATGTCATTTGGCACTCTACCATGCATGTATGCCACATAATATTTTTATGTAAAAATGCAAAATTGAATTTGCATGAGGGCATTTTGAAAAAAAATTGTGATTCATTTATTTACACTTTTTTTTGAGAAATAATATAGAAAATAATTTTAAAAGGCTAAAAATAAATTAAAATACACAAAAAATAAAAATTAAGGTTATGACAGCAAGCCTGCGTATAGGATTAGAAATTTAGGATCTCATCTACATATATGACTTTCTTTCTTGCTACCATCTTGATTCACTTCTTGTTCGAATTATTCTTCCGTAAACCTTATCCCCTTTTTTCGTGCGTACTAGGTATACCTCATCCATCGTTCCATCACACTTCAAGTTTAATTTTTATAAGTTGGGTAGAATAACTTACAACCCTAACACCCCAAACTTAACCAAGGCCATAGACATGGAGACCGTAGGATTAGTGCATATACGCAACATTGAACGAACTTAGACTCTTGAGGAACTTGAGTTGTTTATATTTTTTTAATCATTATCTAGCGTACTTATATTTTGCTAACCCGACCAATGCTGCTAATATAGCCTAGTTTTGCAAGCTTAGCCTTTTATCAATCTTGTTCGTGACATATATGTTAATGGAGGTACCCCACTAACATATTGTTTATCAGAACCGGTGCATGATAGTCTGATCAACCTAATGCACTTGGTTCGCTCTTCATAAAATTATTCAATGAGATATAGTTGACTTGTTTCCCCAAAAATCTTATCCGCAACTGCGTTGACAACTCTCCTTCAACTGCTTGACTTGTAACTTGTTTGAATCTATTCTAACGTTATCCTATTTTATTTTCGTGCCAGCAGTATGGATCTACGAAGCGGACGTAGCTCTACCTTGGCCCTCACCCCTGATGATGCATCTATCCTGGAGGAGCAGAATCCTTCAATGACCCCGAGGACTCTGTATCAGCCAGGACAGCCGCATACTACCATAACCCCATCAATGGTACAACAGAAAACCCAAGTGCCACCAGTAATCCAGACTGGGCCGGCTGCCGTAGTACCACCCGAGGAGAATGTACCATCACCTCTACCACCCACTCGGCGGTATCCACCTCAGTACGGGCCACATATGCCTCCACCACCAGGGGATGGAAACCCTACTACACAGTTCATGTATGCCATGATACATACTCAGTGGTAACAAGCTGAACTGATGAGGCAGAGCATGACGGAAGCACTAACTAGGCCCCCACCTCCACCTTCGATACTGGTACCAGCACCAGCTCTACGTCCATATAAGGGTTCTATCAAGGACTTCATGGATATGAACCCAAAGCCCTTCAGAGGTACCGAGAAACCACTAGAGGTCACTGCGTAGCTTATCAGCACAGAGAAGCTACTGAGGGCGTCCCAGTTGCTAACAAATGATTGGATGACAGCAGTAGACTTGCTCTTAGAAGACAATACCCTCATTGGTGGGAAGCCGAAGAAAGACGCTTGGGAGCCAATCAGACTTGGGAAGAATTCTATAAACTCTTCAATGAGAGGTTCTTTTCTATCCATGTACGCGATGTCCTCTATGATCAGTTCCTACACCTCAAGCAAGGAAACATGACCGTAGATGAGTACGATGCAGAATTTAGCCGACTGAGCAGATTCGATGAGACACTGATTCCTACTGAGCAGGAAAGGGCCAAGAGATTTCACCAAGGATTGACACAAGAGCTCAAGAAGCATACCACAGTACAGTCTAGAGTTTCTTATGCTGCAGTGTTAGAAGAAGCTAGAAGCCAGGAACTCCTTAACAAGAAAGTACAACAGGCTCAAAGACGCCATATTCCAGCAATTGGGCCAAGTAACCTTATCCATGGTGGACCAATCAGACATTGTATGACACCACAACCACCAAGAGCATCACTTTATCTAATTGATGAGCTTCTTACATGTCGCTTCTGTCATAGAAAAGGTCATGTCATGAAGGATTGTCGATGCAGATTAGGATAATGCATGATTTGTGGCTCCAATCATCATAAAGCCCGAGACTGTACAGAACAACTAAAGGCAGCACAACAACGGATGCAAGGACCCGAAGCACCAAGACCAATAGCAGAGCCCAGTCATCTATCACATGGAGGTTATCCTAGAGGATCACACTTAGCTGACCAATCTATACAAGTTAGGCAGGATGGACAAGAGGCAAATGGACAAAGGCATGGACAAGCATTTAGCATGGCCATGATAGAAACCCATCCTGAGGTAGAGGATTTAGCAGGTATTACCCTAGTTACACCATTTATTTGTTTTAGACATGACTTAGCATTAGAACAACACATTCATTAGCTTGGTCAACATGCATAGCATAATACTTGTCTTAATATAAATTACTAGTTACCAGCGATAATGCATATGCAGTACCTTCGACACCATTAGAAATCTATTGACTATAGTTTAGCAATCTTATTACAGAGATTTATGACTTAGTAGCTAGAGATCCTTGCATGATGTACCTTATAAATTGTTACCCCATCAGTAATCGTCTTGTGCTATAGAAGAGTGAATCGTCCAACATCCTCGGTACATGTGTCATACTGGCAACCCTCACTAACGCGGAAGCGAAAAGATGACATGGGTAATCATTTCACTATTGTCCAAAATTTGAAGAACAATCTTTGACTTGACACAGTTCCTCCAACCGAGCAAATAACCTAGTAGTTCACAACGTCCACTTCTATTCGCAACACTATGGATACTCATATTGTGACTTTCAAAATTTGGAGCACAACATTAGTCTTTTTACTCCAACAAATTTTATACGCGAGACCTAGACGATCCCACCTTCATCTAGGCATATCATGTCCCACACAAACACACCATCATGTGCTCCATTTTAATTAAACCTCATGCACAACTTATTAACCCTTAGAACAACCACGGATGAAATTTTGATCCCACTTGATTTTAACCATACAAGACCAAACCAATCCCTCAAACAACTGGATGCCCATTATCCATTATAAGACTAAGAATACCCCCAACTGGTAGAATATGGTGCCCATTTAAATTTTGTACCCTACCTCCTTCACCCTTGCAGACAACAAGTTATGAGTTGAAACACTTCTTTTCATATTCCGCTCTATTATATTTTTATTAAGTCTTATTTTAATTTCGAGGACGAAATTTTTATAAGTTGGGTAGGATGTAAACCCCTAGATTTCTTTTTTGAATTTTCTTGATGATTTTAATTTAAGCTTATTTATTTCTTTTTATTTTTATTTGAAAACGTACATAGCAAAGAGTTTGTTAGGAGATTTGTAATTGGTGCGAAGTATTACTAGAATATTAAGAAAAATATGTTGAGAATATTAGAATTTTTATTTTATTTTTATACATTATTAGATCACAAAAGATAATTTTTATCTTAAATTTTTGGTTATCATTTAAATGAGTTACCACAATAAAAAGATTTTATAAATATATAAATTTAGGTTATAAGCAAATTATTTGTATTTTATTTTCTAGTATTAGTAATCTGTATTTTATTTTCTAGTATTAGTATTAGAAATATATAGGTATGATTAATTAGATAAATATATATGCACATGTATATATATATGTGATTAAAATATATATATATATATATATATATATATATATATATATATATATATATATATATATATATATACATATATATATATATATATATATACATATATATATATATATATATATATATATATATATATATATATATATATATATATGTGTGTGTGTGTGTGTGTGTGTGTGATTAATGGTATAAAAAAAAACTCAGCCCACTGTTCTCCGAAGGGAACAGTAGCCGATGCCTTGGCCCATGGGGCTAAACCCCAAGCCTGCTTGGCCACGCAACAGAGTGGTATATATAACTCAATTATATATACGGCTGAATGCGCAACCGAGAACCCCCGAAACCCTATCAACCTACCTCACCGACCTCGAGGATCGACGCCAACGTGATCCGTTCGCTCAGGCGCCGCCATCCCTCCACCGACGACCGGCCGCCGTCGCCTGAACACCGCCGGGCCGACCCAAAAACGGAGTTACTCTGTTTTACTCGACCGCAGGTACGCCAACTCCCCCCTCGTCGTTCTTCCATCATACTCGACTAATTTCGATTTTGTCGAATCCTACATAGAGCCTATCTAACCCCCTCTAAACACCTTCTGTTAGAATCGAGCTAAATCCTATATATTTCTCGGGAACTCGAACCAAAGTTCTCAAAAAACTGTCGGAATAGAACAGTTTTAGAGAGCAGTCCCAACCCATAACTTGGAAGCCAAATTTTGACCCAAATACTGAGAGTTTCAACAAACCAATTGAAGACAGTCATTAACAATATAACCAAGAATGAAACGCATCTTTTAGATCAAATTTTCGATCATTATACAGCAAGTAATTCAAGATTGAAATTGACAAAATTATTGTTTTCAAAATATTAAAAACTTATGAATTTCTCCGATACGGTGTGCGCCCCGACAAACCGGGCGACATGGTCGCGCTCTATATGCACCAAAAGGCGCGTATGGGTGTTGTTGACGTGTGGGAACTAACGGAACTCAATTTCGTTGCGCGTGCACGACGAAATCAGTGCGTATCCATCGAGATACTCCCGTATCGATGTTTTGCAAACTTGACCATAACTTCGTGCACGTTCGTCTGATCGACGCAAAACTTACGCCATCAGGACCGTATCGATTTTTTGGTCCTATATGCCAAGTTTGGTCCGATTCTGAGAAGGTTGATCGGAACGCCAAAATTGGCGGGCCTGCGACCCGCTCTAACGGACGAATTTGTGCACAACCCACCAGAATCCCACTTTGGACATACGGATGGGTCCGTCTCCTTAAACCGAACCTGTAGACATATATTTTGATGACTTTAGAGACTGTAGGTTCTGGCACACATTTTGGTGCAAATGGGTCCAACGGCGGACATCGTTTTGATCCGAAATTACGATTTTGCCCCTGTTCTAGAATTTAACTTTTGGACTGGCATTTCCTAGATAAATCTTTTATACCGAATACGTTCGTGATGTTTGTTTCAGCATTTGGAGCTCCTTGTGGATTTTGACTTTCGTGCTGACGATACTGATTGTTGGATTATGCTGCGTCTCGCACCACCCTCAGGCAAGACACCTTGCCTTATTTAATGTTCATAATTAGATGCATCTTTATTTATTTATTTACTGCATATTTTATTATTTGTTCTCAGTTGGATCCAGTACTTGCTATTTTTAGTTCACTTTATTTTACTTTCGGTATTTTTCCTTCTTATTTTTTTTTGTATGCATATGGACCTAGTCATAGCAAACTACCTTCTGTTAGCGACCTTGGAAGGGAGAAGATAGTTAAATGTATGGGCTACCCCAAATCCAAAAGCTGTAGTAACTGCGTACTGCGGTAGTCGAGTCGCGAGGGTCACTAGCCTCGAGCTATGTGGACTGATGGGTCACGTGGGCCGCTAGCCTCGAGTTATGCTGGCTGATAGTATTGGTACTTGACGTATGCGTGTTATGAGTTATTACCTTGTCTTGGGGGAGTCAGTCTTCACCTGCCCATACATCGATATGTCTTCTAAATTGCCTACTAGAAAGTTTAGGAGACCTTAGCAAATTTTATGTTCCAGTCATGGCATAAAAAAATGTCACATCGCGGAATAGTAAGTTACCTCTTGTCCTTGTTTGGTTGTAGGGGTAGCCTACTGTTTCGATGATGGGATATTGAGCCGTGTTAAGGTTTGGACACTTTTACTTTATATTTATTTTATGGTGCATTTATATTTAGTTTATATGGCATATTCTTCCTGTATCTTGTTACGTCCCTCTGAGGACCTGGTGATCTCTCCAGGTATAGACGATTTCCCGCACGAGTATAGCTCGGCACTGGATCCTTCATACCTTGATGACGAGACGTCTTGTAACGCCCCAGTCCCAATACTTGAGACCAGATACGTATCATGCCAGCTGTATACA
This sequence comes from Iris pallida, assembly GCA_029216955.1. Taxonomy (NCBI): domain Eukaryota; kingdom Viridiplantae; phylum Streptophyta; class Magnoliopsida; order Asparagales; family Iridaceae; genus Iris; species Iris pallida. The sequence goes on along the minus strand of JANAVB010004302.1, from coordinate 533,656 downwards.
TACGAGTAAATATACGACTCGTATATATACATAAGCTGTAAATGTAGAAAGCCAAGACACTAAATCTCATCCACAAAGATAAATAATAATATAAAAGAAACTTTGAGTTTGTCATGTATACAATCATTGGGCGGAGACAAAGTCCACTACCAACCAAATTAAATATGGAAAAATATACCAGGAAAGAATTTAGCAAGCGAGAGCAAGTGACAAATCCAAGAGTAATCATCACGACGGAATAGAGCGCAAGTCATAGCCTTAGCTAGAGCACCTGCAAGAAATCACGAAAACACACACCTGGGAAAAAAATCAGGTCCTCAGAGGGACGTAACAAGACACATAATATCATGCCGATAAACTGAATAAATAAGCTCAACAGGAAAGTATGCATGAGTAAAGGTTCCTACCCATTCTAGGTGATATGCACTTTAAGGACAACGTTCTACGCAGGGGCTGTAACGGATTCACGCAAGCAAGTAATAGAAAGTGGCCAGCAAGTAGCGCTCATCCGAGACGCTATCGACCTGGGCAGAAGGTAGTGCTCATGAGAGTCACCCTCGGCCCAAAATGTGTGTAAAAATAAAATGTAGCCCCTACGCTAATAATTGTCCCCTCCCTCCAATGATACTATACATGTGTCGACTCCACGGCACTGTTTTAATCCTTAATAACTGCCAAGTCTTCTACACAATCTATTAGCAGTTATATCCTAACGCACGGCCTGCACGCGCCAATGATCAGTCAGCACGCAAGTCCGCATCTATATGCGACTCACAACTCACACACAATCCGTGGCACATCGTGACAGTTTATGAGATGCACTAAACCTACGGTGGTCCCTTAACTCTAAGCCAATTGCATAAAATATAATAATTTGTATATATATGTAATTTTGAAAGAACAACATAAAGAAAAAGCATGCATGATATTGAGAAAGAATTTAAACAGTAAAGGCAAGGTGTCTTGCCTGATGTCCGAGTGAGGTAAGATGATATCCTGGCGACGAATTAACAGCAGCGCACAAAGGAAGGTGTAGGTACAACTTCGGATGCTGAAAATAGTCTATTATCTAATTATAAATAATATTGGACCTATTAAAATTATTTAATAAATTCTAAAGTTAGGATATGGCATAGGTTTTTGTATTAGCTCTCCGAAAAACTAAACGGATCGTATTTCCGTTTCCGGAATCTCCGGAAATCGCAAAAATATTGAAACCCGTTTATTTTTGGGACACTAGATACTCAAACAATTTTGTAGAAATCTACAGAATGAATTTTGTCTATTAAAATATGTTTTTGAAAACCTTACCTCGATACGCTTCTTTTAAAAAAAACTGGAGGCAAAACGGAGTTCGGAGCTAGGAGATATCGTCGTTGCAAGTTGCTCTTGCTACTAAAAAGCGGGGCTGAATTCTAATGACGAACTTTAGAGTTTCTATTGGACTAAAAATAATTTCGAATTATGGCTGATAGAAGGGGGATGTATTGGATTTATATAGGTATTTATTTCAGATTTATCTCCTAAATTAGATAGGATTTGATTTAAATAAATTGGAGTTTGCTTTGTTAGGATAGGATATAGATAGAGATGTTTTCCAAGTAGAAGTAGGATTAGTATTTATTTAAAACCCCCTTTAATTAATCTTCCTTTTAATTTAAATTATTTTAAAACCGATTCAATCCAGATCCAATCCAAATCCAACTCAATTAAATCTAGATAATTTCAAATCCAAATTAAATATAGATGATTCCGATATTTAAATCAAACTTATTTAAATTAAATCAATAAAATCTAATCAAAGTTTAAATTACCACAATAAGTTCAAAATATCTTTTCTAAAAATAATAATAATAAATAATTTCGAAAATCCAAAAAATATATGAATAAAATTTTATACATCCATGCAAATAAGGTATTTACATAAAATATAGTTTCTAAATTAATTTGAAATAAAATAATCTTTTATAGAAGTAAAAGATAAAGGTTTTGGCAAATATCGTGAAATGTTCTTCTGATATGAAAATATTTGTTTATACTATGTATTGAAACAACATATTTATTCTATATTCATAAGAAAAATAATAATAAAATATTTGTATATGAATGACCAAATATCTTGTATTTACGTCTTTACGCATTCGCACTCGAGGTACGATACCAAAATAAAAATCAATACCAAAATAAATTAATAAAAAATATAGTAAAAATTTAGGGGGTTTACATCCTACCCAACTTACAAGAATTTCGTCCTCGAAATTAAAAATAAGTAGGGGGTTCGAGAAGGTGCAAAGTTATATCGATCAAATCACGACGTTCAACACAAACATGCATTAGAAAATCGTGATCTCGATAACTATGGAAATAAATTATGAATTTAATTTAGGGAGTGAATGATGGTCACGATAATGAATCTAGGGTCAAGGGAAAGGACGAGTAACTCGTGATGGGGATATAGTTCCATTGGTTGGTCGGTGGCTAACTATCTTGGCAATAGATGGTGGGGCAACTAAGGGGATATCAAGTACGAGCGTTTTGTCATTCCAAAATAAGTGAAAGACAAAGACTATTAAGAGTGTGAAGAAGCTATTACCGAATACGAATATGTGGTCCAAAGGCGACATGAATAGTTTAAAAGGGAATTGCCAAGGCAATCGTGGATGAGACTCTAGAGGCCAAGTTTAACTATGTCTCCATCCACGTTAGAACGATATGTAAAAAAAGCGAACCAAAGTGCACTCGGTTGATCAGACCATCATGCACCGGTTCTAATTAGACAATATGTTAGTGAGCGCGCGCTCAATAGCATAAGTCATGAACAAGCTCGATAGATGGATAAGCTTGCAAAACTAGTTTATAGTTAACAGTATTAATCAAGATAGTAAAATTATAGGCACGAGAGTTTATCGATAAGAAGCTTAATGATTCGGAAACTGAATCCAGCAAGTAATTTGAACAACAATAACCTAGATAAAAAGAATTTGGTATAGTTCAGGAGATATCTCATAGCAACCCAATAAATATCTAAAAATGACTATCATTTATCCAAGACGTGCAAACTCACAAAATGCAACAATCTTCCAATCTCAAAAATTTACTAGCTCGATATTCTTGATTCAAAATTTCCTCGGCATATCTCGAATCGTCTTATCAATAATACTTTATACAGTCTCTTCAAATTTCATAATCCACAAGGATTTAAATTTTTTCAATTTTTTTTCTATAATTTCTTTAATTTCTTGAAATCTATATTTCTTTTCTTCCCTTCAATTTGATGGTTAACCTCAAAAATTTTCTCACGTAATTTGGAATCCTATATATATTCATATATCCAATCTAATATCTCAAAGATAGAAATTCATTAAGTCCCAAAAGTTTTTAATTTACTGATCCTCGAAATTTACTTCTCCAACACACATATATAGATATAAGTATCTTCCTTAATTCAAAATTTGTCTTTTATAACCTTCTTAGACTTTTAATTTACCTTTAATCAATTTCATCGAGACAAAACCATTCCTTCTATTAAGAATTTCATACTCATTTATATAAAAAAATTCCACCTTCAATCATCTGTTAAATTCTACAATAATTTGTCAATCGCCAGTATACTTACTTTTGATCATATCACTTTGTAAACATACACCTTTCTCAATCCCACCTAATAACACTTATCACTTATTTCAACTTATGCCCTAAAATCCTATTATTCTTTTATTTATTTATACCACTAATCTCCTTTATGGAGTTTCTAATCAAATCTCTTTCTATCCAAAGGAAGTCATAATCCATTTTCATCTTAAAACAAGGAAATCATAAAATGAACAAAGTTGCATGAACCCCGGTGGAATTAAGGTGAAATATGAGTGAAGCAATTTAGTCGGAAAGGAGGAAAGTAAAAGTTGCTAATGTTACATGGGGAGTAAAGATGGTATGGGTCTAAGTAAATCAAGACAAGGCAAAAAAAATAAAAGGCACGGGTAGCAATCACATAAAGAACAAGCTGAGCATTTAAGGAATTAGGTGGACCATAATCATTTATTGGGTTGAAGGAATTGAGTCGAGATCCATGGTTGAGAAATATATCGGTATCATGGTAAAGGTTACAGTTTAGTCTTTTTGGCACAAAAGTCATATTATGAAAGTAGAGTACAAGAATACGTGTTTTAGTGGCACGTGATATAACTACATGAAGGTGGGCTCGTCTAGGTTTTACATATGGAATTTGTTGGTTGAAAAAGTCTAGTGTTGCGCTCCAATATCCAAGTCACGGTAAAGGACACAAAAGAATTTAAATAGAAAGTGGGAGTTCATGAGATAATGTTTAACGCACAAAATAAATAACCAAGTTAAAGCATGAAATAAAGATAATTCAGATTCTAGTAGATCAAGGTAAAATAAATTAGGAATATCGTTTCTAGAGACATGATAGCCACTTGATGGGGTATGATCAAGAAACAATCCAATTATTTCCCAAGTTTCAAATGGTTAGAAGGTCACGATAAAATCTATATTTGAGGAAATGTTGAGTGAGTCAAGATTGAAATATAATCACATTATTTGGTAGATGACCAACTACACTTGAGTATATATAGCTATCATGGTCATGAGTGATATGGCAATTTGTGTGGACTACTTATCTATCTCGGTTGCCTATCCATAATTTGAATCTATAAATTTGACTTCTTCAAAGATTGCAATATAATTCTCCAAATAATCTAATAAAATATCTTTCTAACCTGCCAATCATACTCATAACTTAAAATTTAAATTTTTTTTAATCAACTTCAAGATAACCTTCATCATAACAAAAAATTTCTCCAAAAATATATCATAAACTAACCTTTTCACCTTATCTGGTCACCTCAAAATCATAACTTAAGATTTTTCCAAATTTTTAATCAATCTCGAATAACCTTTATTGTGTTACAAATCCCATCTATATATTTTTCTTCTTCTATCATTAATCCAAATCTTAGCTCAAAATTTAAATAGGAGTTAGCAATCGTAAGTCACACAAGAGTTTAAAATAGATCCCCAATTTGAAAAAAAAAATATATTTTTAACCAAAAATCTTAATAACCTTACTTCAAAAGTTTACGAACTTATTACTTGGGAACCATACAACCCAATTTAAACCAAAGTTTATCAACCGCCCTCATAAATCTTGTAGCAGCATTTAAATTTAAAAATTCTCTTCAGCTAACTTTATATCTATTCAAGGATATATATATATATATATATAGCTATAAACAAATGAATCATAAATATTTCTCAAAGACCTTCAAAATCAAAACTCAAAAATCAAATCAACTTCCTTTCTTAATTGTATATAGATCCTACTATCCTTTTGTAGATCCAAAAAAAATCCTTCGAAGTTATTAATGTTGCTACTACCCAACTTGGAATTAACTAATCCTTAAGATCATATCTCTAGGAAAAATAAATGCCTTTATACTTAAATATAACCTCAATGGATATTATTTGTCAATATAATCCTTCTAGCCATAGGGTTGACCATTAAGTATATAGTGGTGTAGTCATCTTTCTAACCATGTTTAAGCACGAGGTGATAGGGGGTTGGTAGAAGGAGTTCAAGCAAGATGCAAAAATCAAGGAAAGCCACGGGAGTCGGAATATGGAATTCAAGGAAGGTCAAAGAAGGTGATCAAGTATGTGGATGAGATTCCTAGATTCTAATCCTATATTGCAGGCCCGCTCGTTACAGTCATGTAACCGAAACGGCAAACTTGACCTGCATGGGCCACCACAAAAACATGTAACGCCCCAGTCCCAATACTTGAGACCAGATACGTATCATGCCAGCTGTATACATACGAGTAAATATACGACTCGTATATATACATAAGCTGTAAATGTAGAAAGCCAAGACACTAAATCTCATCCACAAAGATAAATAATAATATAAAAGAAACTTTGAGTTTGTCATGTATACAATCGTTGGCCGGAGACAAAGTCCACTACCAACCAAATTAAATATGGAAAAATATACCAGGAAAGAATTTAGCAAGCGAGAGCAAGTGACAAATCCAAGAGTAATCATCACGACAGAATAGAGCGCAAGTCATAGCCTTAGCTAGAGCACCTGCAAGAAATCACGAAAACACACACTTGGGAAAAAAACCAGGTCCTCAGAGGGACGTAACAAGACACATAATATCATGCCGATAAACTGAATAAATAAGCTCAACAGGAAAGTATGCATGAGTAAAGGTTCCTACCCATTCTAGGTGATATGCACTTTAAGGACAACGTTCTACGCAGGGGCTGTAACGGATTCACGCAAGCAAGTAATAGAAAGTGGCCAGCAAGTAGCGCTCATCCGAGACGCTATCGACCTGGGCAGAAGGTAGTGCTCATGAGAGTCACCCTCGGCCCAAAATGTGTGTAAAAATAAAATGTAGCCCCTACGCTAATAACTGTCCCCTTCCTCCAATGATACTATACATGTGTCGACTCCACGGCACTGTTTTAATCCTTAATAACTGCCAAGTCTTCTACACAATCTATTAGCAGTTATATCCTAACGCACGGCCTGCACGCGCCAATGATCAGTCAGCACGCAAGTCCGCATCTATATGCGACTCACAACTCACACACAATCCGTGGCACATCGTGACAGTTTATGAGATGCACTAAACCTACGGTGGTCCCTTAACTCTAAGCCAATTGCATGAAATATAATAATTTGCATATATATGTAATTTTGAAAGAACAACATAAAGAAAAAGCATGCATGATATTGAGAAAGAATTTAAACAGTAAAGGCAAGGTGTCTTGCCTGATGTCCGAGTGAGGTAAGATGATATCCTGGCGACGAATTAACAGCAGCGCACAAAGGAAGGTGTAGGTACAACTTCGGATGCTGAAAATAGTCTATTATCTAATTATAAATAATATTGGACCTATTAAAATTATTTAATAAATTCTAAAGTTAGGATATGGCATAGGTTTTTGTATTAGCTCTCCGAAAAACTAAACGGATCGTATTTCCGTTCCGGAATCTCCGGAAATCGCAAAAATATTGAAACCCGTTTATTTTTGGGACACTAGATACTCAAACAATTTTGTAGAAATCTACAGAATGAATTTTGTCTATTAAAATATGTTTTTGGAAACCTTACCTCGATACGCTTCTTTTAAAAAAAACTGGAGGCAAAACGGAGTTCGGAGCTAGGAGATATCGTCGTTGCAAGTTGCTCTTGCTACTAAAAAGCGGGGCTGAATTCTAATGACGAACTTTAGAGTTTCTATTGGACTAAAAATAATTTCGAATTATGGCTGATAGAAGGGGGATGTATTGGATTTATATAGGTATTTATTTCAGATTTATCTCCTAAATTAGATAGGATTTGATTTAAATAAATTGGAGTTTGCTTTGTTAGGATAGGATATAGATAGAGATATTTTCCAAGTAGAAGTAGGATTAGTATTTATTTAAAACCCCCTTTAATTAATCTTCCTTTTAATTTAAATTATTTTAAAACCGATTCAATCCAGATCCAATCCAAATCCAACTCAATTAAATCTAGATAATTTCAAATCCAAATTAAATATAGATGATTCCGATATTTAAATCAAACTTATTTAAATTAAATCAATAAAATCTAATCAAAGTTTAAATTACCACAATAAGTTCAAAATATCTTTTCTAAAAATAATAATAATAAATAATTTCGAAAATCCAAAAATATATGAATAAAATTTTATACATCCATGCAAATAAGGTATTTACATAAAATATAGTTTCTAAATTAATTTGAAATAAAATAATCTTTTATAGAAGTAAAAGATAAAGGTTTTGGCAAATATCGTGAAATGTTCTTCTGATATGAAAATATTTGTTTATACTATGTATTGAAACAACATATTTATTCTATATTCATAAGTAAAATAATAATAAAATATTTGTATATGAATGACCAAATATCTTGTATTTACGTCTTTACGCATTCGCACTCGAGGTACGATACCAAAATAAAAATCAATACCAAAATAAATTAATAAAAAATATAGTAAAAATTTAGGGGGTTTACACGTCTCCCGCTGATATCTAGATTCATGTTGTTCTTTGAGACTCATAGTGGACATCTACTCTATTTGAGAATATTTTATAGCTGTTTGGTGTGGGCATGTCCACCCGGCTATCTTTTGACTCATTCATTTATTCTATTTAGACTTCTTATATCTTCTGTATTTGCTGTGGATGAGATATAATTTATTAATTTATTTGGCATGCGATTTATACTATTACAGCTTGTGTATATATACGTGAATTCCATATATTGGAGTATTCATCGTATATATACAGATGGCATATCTACGTACTTGGTCCTAAGTATTCTGTGACTGGAGCGTTACAGCATTATCCCAGTATGCTTTTGCTAGCTATCCTAGAAGGATGTCATGGGATTTGACTCCTCTCCAACAAGCAAGAGTCGGTCGGATCTGTTATAAAGTGGGTCCGCAGAACAAAGACCTTTTTTACAGCACTTCTGAAAAATATAGTATACACTTAAGAGGTTTAAGGCCGAGCTGCATCCCTCCTGGGGATTCTTCTCTGCTTCTTCCAGTCAGAATACCTATTTTTGCAAATACATTTGCAAAAGCTGAAGGAAGATATCCAAGCCGCGCTATGCGCATGACAAGCCTGGTAAACCCTGGAATGAAGCGTTGGAGTAGCTTGTCCATATGGATTTTAGAGGAATTCAAAGACAGGCTCATTGATCTGGGCCTCTATAATCCCATCTGCACTATGGTATATGGCATTCATCTAAACCCTCACATGTTCTTGGCTTTAGTAGAGAGAAATAACAAAAGCATTGGGACCTTCATGACACCTCATGGAGAAATAGGATTTGCTCTTAACGAGATGGAATATATCTCTCGTCTGCCGATGGGTGATAACCCATATGAAGAATATATACCCATAAATGATGAATTAGATGCTCTAGCAAAGGAGAATCCCCAGATGATCTCAGTTTTCTAAGAGCTACTGTTTTACTATAAAATCTGCTCACTCTACTACGAAAGTGCTACTGCGGGTACTTGCTACATCACAAAATGGATGCCATATCTGTTCCTAGGTCATGTGTGGGAAGACAAGCCACTGGACAGTCAAGCCTGTACTCCTCGTTTCTTTGAACCTTTGATAGAAGTGATATACAATTATTAATGGAAAAACATAATCATGGGGATGTCACCTTGACTGAGGACTCGGGTCTGTTCAAGGTTAGCGATGTTCTTCAAAGTTATCTTAGACAGGATTACAGACCTATGTCCCCAGAAGCCCAACTGGCAGGCTTTCTATCTTTATGGCTACAATATTTTGTAATTTCGGGAGCCAGTACGGTTGACAGATTCCACCGGGGTGTTTTGTTCGCTGCAACACGTCTTGTATTTGGATACAAGATGGATCTCCTATCAGCCATGACCTGTCGCCTGAATGCTGGATTGCGTTCTTTTGTAGACACCATGCTGCAAGATAAGGATGGTCAATCGGATTTCCCTCGTACTAAAATGCCATATACTTATTTGTTAGGGTGGTTAATGTTATACCATCCCTGTTTAATGAACCCGAATATGGAACCTGCTGATGTAGACTTCATCGGGCGTTTTGCTAATGCTCATTGGAAATATATTGCTCTTTCAGAGTGTCGACTTGCCTTGAATCGTAGATTAGGGTGGTATTTCCAGTGTGTTGGCCCCCCTTCAGGGTATAATACTATGCCTCCACAGATGATGGACTTACATGAAGAAACACTCTGTTTAAGTCCAAACATCTTTTCCTAGCTTAAGATAATTCGACCCTCTCACTTGGTCTATAGATTTGAAGAAGAATGCTATTTGGAACCGTATTTGCCGAGTCGATTTGTATGGCAGTTCGGGTATGATCAGTTTCATGTAGGAAATGCAACAACTTGCCTACAGGCCAAGGGTTATCTTATTGATAGGACTAGGGCTTAGAATTATTACAATGCCCGAGGCACAAAAGCTATTTTCTATGCCTTATAAACTTCCTCAAGGCCCGCGTATGTTATATTCAGATGCAAACTTCTATACTTCAGCGAACACATTCGCTGAAAGTTTCCACCCTGCACATAGCTTCGCGACTGAAAAGAGAATTAAACAGGGGAAACGTACTCTTCAGTCTTTTCGAGATTTAGAAGACAGAGATCCTGCCGATGTACCCTTGGAGGCATCAATTTTAATGAATTTTGCTGACCCAGTTCAAGATCCTTTAGATATATCCATAAAGATGCGGATAGAAAAATCTCCTGTTAAAGGCTTGAAGAAGAGAAAGACTAAGGAAATGACAGCCTCTCCTCCACGAGATAATCCTCCTAATTATCCAAGAGCTCCTGAGAAGAGGAAAAGAACATCACTGGTTATCAATGAACTAGTAACTACGAGAACAACTCGTTCTCAATCAAGACAGTTGCTTCTCAGTTCTTCTTCTGGAGAGAAGGACATTACCCCTTCTTCTATTCAGAAATAGGAGAATTTTACAGAAGGAGGAACTTCTGCTTCCTTGATTGACCCAGAGGGTAATCGTCATGAAGCTGTTGCAGGGTCAGACGTACCGATACTCAAAGAAGTTAGAAGAAAATTGGACATTGCTGAAGAAGAACCATCTCAAGAAGGTAATATCACAGATGTGAAATATCCTTATTGTTAATTTTTATCAGAGAAATATATCTAAATTTTTTTTCCTTATATTGGTTACTCTAACAGATGTCCATCCACCTATCACCATTATGACAGTAAATGTTCCTGCCAATGTACTGGCTGTAGCAGGTATAATAATTCCCTCTCCAACTCCCGTGAGTCCAAAATCTTCCTTTCCACAGCAAGATCTACCCCCACAAGATACTTCGCAAGCTCAAGTATCTACTCATTGAGGAGAGGCAGTGATCGATGCATTGAAAGGTTGCAATTTTGATAATAAAACTTATGTTGAGGATTGGGACAACATTACTAATGAAAAACAAACTTTAGCGAATGTACCATCATCATAAGAAAGCCCAGTTGATGAAGAACCTTTACTTGCTGAAGACAAGGAGGATGTGGCTCATGATAAGGAATATGTCAATCTTCCTGAAGTTAATGAACCCACAATTACTGAGCAGCCTGAAATGTCTAAGGTGGCAACAGAATTAGTAAATGAAACTCCAGTAACTCTGCCACCCCCGACTAAATCGGGAGCATGGAGTAGTCACGCTACCATGTCAGCAGAGACTCTGTCTATGCTTAAGTCCGAAACAGTTAAAGCTATTGAGACTCCTCATAATGTACTCAGCTCAGGTAAATTTCCCAATGTGAACAATTTTGTCATAGCATTTTTAGCATTATATGTTATCCACATAAATGACATATGTGATTTGCAGAAGCACCTATTGGGACTGTAGCCGAGGAAGGAAGCTCTTCTCATATTAGTGCTCCAGATGAAGTACTTCCACCTACTAAAGCTGTGAAGACTTCTGCAAACATAGTAGCTACTCCAGGAGCCCTGGCAGCTAACAAATTTGTGGTGACTTCTTTCACAAGAGTTTTCGTTACATCTTTGGAGCGATTAGTTCATAGAGTTATGGAGAGAGAAGATGTCCCTTTCAGTACCGTTAGAACTCCCACTACATTCTTGATCGAAGGCATCCGTAGTCAAGGAGACGAAGCTCAAGCTTCATTTTTGGAACATATTTTGGATGAGCTAGAGAGTTCAATTAAGGCTTATAAGGAGCTGAAAGAAGGAGATATCGAGCCACTAGTAAACACGGAATATGAAACCATGGTTCAAGAAGCAGAAATTAGTAAAGCTGATTTTGAAACATTCCTGCTGGCTTTCACTAGACAATCCTCTGAAGTAGACATTCAAATTTCTGATGTTGCTGTTGTTGCTGAGAGTCATAAGACTAAGGCTACAGAGGAAGAGACAAAGGCTGTTGATCTAAAAGCCAAAATTGCTCAACTTCAGGCAAAACTCCAAACTACTGAGCAGAACATAGAATAAGAAAATCAATTGTACCAATCTGCTGTTGATCAGGTGGAGATTTTGAAGAATCAGAAGAAGGAATTTAAACGTCTTTAGAATGAAGAGCTAACACGTCGAACTGCTGCTCTATAACCATTCGATCCTGAATCATGACGAGTTGAAGCTAGACAAAGAGTGCTAGATTCTCGTGATAAAAGAATTCAAGTTCTGAAGAAGCAAATTGCAGAACTTATCATCTATCCTTCAGAGTAAAATAGGCAAATTTTGTTGTTTCTTTCTACAATGTATTTTTTTTTCTTTTGCAGAAAGAAATAGTAAAAACTTTTATGTGGTTCCATTACTTGTTGCATATCTAGTTACAGATATAAGTAATAGAATAGAAAATATATTCCGAGGTGTTGGACATGATATATTTCATGATTTAGAAAATAATAATATTTATTATATCTGCTCAGAGGTAATGAGGACGTGGCAGAATATAAAGTTTAGCAATACTGTTATTTCAATAGACAATTTTATTAGAGGTAAAAAAAATGTGACAAGTTGCTGATATAAATAATCAAAATTCAGAGGTGTCGAGAACATGAATTCACATTATTCAAAACAAGAGACAATAAATGTCCGATGGATGATAAGTCAAAGAAAGTGAATGAATGAACAGTCACTTCAGTTTTCAAAGAAATGATGCTGGCACATTAGATTGAAGATAGCTCTTAAATCTTGAATGTGATCTTCTTTGAGACGACTTTTGACAACAATATCGTCAACATAGTATTCGACAGTCTTTCGTAGATGATCGCAAAAAATAGTACTCATAGCCCGCTGGTCAGTTGCACCTGCGTTCTTAAGACCAAACGGCATGACCGTATAACCGTACACACCCCGAGGAGTACGAAATGAAGTATGTTTCTCATCTTCCGGATTCATCCGGATTTGATTATATCCAGAAAACCTATCCATGAAAGAAATTTGTTCGAATCCACATGTATTGTCGATCATGACATCAGTAATTGGGATAAGGAATTCGTCTTTAGGGCAAGCATCATTGAGATCCCTAAAGTCTATGCAAACTCGAACCTTTCCGGTCTTCTTCAGAACTGGTACAACATTGGCTACCCAGTCAGGATGCTGTTCTTCTCTGATAAAACTGCAAGCTATAAGCTTTTTGACTTTATCATCAATTGCATCCATCATTTCAGGCTTAAATTGTCGTTGTTGTTGTTTGACCGGCTTGGCATTCGGCAGAATGTTAAGCTTGTGAGTTATAATTTGAGGATCTAATCCCGGCATATCTTCGTAACTCCAGGCGAAGACATCAATATATTCACGAATAAGATGAATTAACTCTTGTTTATCATCCTCTGGAAGATTTTTGCTAATGAAGATTGGTCGTGATACACCCTCCTCTCCAATATCGATTTGGATAAGTTGATCTTCAGTAGGTGGTTCTCGTTGTTCGAAATGAAGTTCCCACTGATTGTCCATCTTTTGTACCCAAGGGTCCACTTCAGGAGCTTCTTCAATGTCATCTTCATCTTCTTCTGAGAATTCGGCAGACACCATGTTAGAAGATACCATCACCCTATGAACATGACCAATGCTGGTGTCAGAATTCCATAAAATAGAATCAGAAGAGTTAGATCGTTCTTCTTCATCAGATTTAGAAGGTTCTGGAGTTGAGAGAGGTGAAGCAAAACCTAAGCCCCGCTTCGATTTACTGTGATATTGTTGTGATTTTTCTTTTGGAACAGCAATACGAAGGGGAGTCCGCCTTCCTTTACCATTGTTGAGGCCTGTTCTAAAATCATAGCCCATTTTACAGATGATGGCTTTGGATTGTGGACTATAGCGGCATAATTATAGCCTTCATATATCATCTCTATTATCATTATAGAGCACAATTTTTGGTTCCTCTTTTTTGTTGAAGAATATAGACTTTTTATCTTTCTTTCGAGACGGTACTAAGAAGTACGACTCTTGTATTGAATCCAATGATACCACATTTCGCAGAGATGATACGACTTCTATTGTAAGTGGTTTAAAGTTATCTAGCATATCCAAATAACACTGAGTATAGTAAAAGACATTAGTATACTGCAAAGGAGATGCTTTATTGATTTTTATACCATCATTTACAACAGGAACTTTAGCCTTAGCAGGCTTAGTCAGATTGATGATAAGAGGGGAGAAGAAGAACGAGAAGGAGGAGGGAGCTTCTTGCAACGAAGGTCGATTACAAGTGGCTCAGAAGAGGTGAGCTCTCTTTGTTTCCGACTATCACCCTTGGGCTGCTTCTCATGGGAAGAAAGATAGATAGTCAGTAGTTTAGAAGAATGAGGACATAAGGTGCGTCCTTTGACGGCAATCACCAGAGTATCATTTGGCACACTCTTCTGTTCTTCATCCGTATCCATTGCTAGTACTACCTTCATGAATTCTTCCTTGTACATGCGAGAATTGTTACAGTATGCTTCAACCCCTTTGAAAGGATTCAGATCTGCAACCTCTTTTTGAACTTCTCCATTACCATCCATATATTTGAAATATTGGTGAAGCATAGAGGGTACAATATTGTGTTCATGGAGGAATGGCCTTCCCAACAAAGCGTTGTATGAGCCATGATTGTCAATAACATAGAAAGTTACTTTTGTACGAAGATTGCCAATTTGAAGTTTTAGGCGTATCTTCCCCAAAGGTTCACTTCTTCCTTGATTAAACTCCAGGATAGTAGTGATAGTCGTAGAAAGGTTATACACTGGGATCTTCAAAGCATCCAGTAAAGACTTCGGCATAATGCTAAGTGCGGACCCTGGGTCAATCAGAATGCGATCTACTTTCATGGTGTCCACATACCCCGTAAAATAGAGAGGACGATCATGACGATTGTCTTCTACCAACATGTCATCTTGTGTAAAAGTAATATTGGGCATTAATTCAAATACACTATGACAATGTGTACAGCTTACTGGCTCCTTTTCAGATTTTTTAAGAAGAGTAAGATAAGCGTCAGCCTACATTAAGGCTTCACTTAACGTCTCTCGAGTCTCTTTTGAGAGACGTAAGAGTTCAAAGAATAACAATTTTGCTGGAGTATTGGCCAATTGAGCCAATATGTCAAAATTATATGGCTTCTCAAGTCCGAAAGATGAGGACTTCTTCAATGCTTTATCAAAGCGAACAGGTTGTTTCCCCTTGTCGACTGCTGTTGGTTTAGGAGGAGATGGTTCGACCACCGGCAAGGATGTGGATGGTATATTCTCGCCAGGAGAAGATAATAAAGAAGGAACATCAGAAGATGGAGCAGGGTTCTCTTGATTTTTGAAATACTCCCGAAGATAGGGTTTCCCTGATCTAGTGCCCATTATAATTTCTTCTTCTGTTACTGGTTCAAAGGATACCATGTTACAGTTCTTGGGTTTAGATCTAGAATGCTTCTTTTGCTTAGAAGAGGAAGGCGTTTCAAATTCTGCTACCAGATCTGGGTGAATCCACATAATCTCTCCTCTGTCAGTTGACAGCAGAATAAGACCTTCATTTTGAGGAGGTAGGAGATTCACGATCTCAAGAGTAGTCCTTGGAATGGGGACAACACCATCTTTCACAAGTTGTGATGGAAAATCACCGAATTATAGAGAAACTACATTAGCAGTCACCGTTTTCTCGTCCTGTTGCAGAGTAATTGCTCCAGAGTTGACCAACTCTTGGATTTTACCCTTGAGCACATAGCATGCTTTGGTTGGATGCCTTATAAATCTGTGATAAATACAGTATTTAGGGTGATCAGTTTTACCCACTTTTTCTGGCCGTTTTGCCTCTGGAAGCTGAAGCTTATTGCTTTTGATCAAGCAATCGAAGATGCTTAAAGTATCATCTTCATCAAAAGAATACTCTTCTTTTGAACGAGTTAATTTCTGTGGTGGTGCTGATGGAGTGGATGCCGTCTGAGTGACGTTGACAGCCAAAGACTCCTTGTCTTTAAGATTAATGGCCAATGTATTTTTACTCTTGCGGTTATTCTAACGATTACTACCCCCGGGTGTAGAATATTCATCTTGGTTAGGATGAGTCATTGGGACTCCTAACTGCTTGAACTTTTCGACACTGACCTCGGCTTCTTTGGCATTGACAATGAAAGAAGGCCAATCCTAGAATTGTGTAGATCCTGTCCACATACTGATAATAGGCAACAAGTTTGATTTGCAAGTGTCTATTATTACAGCAGATGGAGTTCCTCTATATGGATTCATTATGCCTCTGTTTAATCTTAATGAGGGCAGACATCGTCATGTCGTTGACTCCTTCGTAGAATCTTTCCAAGAATATTTGCTTGAAACCAGCAAAAGAAGTGATGCAGCCATCAGGCAGGCTACGATACCAGTCGTATGCTGCGCCAGCTAAACAACCGACGAACACTCTAGTAAGGAGAGCATCATTTGGCTGTAATTGATCAGTCATCACTTCAAAATGATTGATGTACTGACTTGGAAAAGTGCTGCCATCAAACAACATGATGGTTAGGAGCTTATATTTAGGAGGAAATGGAACCTCCTTCCACTCTGTAGGATATGGTTGCTTTATACCCGGTCTTTGTAGGCCATCCTTCTGCTTGAAGGCCTCATACTGAGTACATAAGAGTTTCACAGCCTCATTAGCATCCCTTGATGTTTAGGAATTGGTAGGCTGGTTAGAAGTGTTAGGAGGAGGAACAACGTGGTAATTACCACACCGAGCACCAGACTGACTGGGATCAGCTTGAATTGGCACGGAAGCGACCTGACGAGTTGGTACCCCCAGACTAGTAGGTACGAAAGATGTTATAAGCTCTGGATTTGTAGCTGGGTTTATAATCGACGGCATTGTATGTTGAGCCACAATTATAGTATGCATGCTTGCGACCATCTCTGCCATGGTCTTCAATTTGTCCTCCAATGCAATAATTCGTTGCTCTTGACTGGTTGAAATAGAGGCATCTTGATCTTTCGTAACGGTATATGCCACTACTTCTCTTGTTGTTATTGATGAGATAGTTTGTTCAGAAATTTTACTATCTGTATCAAACTCTAAGAAAGAGTCTTCTCCTACATGAGCAATGGGGAGATCTTCTTGATTAAAGACACCTTGGTTCAAATGTCGATTCCTCGATCTAGTATATTGAAAGACACCTTCATTGGATGCATGGATCCGATCTAAGTATTACTGACTAGGATTACGGGATGTATTACGTTTTGGACGTTTCCTACCCCTAGTGCCTTGAGAAGTCATGTTGACAGAAGCATATAATAGCTCATCTTCGTCTTCTATTATATGTTCAGGAGTTGAAGCATAGTTCAGACGATCGAAGACAGATCGTCGAGCTGATTGGCAACAACAGTTGATGACGACTTCATGAAGGCAGTGGCGATTTGAAGCGTGATTTGGAGGTGAGGGAGTCATCCCTATAATTTTTCGTCTTTGTGTAAGACGTTGCCGCAAATCAGTTACAACTACAGGACGAAAAGAAGTCGGAGGAACATATTCCTTAATAATGTTAGGAACATGTCTCCTATTCTTCAAATGTTTAGTTCCCTGAGTGTACAAAGATGTACTCAACTCATTAGCATAGGTGGTTTGGTCTTTCTTTTCAAACTTTGGCTTTTGGTACAGATTCGCCTTTGGCATAGGGTTCTTACGTTTCGCCAAAGTTGATACTGGTTGACGCCTATTGAGATAAGCGCGTAAATCTGAAAATTCTGCTCCAAGTATCTCTGTTCGTGATACTCACAATTTTTTTTGCTTGGATATTGAAATTTGCAAGGTATGAAGGTCTTGACCAAACCCCATAGGGGCAGGTAAGATACCTCTTTGGTCAGTATTCTTTCCAATATCAGAGATCCGAAGACCTCTGTTTAAAGGAATAGAATCTGATAGATCTTCCTCTGAGTCACAGACTAGGGAAGTTTGAGAAAAGACCAAAGGGTGCTTTCCTTTATTTTGTGAAGGGTCAGCTAAGAAGCCTTTCTCTTTGTTCTGTCGTGAGACCATTTTAGGCACAGATTGTGCCAATTGAGGAAGTGTCAAAGGACTCTGCCCTTTATTCTGTCTAGTGTTAGCACCAGAACATTGATTCTCCAAGTTCAGAACTTGAGAATTAGAAGAGAGAATAGCTAAAAGACTAGTTCCCTTGAGTTGCGCCAGAGTAGCAGACTGCGCTTAAAGTGCTGATTGCTTGGGTTGTGCCATAGTCCTACGGGCTAATGATGGTGCCTTGGCAGCAACATGGATAGAATGCACCTCAACAATAGCTTGAACAGGCTGTGCTTTGGCAGCAAAGAGAGTAGTAGACTGCGCGTGGGCAGCAGGATGAATAGGTTGCGCACGGGCAACAGAAGCAAGCTGTACCTGAGCTACCGCGACAGACTGTATCTTGGCCACTGAACACTCAGGTTGCACCTGGGCAACAGTGACCTTGGGAGATTTAGGAGCCCATACAGTCCTGTTCTTGATGATAGCCGTTGTACGCTTGTTGCTCTTGGTGCTAATTATATCCTCATAGGCTATCTGGTTGACCTGAACAACCAGATTCTTCTGCGTTTTGCCAATCGATGCAGTGTCACATTGAGTTGTCACCTTCTCGTCGGAGGAAAAAGTCGTCCCCAGCAGAGTCGCCATTTTGTTTGCAAAAACAAAAAGTTTAGTCTAAACTTGAAAAAAAGAATCGTACAAAGGTACAATGAATTCTGGGGAAGTACAACTATAGGAATCTGATCAGAAGACGATCAATTTATTCCTTGGACTATGTGAACTTGAAGACTGTAGCCTCTGGATAATGCAGCAGCAATTTTGTAAAAGTTCTTGATCTTTGTGCATATGTATCTGATGATTTCACAATGATTGGAAACTCTGTTTATAGAGTTCAAGAAATAACTATTTTAGCAGTTATTCTGATGTGCGCGAGGCTGGATTGTGCCAAATTTGGTTGTGCCAACTTTCATTCAGTTGTTAAGTCGTGTACTAACTGTATTTAGATGCGTGGCATCATGTGATTGAGATGCGCGTGGTCGTGTACCGGATAGTAGACACGTCTTGAGAAATTAGTGGCATGTGTGCCACATCATCATGCTTTAGAATGTAAGTTGTCTCAATTTTATCAGGTTGCATGAGCTTCGGTCAATTGTGCCTGATTGAGCCATGCCTAGACATATGGCAGCTTTTGAGCCAAAGTCATTCAGATTGCGCCTAGGCGCAACTAAAGATTTTGTTTGGATTGCGCCTTGGCACAACTTACGAAGTTTACAGGACAACTGTCTACTAACTCTCCTTGAGCGGCACAATTCACGGGATTTGAAAAGATTTTTCTCGTTCACTGTGGTGTCAGTTGTCAGTACTGTCAGGTAATGATGGCCATTAAGTGTTAGATGCCACGTAGATTTAGGCGCAATAAGACAGGTCGCAGTCTGATATCAGGTGCAACCTGATCAGTGGCGCAGCTTATTCTCTGAGCTTCATATCAACGGCGCAACCTGATCTTTGGGGCACAACTTGATCACTGATTAGTATGTTCAGGGCGCAACTTAATTTTTTTAGGCCTAACAATATGCACAGAAGTCTCGTCGTCATTCAAAGCCAAGTTCACTCGTCGCCTGAAAGCACAGAGTTCCGTCGTCTCCAGAAATACGGTCTACTCTTCGCCGTAGAAGCACAGCAGCACTTAGTCCTCACCATAGGTGCAGAAAGCATGGGTCTACCCCAATTGGTTTGTTTAAACTGCCTCTTGTAGAGAAGATTGGGCTTAAATCATGATTGATATCATATCAGATTGATTTAAATCTTAGACGATGATCAATTAGACTCCAAATCTAGGATGGAATTTCAAGATTTACTCGGCTGTATCCGAGCAAGCAAATTGATACGTGCTATGTGTCACCTCATTCGGTTATGTTTATAACCACCAGAGATCTCGTTTGAGAGAAATCTCGATGTCCGCCACGTGTCAGCGCCGCAGAAGCCCGTAGGCAGATTCTTTCATATCTCAGAAACCCTAATGCACATCGCATATTTGCTTGGTTCTCTATAAATAGAAGGAGTTCTTCTTCCACTAAAGAGAAGGAAAAAAAGAGAGAAGGAACATTGACAATCGATCATCTTCAAAGGAGCAACGATCTCTATCCATGAAGAGTCGACCACCCTCATCCACCTATCAACCAAAGAACCAACCAACCAACCATCTTCAAAGGACCTTCTTATCCAGACAACCTCTTGATCGGTGACCCCAGAGTCCCATCAAAGGCGCCAGAGAGCCATAGCAAGGTTGATTCGTCAGATCGTCAACGGATTAAAGGAGCCGTTGCAGTGCTCAATCTCCATCGTTACACTTTTCCAGAAACCTCTTCTTCCTGTACTTAGAATATCCTGTTTAGGACTTCCTTTTTTGTACACAGATACCTTATATGTTCAATAAAGCAAAAAGTTCATTCAGCCTTTTATTACGTCGAACAGTGTGCATGTGATTCTATGATGTTTTGTGAGATGTTGGTATGTAATTTTGGTGCTAATTACTTGCGTGCATAAGATTTATTGATTTGGAATGTTGATATGTCATGACAGAGAGTTCTGATTTGAACTGTCAACAAGTTGACAGGCCCAGCATGATGTAAGTTAGAAGTGTCAATTTAGTTGATAGTCCTAATCAAATAGGGTCATGATATGTCCGGACATAGAGTTTTGATTTGGATTATCAACTATAACTGTTAACATAGTTGACAGTCCTAATCAAATGGGGTTAGGATATATCCTGACAGGGAGTTCTGATTTGGACTGTCAAAAAGTTGACAGGCCTAACATAATTATGACTGTCAACTTTGTTGACAGTCCTGTATTAAGTTAGGACCGTTAACATAGTTGACAGTCCTAATCAAATGGGGTCAATATATGTTCTGACAAAGAGTTCTAATTTTGACAGTCCTAATTGAGATTCATGTATTAAGTTAGGACTGTCAACTGTTGACAGTCCTAATCAAATGGGGTTAGGATATGTCCTGATAAAGAGTTCTGATTTGGAGTGTCAACAAGTTGACAGTCCTAACATAATGTAGGACTGTCAACTTTGTTGACATTCCTAATCAAATGAGGTCAGGATATTTTACCGATACACTGATACTTTGGATAATACACTAATACTTTAGAAAATACACTGATACACTTGCATAATTTACCGTATACAAAGTGGTTCAACATTATACAAAATTATATAATTTACCGTATACAAAGGTGGATATTTCATTTCTATTATTGATAACTGTATACAAAAGTGGTTCAACATTATACAAAATGATATTTGAACCAAAGTGAAACAAAATTATACAAAACTATACAAAAGTGCAAAATATAAATTGCCCATCTTCAACAAAATTATACTTGAAGATGTCATAGCAGTCGATTTCAACATCGAAGGGGCCATCAAGCATGTCTCTAGGCTCCTCCATCTTTAACAACTTCTTATAGAGATTTATTTGATCCATAAAAGGTGTCGTCCAGGCGATCGCTTCATCCGGTGAATGTTTATACCAAGTTGTTGAAGGTGGAGGAATAGGAGAATGACCGATCAACCTTGGTAGAAAAAATAGTTCCCTCTTTGTCCTATAGTACATATGTTAGATAGTCTGTGCTCAGCCGGTGGTGCACACATTGGAAAAAAATGTATTGTTAATACCCTCCAAAATTACTACAATTGCTATATTATACCTATTAGCAAATAAATATGTTGCGGACGGAATGGACATGTAGTGCCCTTCATCGATAACAGTATCAGTGCAAGGAATACTTGTCAACAGGTTTCCAGTTGTTTCTTCGCTTAGCATGCGAGTGTAGAATGAAAGACGAGATTCTAGCTCCTCGTACAGCTCTTACCTCACATGTCTCCACCATTCTTTATCAGAATAACCAATATGTCTTAAAAGCACATAAAGTCCACAATGGCCATCCGAAGGGACATCAATAATAGACCAAAGGTAACTGTGAATCTCAGGATGAAAGTTTCCAATATACACACCCATTATATATTTAGATTTATTTGCACCATCCACAGTATCTTCGCCTAGCATGTCCGTTTTCTATTTTTACCTTTGAACGGTCAGCCTGCTACCAGTCACAATATTGACAAACATTGGAGACTGAGCTTGCCCTAAACTTCGTTCAACATGCTCAAAGAACGATGGATATCTTTTAGTTGACTCCATCATTTTTTGTGTGAACTACTCATTCTTGTTTGAGTTCTTCCCTTAGGATTGGAAACCACGGATGGCTCGTGCATTCAAGTAGTCATCGGGTTAGCAATTTCTTGGATTTTAAGCTCAATTGACTCCCGCTCCACTCCCATTGAGGCACACCACCTTGCATAAAGGAGTTTTACTTGTGGCAAAGAAAAGTAATCATTGTCACTCTTCACCACATGCATTAATGACAACTTCCTCCAACGTTGATTAACAATATCTATCGAAATAGGTATAGATTGACGACGATATTCGTTAATCTCATGTGCACAAGGGAGGCCCAGCATATGTTGATGTAAATAGTTACAAAACTCGGGATCAAATGCCACAAACTTTGACCTACCTATCTTCTCAAATAGTAGTCCCATTGCCTTGTGAGATATTACATGGATTAAAGCATCCAAAAGGGGTTCATTTCTATGTCCATGCTTTGCGATATTCAGGCTTATCTCAAATGGTGCCTTAATCTTGTTCACTGTTCGATCTATCATTAAATTTATAGCTTGCCAAAGGGAGACAAAATTACCGAGCGATGACCTTAGATGTTGTTTTAATTTTTTATGTGATCCTTCAACCCGATTTGTAATCATTGTGCCATAATTCTTCACCAGATTCGTCCATGCTAAGACAAAATATTCTTTTTGTGGTTCTAACCATGTATCTTTGATGTAAGAAATGTATGACGGTTCCTTCGTCTTTCACTTTTCTTTGAACAAGTACCATGCCACATCGTAACTGTCTTTTGTACTAGCTCGCCATACAATATTCCAATTACTGTAGAATTCTTCGAAACAATCTATGTCAATTTTACCATCCACCTTCCCTAACTTCAACTTACATTGAGATTGGATATTACGATTGACATGCCTAGGGCAAAGTAATGTATGCACATGAGGAAAGACGATAGCTATAGCATTAATTAGGACATATTCTCTATCAGAAACAAAACCTGACGGCTCTCTATGTCTGGTGTAAAGTGTTTTTAATTTTTCCAACGACCATGTGTAATCCTCAAGTTTCTCACTCTTCATGAAGCAAAAATTAATTGGAAATTTTTCCCCATAGAGGTGAAGCCAACAACGTGAAAGAGAGGCATCTTCAACTTATTTGTCTTATATGTACAATCAAGAACCAATAGTCGGCAAAGGACCTAGCCAAATGTGTGCAAACGGGATGAGCCCAGAACATTAAAAGGACTTCATTACTCTGTGAATGTCTTCTATGGTACTCCACATAATGATTCTCGACAAGCAATGCTATGGAGGATTCTCTGGAAGAATCTTACTCAAAAAAGACCAATGCCAGAGAGATATGGGAGTCTTTAGAGAAACTGTATGAAGATGACAAGAATAGAAGCAAA
Organism: Iris pallida; assembly: GCA_029216955.1. Lineage (NCBI taxonomy): Eukaryota > Viridiplantae > Streptophyta > Magnoliopsida > Asparagales > Iridaceae > Iris > Iris pallida. The sequence continues at coordinate 510,039 of JANAVB010004302.1, read as the reverse complement.
ATATTTATCGTCGATAAATATCACAAATGGCTCTTTGAAGATGAGAAGACGATGCGGCCTCAGGTGAAGGAACTCCTGAAGTTGCATCAGAAATTGGAAGATAAGGAGATGCCCCTCAATAACAAGTTCATTGTTGGAGGGATCGTCTCCAAGCTTCCCGCTGGATGGAGCAAATTATATGCAAATATGTATAGAAAAAACTGGAGATCAGTCTGGAAGATCTCCTATAAGAAATTTATGTTGAGGACCATATGAGGGCTCAACTGAAGGTGGACACTCTATCCAAGCAGATGGCTAAGGCCAACTTGGTCCAGATGAAGGAATCCAAGGAAAAGTAGGTGGCTTCCGACCACAAGAAGAAGGACTTCACTAATCTGAAAGTGAAGCGATCTTCTTTCAAGCACCAAAAGTCAAAGTCCAATGTGACTTACTTTAACTGTGGCAAGAAGGGCCATTACAAGAGTGACTGCAGATCCAAGCCCAAGCAGTTAGAGCAAGGTGAGCCTAGTAAGGTTTATATGGTTACTGACATAATTTTTATGATTGCTCAGGTCACTACGGTAGAGGCTGGCTCTGACTAGTGGATAGACACTAGTGCCACCTGCCATGTTTGCTCTAGCAAGGAATGGTTCACCGCGTACAAACCAACCTCTGAACATATTATAGTAGCAAATCAAGCACAACCTGAAGTGCAAGGGATCATGATGGTGGTGTTGAAGTTGACTTCAATGAACTATTGATGCTTCAAGATGTGAAGCATGTACCTATTATTGCAAAGAACTTGATCTCTGGAGGCCTACTCTGTAACGCAGGCCTAAGGATGGACATCAATGCTAGCCAGATGGTAATGTCCATAAAAGGAACCTACTTCGAGAAAGTGTTTTATACCGAAGGAATATTTAAACTTCAGCTTGTAACTCAGTCTAATGAAATTAATGCAATCGCTCATTCTGATTATACACTTAAGTTGTGGCATAATAGACTAGGACATGTTCATTGTAAAAGAATAAACAAAATATCTAGTCTAGGACTTATCTCCAAATGTGGGGGTAAGGTAAATAAATATGAAGTGTGTGTTCAAACGAAGATCACAAAGAAACCCTTTATCGGGTTAATCAAAGCACAGATCTTCTGGAGTTGGTACACTCCGATATCTGTAACTTCAAATAATTCTCTACAAAAGTCGGAATGAAGTGTCACGACCCGCACCCTAGAGTAAGGGCACGAGAAGTGGGTACGTCCAGCCTACGCCGCAGTGTCGGCGGTAGAACGTTGTCCTAGGTCAATCATCTAACAATATAAAGGTACCTATACAGTATATACTCTCCGAATGGAGGTGACATAACAGAATACAATCTCAATCACATCTAGGGTAGAAGAATGAAAGATAGATAGATAGACAGTAACTCAAAGAGAACAGTACAATAGGTGAAATAGGTCTAAGTGTCTATGATAACATAACATCCAAAATGTCAATCAAAAATACAATATAAGTCTAAGAGTCTATACATCTCAACATCTCAAAATACAACTCAGAATGTGAGACAAAATGATAATATGAAAAAGACTGACTAGCTAAACTAGCCTAGACTACTGGGGCAACATCCTCAGCTGCAGGTGGATCCTACAGAGGGTCCACAACATAAGTGTCATGTAGTCCTGCTCCATAATAGGTAGACACCAGGGCCTCATCCTCATCCTCTGTAATATTTTCAACAGGTCCAGTCAGGACAGGAATGAGCACAATATATCTCACGCAGTGCATAGTATGATAGGAAATATATAGCATGCAATAGAGTAAAATACAGGAACTGTTGAAGGAAGATACATATAGTAAAAGAGATAGCTGTAAAGGAAATATCTACTTTATATAGAGAACTGTAAGTGGCTAGTGATGTAGAGTACAAGATAGGCATGTGAATGGCTAGAATTTATATATGATTACACTACTGAGTTTGCACATGATTACACTACTTTAGAATTATTCACATGTCCACTTCTACTCCCCAGTTTCCCCAATCAATATACAAGGATCCATTCAGGTTATGTTAAGATTCGTGATAAGTCCATAAAAGGGTGATTCATGAGAGGCTCTGTGAACATGAGAGTACATGAGTCACAAGCGATTCGTGAATCTATGAAAGCATAGAGATACATGATGATTCGTGAAAAGCACAAACATGTTGTATCTGATGCTCCCGAGGGGGATAACATCTCATGAAAAGATCCATATAGTACCAATCCGTGATAACAATCGTGTCAGCATCAAGTAAAGTAATCTAGAGCAAGAATATAAATCCTGGCAAGTATGAAACGGTTAGAGAATGTACTCGCCTGATAACTGAATGTCTGAAGAGGATATACTGCCTGAGGAGAGATGTATGGCTCCTAATCAGAGCAATACAAGTCACAATGTATCCACAATGGTAAAAATAAAGTATACAATGCATACTACATGATTCTAGGTCAATCTGGTCAAAAGTCAACTCTTGGTCAACTCAACAGTTAAACTAGGTCACAGGAAATCAAACTAAGTCAATAAAGTCAAACAAGGTCAAACAAGTCAAGGTTAGTCAAATCTAGGTTAAAGTCAACCCTTGGTCAACATTCTAGTCAAACTAGTCAAGTTATCTAGGGTTTTGGTCAACAATGGTCAGACTAGTCAAATACTAGTCAACATGATCAATCTGGGTCAAGTCTAGGTCAAACTTAGACTAACTAAGGTTTTGGTCAAACAAAGACTAGTCAGCAAGGTAATAGGTCAATGGTCAACTATCTAAGTCAATACTCCATGAGACTAACTCAACCCATGGCACATCCTCTAAGTATTCCACTTAACCCCATACATATCTTAATCTACATAGGTCCTTCCACAAAACCCAAGTCACAATAATATACTCATATATAGGTCAAACCTAAACCAACTAGTTAATAGCCTAGGGTTTAGTCAAACATTAGTCAACTAGTCCTTCTATGTTCAACCAGCCATTTCTAGGTCAATTAGGTCATGGTTGACCTATAGTTGACTTTGGTCAACAATAGTCAAACAAGGGTCATTAGAGTACCTAGGTCAAGGGGTTATTTAGACAAATTAGGGTCAACCCCTAACTTGGCCATAGGCTAGTAACTAGGTTCCATAGGCTAATACCATATAGGTATCTATCTCTATACAATATATATATACACACACATATATATATAACTTTACATATATATATATATATATATATATATATATATATATATATATATATATATATATATATATATATATATATATATATATACAACATTACTACATAGGCCTATAGTTTATGTAATACTCATATATCATATAGGTATCTATATATATATATACAATATATAATCTAATACGATATATATAACATATATATATATATATATATATATATATATATATATATATATATATATATATATATATACAAAACTTATATAATACATATATAGAGAGAGAGGAAAATGAGAGAGAGAGAGAGAGAGACTAGTGTAATAGAGTGAGAGAGAGAGAGTGAGAGTGAGAGAAGGATACTGATACAATGGGGGGTGTTTCCAGTTTCCTGAACTGGAAACCAGTCCCACACACACACACAATAACACACACACACCTATATATATATATATATATATATGTATATACATATGTACATACATGTATATACCCCTAAATTTCACCTACACACACACAAACACATACACTATGTATATACCCTATATACACAGATATTTATATAAAGAAATAACATCAAAAATCATTTTGAAATTGGATTTAAATAACTGGAAAAATACCAAAAATTAGGAAAATGGGACTGTGCACAGTGAGATGGGGTAAACCCAAATACACGACCCAAACCGAGCTAAGGCTTGAAACCCAAGGTTGGTAACACTAGCCCCTAGTGTCCTCTAGTGTCCTAGGTGCCTGACACGACACCACGACACGATTTGATGTGTCAATTCTCACAAAAACCCAATCGGGTAAACACAGACACACACACACATGTATACTGCGTCATGCACGCGTGCAACTTCTCTAGGACACACCACGAGACACGACACGTCTCGTGTTCATGCACACAGGTCGCCTAGGTCTAGGGCTAGCTTTTAGACACCCTAAAATGTGTCCAAAATGTGTCGTGTCCGAGCTACGTGCGCGTATCAGAGGTCAAAACAGTGCGTTTCAGACCGCATCGTGCACGCGGTCGAGTGTCTCGTGCTCACGACATAGGACATGACACACCACGTGCTTGTGTCCTGGTGTTCACCCAATGATGGGCTACACACGTGTCAGCCTGATACGTGTCCACGACTTATGTGCGTGGGACACGAGGCTCGTGTCCTAGTCAAAAATTCGACTGAACATGCGTGTAGGTGTCCAGTGTGTGGGTGATTGCGTGTCCGATACAAGACGAGACACTGTGAAACATTGGGGGCATGTTCACAGACATTGCCTCCGTGTCCATGCCAATTTTGGTGTGTCGAAGTGCCCTGTGCAGTATGCACGAACAGTGGGGTAGCAGGGCACTACCACACTGTGCAGTGCAGTGTGTGCAGCATGTTCGTGTCGATTTTTCGACAGGAAACGACATAGTGTCGTGCTCAGTCAAGTGTAGTTGTAAACAACAAGTCTAGGGCTACATGAATATATAATTAGTTCTGCAAAATAACAAAGTTAAATTCTTTGTGGCATTTCATCAAACAAGGTTTTATAACCTAGGATACGTATCTGATACGGACACCAAACCAACCCTAAATTTCACCAAACTTGACCCACAGCTAGGGTAGACCTATATGCATGCATTTATGAAGAAAAAAACAGAATATTAACTATGTTTATGGGTATTTACCTATTGATGCAAATCCAATAGAAAATCAATAAGAGGGGGGTGTTTGTCCTTCAACTTGGTGATGTCCAAAGCTTGTAAATTCTAGATTGCTAGCCTCCCTTAGCACCCTTGATGTTGTAGGGTCCCAATGCAAAAGACTAGAGGTGATTTGGATAAAAAATGATCAAGTTATGGAGATTTGAAGGAAATTGAATTTTGTAGGCTTAAAATTCATGTAAATTGATCATGAATGAATATAATGGGATTATATAGAATGGTGTAGTGCTAGGGGGTGCCCTATGGCCGGCCATGGCAAGGGGGGGGTGTCCTTGGCCTTCCTTCAAGGTGAAGGCAAAGACTTTGGTGCCAAAGTTGAGATATTTTGAGGGTTTTAAGCAAAATATCAATTATGTAAATATCTAGATATTTACATTACTTTAACCCTTGACTAATTATCCATCCTCAAGCTTCTAGGTTAGTAGCTAACCTCTAGATTAGGGTAAGATAGGTTAGGGACTAATCATAGTACTTAACAACAATTAAATAATATTAAAAACACATAATCTCAATAAAATCTAGTAAATTACCAAAATACCCTTTTAGGCTAAAATCACTAATTTGATGTTCTAAGCCTATGGCTAGGCTCACATGGTCATGGCAACTTCTAGGTTAAGGAATAACTAGGGTTTACACTAGGGTTATACTAGTAAAATTACAAAGTCATAAGTCATGACTTAGAAATAGTTTTAATTACACTAATAATCACCAAAAATCATATCATGACTAAAATACCATTAATAAATAATAAATATAATAAATTTTCAAAAATACCCCAATTTCAGAAAACTGGGTGTTACAAGTCTACCCTCCTTGAAATAATTTCGTCCTCGAAATTAAGATGGTCGTACTCCTCCTAGTCAAACCTCCAACAATCAGGGTCGAAGCTACTACCTAGCAACATACAAGGTCAACAAGTAAAATACGGGTAGTAGACCTATACTGGGTCATGTCCAAAAATTGGCTGGCAGTTTAGGCCATAAGGTGTCCTTAATTCAAATCGAAATCAAAAGTAACTCCATGGGGTAAATCAGGATGGAGTCTCGGGTCAGGGAAATCGTACTAAGCAAATGAAGCACGCGATGGTATGCCTGAGTGGGACACTAAGGTCATGGATGTAGAGTGTCATGTCTGTGAAATTAGTTTTGAGAAAACAACTAGTCTTGTGCTCCTAATTTAAAAGTCACGATAATGTGCCTGCGATGATCATAATTTAGAGTGGGAAAGGTCTATGGCCCAAATTGAACTGGAAATTGTGATGCAATAGTGGTACAAGGGGAAAACAGGTTAAATGGGACAGTCTGTGGTCTCATCTAGGTGCACTAGTCATTCTAGATCAAGACTGTCCTATGGTATCAAAACGTACAAGCAATCTAGGGTGTCCTAATTGGAAAAGTAAGGGAACAACAATCATCAAGGCTATAGGGCCGTCTACCATCCTATATGAAAATTGGTCATTAATAAGTAACTGAGAAATCATTAAAAGGTTTACTATTCCATAAAGTGGTAAAAATTGAAAATTTAGGTACAAACAATCACAAATAGATTTTAGTCTTGACACGATCTAAGTTGATCAATTTCAGGATAAATCGAGATTTGGGCAAGATGGAAATTCAATGAAATCAAGTATGAGCACGAGCATCCAATGATGAAGATCTAGGTCATGATTAAATTTAATTCTACTGGATATGAATACGAGGTTCATAGGTGATAAAAATAATTCCAAGAAGAATTGTCAAGGCTGTTGCGGATATGATTCTAGGACAAGTTTAACTATGTCTCCATCCACGTAGATTAATATATGAAAAGTGAACCAAAACGCAATAGGTTGATCAGACCATCATGCGCCGGTTCTGATTAGACAATATGTTAGTGGGTGCGCACCCAATAAAATATGTCATGATCAAGCTCGAAAAGGATAAGCTTGTAAAACTAAGGATAAATTTGTAGCATAAGATATAAGTAAGGGTGGAAATGATGAAAGAAGATACATAGTCCAAGATCCTTAACCAATCGGGTCAAGCATTCAAGATAAGGTACCAGGTTAAGCATTTAAGGGTTCAAGCAGAACACCATCACATGCCAGGTCGAAAGAATTGAGCCAAGGTGGATCTCTAATGGAAATAAGAATTAATTTAGTATCATGGTAGAGGTTTTAGTTTAGCCATTTGGCCAGAAAATTATATCAAGAAAATAGAGTACAAGGAGACGGGTTTTAGTAGGACATGGAATACCTACATGAAGGTAGGCTAGTCTAGGTCTTATATGTGAAGTTTGTTGGAAGGTAACAACTAGTATTACACTCCGAATATCCAAGTCACGGTAAAGGACGTCCAATGATCTAGAATAGAAAGTGGGAGTTCAAGACGTGACAATTGATGCAAAAATTAAAGAAGATCAAGTTAACGCATGGAATAAAATTAATTAGGAATCCGGTAAATAATTTAGGAACACAACCCTAGGGATAGATAGGCTACTAGATGAATATAGTTAGGGTTCGATCAAATCAAGGGTCAAGGTTAGAAGGTCTCAATAAAGTCTTTATTTGAGGAAATGTCGAGTAAGTCAGGTTTGGGACACAGTCACATAGTTTGGTAGAAAGAGTTTAAGCAAGATGCAGAAATAGAGGGGACAGTTCATTTCAAGGGAAAGCAATTAGCAAGAGAATTAGATGGCAAGAAACAGATGAGAGTTTTCTCATAAATGTGATTGAGTACCTTAAAATAAAAGATATTAATCTAACACAAGAAATAAAAATCAATAACTACAAAAATTTCAAAATCATCAACTAATACCAGGATTTAAAGTTCTACAGTGAATCCTCCAAAATCAAATTCAATCAAGGAAAAAGGAGTTTAAATCGTAATTCAAAATGAGATTCTCAAGGGTCATCCCAGGAATCTCTCAAGGTATCCTAACAGTGATTGAGTATCCTCTCTCACTAAGCCTATTCCTCAAATCCTATCACAGGCTGTAGTGATACTCTAGTTCGAATATCACTACATAAACTCAACCTGCATGGGCCACCACTAAAATGTGTCACGACCCGCACCCTAGAGTAAGGGCACGAGAAGTGGGTACGTCCAGCCTACGCCGCAGTATCGGCGGTAGAACGCTGTCCTAGGTCAATCATCTAACAATATAAAGGTACCTGTACAGTATATACTCTCCGAATGGAGGTGACATAACAGAATACAATCTCAATCACATCTAGGGTAGAAGAATAAAAGATAGATAGATAGACAGTAACTCAAAGAGAACAGTACAATAGGTGAAATAGGTCTAAATGTCTATGATAACATAACATCCAAAATGTCAACCCAAAATACAATATAAGTCTAAGAGTCTATACATCTCAACATCTCAAAATATAACTCAGAATCTGAGACAAAATGATAATATGAAAAAGACTGACTAGCTAAACTAGCCTAGACTACTGGGGTAACATCCTCAGCTGCAGGTGGATCCTGCTGAGGGTCCACAACATAAGTGTCATCTAGTCCTGCTCCATAATAGGTAGACACCAGGGCCTCATCCTCATCCTCTGTAATATTTTCAATAGGTCCAGTCAGGACAGGAACGAGCACAATACATCTCACGCAGTGCATAGTATGATAAGAAATATAAAGCATGCAATAGAGTAAAATACAGGAACTGCTGAAGGAAGATACATATAGTAAAAGAGATAGCTGTAAAAGAAATATCTACTGTATATAGAGAACTGTAAGTGGCTAGTGATGTAGAGTACAAGATAGGCATGTGAATGGCTAGAATTTATACATGATTATACTACTGAGTTTGCACATGATTACACTACTTTGGAATTATTCACATGTCCACTTCTACTTCCCCGTTTCCCCAATCAATACACAAGGATCCATTCAGGTTATGTTAAGATTCGTGATAAGTCCATAAATGGGTGATTCATGAGAGGCTCTGTGAACATGAGAGTACATGAGTCACAAGCGATTCGTGAATCTATAAAAGCATAGAGAAACATGATGATTCGTGAAAAGCACAAACATGTTGTATCTGATGCTCCCGAGGGGAATAACATCTCATGAAAAGATCCATATAGTACCAATCCGTGATAACAATCGTGTCAGCATCAAGTAAAGTAATCTAGAGCAAGAATATAAATCCTGGCAAGATGAAACGGTCAGAGAATGTACTCGCCTGATAACTGAATGTCTGAAGAGGATATACTGCCTGAGGAGAGATGTATGGCTCCTAATCAGAGCAATACAAGTCACAATGTATCCACAATGGTAAAAATAAAGTATACAATGCATACTACATGATTCTAGGTCAATCTGGTCAAAAGTCAACTCTTGGTCAACTCAACAGTCAAACTAGGTCACAGGAAATCAAACTAAGTCAATAAAGTCAAACAAGGTCAAACAAGTCAAGGTTAGTCAAATCTAGGTTAAAGTCAACCCTTGGTCAACATTCTAGTCAAACTAGTCAAGTTATCTAGGGTTTTGGTCAACAATGGTTAGACTAGTCAAATACTAGTCAACATGATCAATCTGGGTCAAGTCTAGGTCAAACTTAGACTAACTAAGGTTTTGGACAAACAAAGACTAGTCAGCAAGGTAATAGGTCAATGGTCAACTATCTAAGTCAATACTCCATGAGACTAACTCAACCCATGACACATCCTCTAAGTATTCCACTTAACCCCATACATATCTTAATCTACATAGGTCCTTCCACAAAACCCAAGTCACAATAATATACTCATATATAGGTCAAACCTAAACCAACTAGTTAATAGCCTAGGGTTTAGTCAAACATTAGTCAACTAGTCCTTCTATGTTCAACCAGCCATTTCTAGGTCAATTAGGTCATGGTTGACCTATAGTTGACTTTGGTCAATAATAGTCAAACAAGGGTCATTAGAGTACCTAGGTCAAGGGGTTACTTAGACAAATTAGGGTCAACCCCTAACTTGGCCATAGGCTAGTAACTAGGTTCCATAGGCTAATACCATATAGGTATCTATCTCTATACAATATATATATATACACACATATATATAAAACTTTACATATATATATATATATATATATATATATATATATATTTTATATATATATATATATATATATATATATATATATATATATATATATATATATATATATATATATATATATATATATATATATATATATATATATAACATTACTACATAGGCCTATAGTCTATGTAATACTCATATATCATATAGGTATCTATATATATAGATACAATATATAATCTAATACGATATATATATATAACATATATATATATATATATATATATATATATATATATATATATATATATATATACAAAACTTATATAATACATATATATAGAGAGAGGAAAATGAGAGAGAGAGAGAGAGACTAGTGTAATAGAGTGAGAGAGAGAGAGTGAGAGTGAGAGAAGGATACTGATACAATGGGGGGTGTTTCCAGTTTCCTGAACTGGAAACCAGTCCCACACACACACACAATAACACACACACCCCTATATATATATACATATATGTATATACATATGTACACACATGTATATACCCCTAAATTCCACCTACACACACACAAACACATACACTATGTATATACCCTATATACACAGATATTTATATAAAGAAATAACATCAAAAATCATTTTGAAATTGGATTTAAATAACTGGAAAAATACCAAAAATCAGGAAAATGGGACTGTGTACAGTGAGATGGGGTAAACCCAAATACACGACCCAAACCGAGCTAAGGCTCAAAACCGAAGGTTGGTAACACTAGCCCCTAGTGTCCTCTAGTGTCTTAGGTGCCTGACACGACACCACGACACGATTTGATGTGTCAATTCTCACAAAAACCCAATCGGGTAAACACAGACACACACACATGTATACTGCGTCGTGCACGCGTGCAACTCTCTCTAGGACACACCACAAGACACGACACGTCTCGTGGTCATGTACACAGGTCGCCTAGGTCTAGGGCTAGCTTTTAAACACCCTGAAATGTGTCTAAAACGTGTCGTGTCCGAGCTACGTGCACGTATCAGAGGTCAAAACAATGTATTTCAGACCGCATCATGCACGCGGTCGAGTGTCTCGTGCTCACGACACAGGACACGACACACCACGTACTTGTGTCCTGGTGTTCGCCCAATGATGGGCTACACATGTGTCAGCCTGATACGTGTCCACGACTCGTATGCGTGGGACACGAGGCTCGTGTCCTAGTCGAAAATTCGACTGAACGTACGTGTAGGTGTCCAGTGTGTGGGTGATTGCGTGTCCGATACAAGACGAGACACTGTGAAACTTTGGGGGCATGTTCGTAGACATTGCCCCCGTGTCTATGCCAATTTTGGTGTGTCGAAGTGCCCTGTGCAGTGTGCACGAACAGTGGAGTAGCAGGGCACTGCCACACTGTGCAGTGCAGTGTGTGCAGCGTGTTCGTGTCGATTTTTTGACACGAAATGACACAGTATCATGCTCAATCAAGTGTAGTTGTAAACAACAAGTCTAGGGCTACATGACTATGTAATTAGTTTTGCAAAATAACAAAGTTAAATTCTTTGTGGCATTTCATCAAACAAGGTTTTATAACCTAGGATACGTGTCCGATACGGACACCAAACCAACCCTAAATTTCACCAAACTTGACCCACAGCTAGGGTAGACCTATATGCATGCATTTACGAAGAAAAAAACAGAATATTAACTATGTTTATGGGTATTTACCTATTGATGCAAATCTAATGAAAAATCAATGAGAGGGGGGTGTTTGTCCTTCAACTTGGTGATGTCCAAAGCTTGTAAATTCTGGATTGCTAGCCTCCCTTAGCACCCTTGATGTTGTAGGGTCCCAATGCAAAAGACTAGAGGTGATTTGGATCAAAAATGATCAAGTTATGGAGGTTTGAAGGAAATGAAATTTTGTAGGCTTAAAATTCATGTAAATTGATCATGAATGAATATAATAGGATTATATAGAATGGTGTAGTGCTAGGGGGTGCCCTATGGCTGGCCATGGCAAGGGGGGTTTCCTTGGCCTTCCTTCAAGGTGAAGGCAAAGACTTTGGTGCCAAAGTTGAGATATTTTGAGGGTTTTAAGCAAAATATCAATTATGTAAATATCTAGATATTTACATTACTTTAACCCTTGACTAATTATCCATCCTCAAGCTTCTAGGTTAGTAGCTAACCTCTAGATTAGGGTAAGATAGGTTAGGGACTAATCATGGTACTTAACAACAATTAAATAATATTAAAAACACATAATCTCAATAAAATCTAGTAAATTACCAAAATACCCTTTTAGGCTAAAATCACTAATTTGATGTTCTAAGCCTATGGCTAGGCTCACATGGTCATGGCAACTTCTAGGTTAAGGAATAACTAGGGTTTACACTAGGGTTATACTAGTAAAATCACAAAGTCATAAGTCATGACTTAGAAATAGTTTTAATTACACTAATAATCACCAAAAATCATATCATGACTAAAATACCATTAATAAATAATAAATAATAAATATAATAAATTTTCAAAAATACCCCAATTTTAGAAAACTGGGTGTTACATGAAGTATTTTATAACTTTCATTAATGACTTCTCAAAATACTCGTTTGTCTACTTGCTAAAGTCTAAATACGAAGCGTTCGAGAAGTTCAAAGAGTTCAGGGCCGAAGTTGAATGACAAACTGGACAACAACTCAAAAGATTAAGAAATGATCGAGACGGAGAGTATCGATCTCATGAATTCGTATCGTTCTGCAAAGAACATGAAATCATAAACGATACTTTTGCTCTGTATTCTCTTCAATCTAATGGAGTAGCAAAAAGGAAAAACAGAACGTTGATAGAAATAATGAACTCAATGTTGTTGACTGCGGGTCTTCTATAATGCTATTGGAGAGAAGCTGCATTGACGGCCACTTTTGTTCTGAATAGAGTGCCGTATGCAACTTCTTACATCACTCCTCATCAACTCTGGTTCAAAGTCAAACCTAACTTGAATATCATTTGAATGTGGGGGTGTCTGGCATATATACTCCCAGATTTGAAGATTCAGATGCTCGGGACAAGGACTACGAAGATGATCTTCTTAGGATATGTCGAGAAGAGTGATGCTCGAAGATTTCTTGATATAGAATCAAATCATATCATTGAATCTTATGACGCAAAATACTTTGAAGATAAATTTGCAAGGCATAAAAATATTATTCTTGTGGACAGTCTGAAGAATAATGAGGATGCGCAGGAAATTAAAGTTTCCAATGAGAACGTAGTCAAAGAAGAATTTGTAGAGGAGACAACACTTGAGCCAGAACTCATTGAGCCGTCAACTAAGTGAGTAAGGAGATCGAAGAATTTCAGAGATGACTTTGTCACCTATCATGTAAAAGCAGATCCGCTTACCTATGATGAGGCGATGAAGACCAGAGACGCTATTTTCTAAAAAGAGGCGATCGACAATAAAATTGATTCAATCACCTCTAATAACACTTGGGTGTTGGTTGATCTTCCTGAAGGAGCGAAACCCATCAGATGCAAATGGATCTTCAAGAAGAAGATGAAAGCAGATGGAACCATTGACAAGCTTAAGGCTAGGCTAGTAGCCAAAGGGTTCTCTCAGAAGCAGGGGATCGACTACTTCGACACGTATGCTCCAGTAGCCCGGATGACTACCATCAGAATATTAATTACTCTCGCAGTAATACATAAGTTGGTGACACATCAGTTGGATATAAAAACAGCATTCCTGAATGGCAAGCTGATTGAAGAGATTTATATGCAACAACCAGAAGGATTTGTCATCAAGAGCCTTGAAGACAAAGTCTGCAAGTTGGTAAAATCCTTGTACGGTTTGAAACAGGCTCCTAAAATATGGCATGAGAAGTTTGACAAGGTTATAAGGTCAAATGACTACAGGGTAACAAAACGAACAAGTGTGTTTATACGAAATTTACTGATGGAAGAGGTGTAATCGTTTGTCTGTACATGGATGACATGTTGATCCTAGGTACGGATATAGGCAGTGTTACGGAGACAAAAAAGTTTATCTCAACCAAATTCAGTATAAAGGACTTAGGAAAAGTTGATATGATCTTAGGCATCAAGATCATCCGAACAGACACTGGAATGTACATTGTCACAGTCTTATTATATTGAAAAAATGATCATACACTACAGGTATCAGGATCTTCTAGTGATCGATACGCCCTACAGGTGTGACCTGAAGATGGAGCCAAATTCGAGAAAAAGTGTCAGGCAGCTGGAGTATGCAAGCATTATCGAAAGTTTAATGTACACTACTACTGCCACTAGGTCTAACATAGATTTTATCGTAGGCATGCTGAATCGATTTACAAGCAACCTAGACGTTGAGTACTGGATAGCTATGAAACGAGTAATAAGATATCTCAAGAAGACTCAGAGATATGTATTGCACTATAGCGGAGATCCATCAGTAGTAGAAGGCTTCAGTAATACGAGCTGGTGCTCAGAGGTGGAGAGCGAGAGATCCACAGGTAGATTCATTTTCTTCATTGATGGAGCTGCTATATTATGGAAGTCGAAGAAGCATACTATGCTCTCTCGTTCCTCTATGGAATCTAAGTTCTTTGCACTTGATTTCGCAGTAAAAGAAACAGAATAGCTTTGGGAGCTCATGAATGATCTTTCATTGGTTGGGATGCAGATACCGATGATACTTATATACTGCGACAACCAGGCGACTTCATCGACGACATTGAATGACCTCTTCATTGGAAATTAGAGAACTGGGCGATTAAAGCATAGTGTAGTGCACGATCTCATCAAAAGAGGTGTCATTGCAGTAATTGATGTTCGTTGTGACTCCATGTTCCCGAAATACATAAAAATTTTGTTTTTCCTGTATATAGTATCTGGCACCTATATCTTGATTGCATGTATCATGTATTTATAACTGGCCATGGCATGGAACAGTATCTCGTCGCGGATTAGTGTGCCACCTCTTGTCCTTATATGGTTGTAGGCATGGCTCACTACTTTGATAATAAGATTTTTAGACCGTGTTGTGGTTAGGAGTTTTTAATTAATTTAATTAGTTCTATCATACACCATTTAACATATCATTCGTCATATGGTTAGGTCATATTAGGGTTAGGGTTTAGTTGAACCAATCCATCCCACTATATATATTCTCTTTCTCTCTCTCTCTCTCTCTCTCTCTCTCTGTCTTTTTTTCTCTCTCCTCATTCATTCTCATTTTCATTTCCTTCTACTAACCCACCTAGGCAAGTACATCTTGCACAAATCAGAGACTACTTAAATTTTTCATTTCTTTTTTTTAATATTATTAGTCTAGATTGTCCATCTCTTCATTCTCTACAAGTTTAGTTCTTGGAGTTTTTTATTTTAATGGCTAGTTTTGTGTAGATCTAAATTTCTAAAACTAGGGTTTTATGGATTTTTTGGTTTTGATCTATCAAACTTAGTTGTTTTTGAAAACTAGTTATTCCATGTTGTAGAAAATTTGATTTCATTCAATTTTGGCTTTTGAACCGCTTGATTTTGACTTATTTTGAGGAAGTTATAACATTTCTTGAGTTTATGGGTTCCTTATGCACTTCGATGCTGACTTGGGGAAGATGAACAGCCTGTACCTGCACACTTGCGTGCAGTACACCTTCCTGCGTAGCCTATACTGCACAGCCTGTGCACCTTCCATCCTGCACACCTTTCAGTGCCCAACCAGTGCAGCATACACTACACAGCCTGTGCACCTTCCAGCCTGCATAGCCTGTGCACTTTCCAGTGCACAGTCTGCGCACCATCCAGCCTGCACTGCATAGCCTGTGCAGCTAGCACAGCCTACGTACCTTCCAGCCTACATACTTTTCAGTGCACAGCTTGCGCACCTTCCAGCCTGTAATGCATAGCCTGTATAGCATGTGCACCTTTCTGTACAGCCTGAGTGCCTTCTAGTTCTCTTCATCTTGTGACTTAACCTTCATTCTCGACCTGACAACCTATGTGTTTGCTGGTTTATCCTATGCATGAACTGAGGTACAATCTACGTGAGCACCAAAGTGCTATCTCATGTGCTAAGTGTTCCTACGTGATATATGTCAGTACGTCCAAAGTCTCCAGCACATACATATTAAATGGTTGGTAGCAATGACGTGGTATGTGTTGCGTGTTGCATTACACTAAGGAAGGATCCTTACATATGACTCTATGAGCCAATGCGGATCCTTACTTGGGGTACTCCTACTATGTACGACATCTAGAAGGAAAAGCATGTGACCACGATATATGGATTCCGAGATCTGCTAGGGTTAATCTAAGAAACTTATATTCGTAGAAGCATTGGGAGGGAACAGAATCTCGAGATCGTACGTTATCAGCAACCCCAGGTCCTGTCCTGATGTATCGGATTGGCCGCCACAGATATGATTTCATCCGCCTATAGTGGATGACTATATCCGACTCCTACGTGCTGTGTTATATGTTTTAGCACGGTAGCCTTACGGGGGACCGGTGAATAATCACCGCGTTACGTGTGTGTGTATATATATATATATATATATATATATATATATTGGATTGGCTAGCCCTGCTTGGATAAGATACATCTGAGGATTCCTATATATTTGCATTACTGGGATAACCCAGGCAAATCATAGAAAGCCATAGGATTAATTGGCCGCTTGTAAACTGACTTGCTTATGATATGTTTCTTCTGTTAGTAACTGAGAAATATAGACTATCGTGGTGCGTGGTCCAACCCATGTCCTTGTTTGGTTGTTGGGTTGGACTATTGTGCTGCGATAGGCTATGGACCGAGGTTACGACCAGAAGCCCATAACTTGACCATGGTTATAGGTAGTATCTTATCACGTCACAATATTGGCACTGTTTGTCCTTGTTTAGTTCTAAGGATGTCGTATGGTCATGATGATAAGTTACAATCCTATAACTCATGAGCCAGGTCTTATCTATTATGCTTGGATTTTATCTCACTCTTTTATGCTCCCTTGTGGTACTTGCTATTCGGGGCCTGACCCCGCTGGTTTTGTTTGGCCAGATATCGTAGCAGCGCCACAGGATCCAGCCTTCTACCCGAACAATGGTGCACACCAGGAGTATGGGCGCCAGGGACCATGAGTGGGTTTCTTCCTCACCGTTCTGATATCTTTCATTTTGTACTTGGCATTTAGCCACCGGCACCTGTTTAGCCGGCTGTTCCGGACATTAGTTTCCTTTTACATACTTATAATTAAATCAGACTGCAACTGACTACAATTATGTTCTATTGACTCTCGGCACTAGCTCAACATTTTGTGTAGCTAGGCTCATGAATTATTTTGATGAATCGTCGGGGATGCCTTACTGTTTTATCTTATATGATAATTATTACTGCTTCTTGGTTGATTGATTGAGACATAGATGTTCTGTGAGACCATAGGAGACCTGATTGTAGCATGTACCCCTAGTCTTTTGACAGCCACAATCGTCGTATAACATTTTCATACCTTATACGGGGTAGCTGGCCTAGTTCGTCTTCGTATTTTGGTACTGGGACGTGACAAAGTTTTATTAGTGGCCCATGCAGGTCTAATTTTCAGACTTGTGGGGTGTTATTATTATAGGAGTCTCAATCAAAACTTGTTCCCTTTGATCTCTTGCTCTATCTTCCCTTCTTCACCTTGATTGATAACTTGAATTGCATCCTCAAATCTTTCTCATCTTATCAATTGATATCATGTATCTTTCCCTATAGGGGTACTTCTTTCTTAGTAGCTGGCGAGGCCAATGTGGAAGAACAACCAACAGAGCATGGCTCGACAGGGCAACAACAGGGAGGAGTACGTTCCCTTTGGCAGATTCGAGTGGAAGTGTTGTCAGATCCAGTAGAGCAGCAGGTACCATAAACTCTTGCACCACCGACGGTGCCAGCAGCAGTGGTAATACTCGATGCTGCAGCACTCCTGGAGGTTATCAGGGAATTTTTGGCCATCCAGCGGCGTCAGGTGGCAGCCCAACATCAACAACAGACCTAGCAGTAGGAACAGAATATATTACTGAACCAGGGATTACAGTTAGCCCTTGAGAGGAGTGTCGGGGATGACTCGGGGGCATCGGGGAGGTTTTGTCGACTTAACCTGAGGTACTTTAATGGTACGGAGGATGCTATTACAGCAGATGCTTAGTTTCAGGATATTGAGGCTATTTTGGTAGCAGCAAAGGTTCCAGCAGAAGAGAAGGTTGACCAGGTCAGACTGTTACTTCAGGATCTCACCTGCGACTAGTGGGCATCAAAAGAGGTTGGAATGGGGCATCTTGTTCCTTGGGATAGCTTCAGTACCAGGTTCAAAGCCAAGTACTTTGGCGTGGTAGCACGGTATGAGCTACAGCAGAGGTTTATCTGTCTAAAGCAGACTGGTAAGATGGTAGACGGGTATGTAGTAGAATTCTGTAGACTGAGTCGGTTCACACCCACGATGGTGACTATGGAGCAGGAAAAGGCTATGAGGTTCCAGCAGGGACTTCATCTGGAGATTCTACAGCTGGTAGAAGGGCACAACTATCAGACTTTTAATGCTATTTTAACGGCATCTCGGAGGCACGAGCTTACCCAATAAAGTTTATTAGCAAGGACGGGAGGCCAAAAGAGGTCTCATGCACAGAGTACAGAAGAAGGAGGAGCAGTACCCCGTATGTCAGCACCACCGCCTAGCGTCTGTATTCGTAATGCAGCATCAGTCATGTAATACCCCAGTCCCAAAATACGTAGGACTAGGAACGAAGCATGCCAGCTGCATATATACGAGATATACTCCAATATATAAAAATCTCGAATATACACATAAGCTATTTGGTGATCAATAATAACAGACAGTCACAGGTAAATCTATATCTCATCCACAGTAAATATAAAGAAAATAGGAACTCACGAATCAAAGTAAATGCCAAAATGTAACTGTTGGCCGGACGAAGACAAATCCACTACCGGCACTAGAATAAACTGAAAGGAAATAGAGTCCAACCTTTAAGATAAATAGAATAAAAAATGATGACTAAATAGGCTCCTCGACCCAATAGGGGCAGCTGTGATCAGAAGGTACGACTCGCTCGAGCGTGAAGGATGAGTCTACACCGGAGCCATACTCCTGCGGAAAGTCCTACACACCTATATCTGGAGAGATCACCAGGTCCTCAGAGGGACGTAACAAGATACAAAAAGAACATGCCACATAAATTGAATAAATACTGCTCAATAAGAAAAAGTAAGATCAGATCATAACATGGTCCAATACCTCACCCTCTGGAGTAGCGTACCATCTCCCAACCAAACAAGGACAGGAGATGGTACACTAACCCATGGTAAACTATCTTTCTAAGACACGAATCCAATATGGTATCCGAACCCCAGCAAGGTTCAATACCTTCTCATCGGAGTAGTAAGCCACACCTACAACCAAACAAGGACAAGATGTGGAGAACTAATCCGCGACAAGTTATTGTTCCAAGCCACGGTCAGATACAAGTACCCAAACCAAAAGTACTCATACCTAACGGATAAAGGTGCCTAACCAATCTAAGTGAATGCAGTTTTAAGAACATCCTTCAACGCATGGGCCCTGGCTAAAATGGGATCGGCAAAGTCCCTCCTTGGGCACCATAGGCCCAATCAATAAGAGCATGAGGTTCCGCAGAACGCCAGTGGCCGTCAGTAATCATGGGTAATCTTACCCGCGTCTCCGGCGAAGCTCACGGGTTACAAAAAGAAAAGTGCATAGTAGCCCATATGCCAAGGTATTGTCCTCCCCGCCCAATGCCTACTATGTTGTATCCACAACACAAAACCTCTATTAACCGCTAAGTCAAACTAAGCATGCAACCTCTAGTAGCGGTTATTCCTATCGCACGGTTTATACGTATCGGTGGCCAGCCAATCACGCATGTTCAAGTTCTATATGTGACTCACAACAACGTGGTACAAATGTGTCAGGGCCTATGAATGCAACACACAGGGTAGTCCCTTAACTCTAAGTTTAAAGAGTAAGAAAATAATACATAGCAGGTAATATAACTGAACAGTAAGTTCTAAAAAGTTATGCCAAGTATCACAGTTTATTTTGCATAAAGAAAATAATGAATAATGCATGAAATATGAGCTAAAATAAATAAATAGCTGGTGGCAAGGTATCTTGCCTGGAGGTAGTGTGCAGAATGGCGACGCTTGATGACTCAAATCGTCAGAATAGGGAAGCACTGTAAGCCAACTTTTACAAACGACCTCGGATGCTGAAATAAATATCACGAACAGATTTGGCATAAAAAAATACCTAGGAAATGCTTGTCCAAAAGATCAATTCTAGAATAGGGGCAAAATCGTAATTTTGGGTTAAAACGATGTCCGCCGTTGGACTTATTTTGTACCGAAATGCGTGCCAGAACCTACGGTCTCTAAATTCGTCAAACTACATGTCTATGAGTCTGGTTTGAGGAGACGAACCCAACTGTATGTCCAAAGTTGGATTCCGGCGGGCCGTGCACAAAATTGTCCGTTGGGTCGGGTTGCGGGCCCGCCAATTTGGCATTCCGATCAACCTTCTCAGAATTGGACCAAACTTGGCATACAGGACCCAAAAAATGATTCGCTCCTAATGGCACAAGTTTCATCTCGATACGACGAACGTGCATGAAGTTATGAGCTAGTTTGCAAAAGGTCAATACGGGGGGTATCTCGACGGATACGTACTGATTTCGTCGCGCACACACAACAAAATCGAGTCCCATCAGTTCCCACACATCGCAATATCCATACGAGCCTTTCGATGCATATAGTATACGACCACGTCGCCCGGTTTGTCGGGGCGCACGCTGTATCGGTTGGATTTTCCAAAAATTTTAGTTTTAGAAACAAATTTTTCCTAAAGTTTGAAAAGGTTTTAACAATGATATAATTAGTTTAAAAATAAACTAAAAGTGGGGTATCCATCTGGTATATGTTGTTAACAGATCTGTTCAAATAGATTCTCAAGGATGACGAGGAATCGACAAAATTTTGCCTTCCAAGAAGGGGGTTTGAATCGGGTTTCTGTCGAATTTAGGACAGGTTTTTGGTCGACTTGTCGTCATGTTTCAGGTCAATTCTGATGGGATATAATCAAATTCCTTTGAAGGGGTTTGAAGAGGGTCAGATGGGCTTTACCTAGAATTTTCTAGATGAAAAACTTATCAAGTAGAATCGAAAAAAGTTCGAAGGAAGTTGAATACCTGGCGGAGTTTAGAAACAGGGTATCTCTGTTTCGGGATCGGTTCTGGCGACCTCGGCGGCACTCCGGTCGATGGCGACCGCTTGCAGGCGGCTGGACTTGCGCGCGGGGTGTCGAGGATGTGCTGGAACAGCTCTAGGGTCGTGAGGCTCTAACATGTGGAGGTGAACGTCGGTGCAAGCCGAAGTTTCAAACTCGATTTTCACGGGTTTAATCGATTCCCCAAATCCAATTTCCAGTCGGTTTAAATTAGGATTTGGAACAAGATTTTGAGTAATCTCGTGGAGAATGTGATTAGGATTATAGGGAAAAGATATGATATAATTTGAAGATGGATTGAGCAAGATTTGGTTGTAGGTTTGATGGAATTCAAACGAGTGGAAAGAAATTACAGCGTGCAATCAAATGGGATCGGGTTTGTTGCCGGCACTGTTCATTGAACAGTGCTGCGGGTTATTTCTTTTTTTTCTTTTTCTTTTTTCCAAAACCCTTAATAATTCTCATAATACCCATAAAAATCCTAATAAATTTTTAAATAAATACTAAAAATATAAAATATTTTCTAAAACCTTACTAATATATTTTTGCACATATTTTTAATAACTATTGCCTACTATTAAAATAACAATCGACTAGTAACAACTATAATAATATTAATAATGATAATAAGGTAATAGTAATAATAAAAATAATAAAATTTGTACGAAAATAACTTAGCAAGGTTGTAGTAATTAGGAGTGACTACATATTACTACTAATATATTATTTACAATTAATTATAAACTTCTAAACTCTAAAATAATAATTTTTATAAATATTTAATGGTCAAGATATCCATAATACGATTTCATAATTTAAACAACTAAATATTCTAAATAAGATAAATCTATTAGCACCCACTGCTAACATGCTAGTTAAGGCACTTAGTTGCAGTGGTCGTGCCATATTGTCTAGTCCGTGTGTAACCCAAAACTGAGCATGACTAAGCTAATATTTATAGTTTTATTTATGAAACAATTAAAAACAAAATATTTATGTAATACAATATAAACAAAAGAAAAATTCTCTAAAATTTTGGGAGATTACATCCTACCTAACTTATAAAAATTTCGTCCTCAAAATTAAAATAAACCTCATCTAAAAAAATATGACAATAAATCTTAATAAAAAATTATAGTGGGCTAAATACGAAGGAGAGCAGGTAGTCAATCCGTAACTCAGTTTTTGAAAAAGATGGAGGAATTATTTATACGAGGATTTTAAACTGGCACGATATTCTACATGACAAGATGTTCTTGGTCTTGCATGAATCATGGATATTCAGTTCATCTGATGGAATAGCTCGATATTGCATGGTAAACATTAGATGGGACGAAAAGGGATATCTATAGTTCTTTCTAAGGAAATCGGGTTATACATGTGGTGTAATTGAAATAAAGCACACAATGGTGTATTTTGTGGAACAGGTATGTCATGCGTGTAGGGAGGCTCGCCTAGTTCATGTAAGTGAAGTTTGTTGGAAGAAAATGGCTAATGTTGTGCTTCAAACATCAAAGTTACGGTAAGGTATCAAAATGATACGGGTGGGAATAGGCGTTATATACGACTTGATTTATTAGTCCAAATGGAGGGAATGTGTCATGTTCGAATTGGTATACATAGAGAGAGAATGATTCTCTATTCTACAGCATACGAGGGCTATTGACGAGGTCACAAATTTTAAGGCACATCATGCAAGAGTTCTAACAAAGAAGTCAAGAGTTCTATTGGGTAGCTTGATAGACTATGGTCATAATGTTTTTAATGGTATCGAAGGTAGTGCTCCTGCATGTTGCCTAAGCTACTGAATGTATTGCTCAATGCTAAGCCATGACTAAATAAAGATTAATGGTATAAGTAAAATAATACCTGCCAGATCTCTAATCTCAGGATGGTGGTCTATCACAGCCATGGTAAATGCTTGCCCTTGCCTTGGCGGCTCGGGACAATCGATAATCCGGTGTTGTTCCGATTCGCACCTCAAGCATAAGCCGAGACGAATTCGACATCCATCTCGAATGTGGCCCTTCTTCCCGCAATAATTGTAGGTGGGCTTCTGATAGGGCATGGGCTTCTGCTGGTACTGTCCTATAGGCCCCCTGGTGGGTCCACCTTGAGTCGCCCTAACTGGTGCAGTTACCGGTGTGGGGCGTCTCTGTTGCCTATTGTTCCTTGCAAAGTAGCTCCTGGGTACGTGCTTCCTACAAGACAGCTGCATGAGAGACCCGAGACTATATAGTAGTGAAATTCTTGAGTTCTGGTGCGAGCCCCTGATGGAATCTCCTTGCTTTCTCAAGTTCTGTCGGGATTAGTGCCACACCAAATCTACTCAAACGGCTGAACTCCGCATCGTAATCATCTACCGACATGTTCCCCTGCTTCTGATGAAGGAACTGGTCATAGAGAGCGTCTCGAACATGGATGGGGAAAAATCTCTCATAGAAGAGGTCATAAAATTCCTTCCATGTGATCCCAGTGCCCAGTCGTCTTTCCTCAGCCTTACACCAGTGGTGAGCATTATCTTCTAAGAGTAAGTCTACTGCTGTCAACCAATCAAGTGCTGGTAACTGGGATGCCTTCAAGTATTTTTCTGTGCTGATAAGCCATGCGAAAACTTCTAAGGGACCCTCGGTACCCTTAAAATTCTTAGGGCCCATATCATTGAAGTCTGCAATGGAGCCCAAATATGGTTGTGGAGCTGGAGTTGGATCTGGTACCGGGGCTAGTGGTGGAGGTCTAGCTAAGAAGGTCATCATACTCTGCCTCAGTAGTTCCATTTGTTGCCACTGAGATTGTAGCATAGCATACATAAACTGGGTGGTCAGGTCCGCATCAGTCAGAAGTGGAGGAAGTTGGGGTCCGGGCAGAGGAAGATGTGATGGTGTATTCTCCCCTGGGGTACTGCAGTAGTCTGCCCCTCGTGGCTGACTGGGGGTACTTGGGCCTCATGTTGTACCGTCGATGAGATCGTAGTATCCTGCTGCTGTTCTAGCTGATGAGGGTCACCAGAGTCATTGGGGAAGCCTGTCCCTCCTGGGTAATCACGTCACTAGATGTTATGGCCAGGCGAGAGGTGTGTCCACTATGTAAAATCATATTGCTGGTATAAAGATAAGAGCAATGTTAGAATAGACTCAGATAGGGTACAAGTCAAGCAATTGAAAGTGAGTTTAGTATGGAATTTCAAAAATGTCAACAACTCGTGGATAAGATCCTAGAGGGCAAATATGTTAAGCTAACCATATCTCAATCTACATAAAATCGTATGAAAGGTGAACCAATTGCACTATGGTTGATCAGACCACAATACATAGGTTCTGATAAGACAATATATCAGTGGGCGCCCACAATAAAACATATGTCTTGAACAAGCTCGATGAGAGAGTAAGCTCGTAAAACTAGGCTATAATAGAAATATTAGTCATGGTAGTCCAATTACAAATATGCGATATAATGATGAAAGAACATATAAGTATCTTAAGCTACTTAAGAAATCTAAGTCGTGTCCGGTGTTCGTGCCTATGCAGTCGTCTTAGTGTCTTCTTGTCTAAGGCCTTGGTTAAAGTCAAAAGGAAGTTAGGTTATGAGGCTTCCTACCCAACTTATAAGAGATGAACTAGTAGTTTGATTGAATGGTGGAACATGACGACCTAGTACGCATGAAAGAGGGATAAGGATTTACGGGAAAATAACTCAAACAAGAAGCGACCAAGTTAGACAGTTGGGAGTTCGAAATGAAAGCGAGATTGAATGTCATATATGTGGATGAGATCCTAAATTTTTAATCCTAAACGCAGGCTTGCTTGGTACGGTAAAGTAACCAAATAATTTATCTTGACCTGCATGGGCCACCACAAAAATATGTAATGCCTCAGTCCCAAAATACGTATGACTAGGAATGAAGCATGCCAGCTGCATATATACGAGATATACTCCAATATATAGAAATCTCGAATATACACATAAGCTATTTTGTGATTAATAATAACAGACAGTCACAGGTAAAAGCTATACCTCATCCACAGTAAATATAAAGAAAATGGGAACTCACGAATCAAAGTAAATATCAAAATGTAGCTGTTGGCCGGGCGGAGACAAATCCACTACCGGTGCTAGAATAAACTGAAAGGAATAGAGTCCAACCTCTAAGATAAATAGAATAAGAAATGATGACTAAATAGGCTCCTCGACCCAATAGGGGCAGCTGTGATCAGAAGGTACGACTCACTCGAGCGTGAAGGATGAGTCTACACCGGAGCCATACTCCTGCGAAAAGTCCTGCACACCTATACCTGGAGGGATCACCAGGTCCTCAGAGGGACGTAACAAGATACAAAAAGAACATGCCACATAAACTGAATAAATACTGCACAATAAGAATAAGTAAGATCAGATCATAACATGGTCCAATACCTCACCCTCAGGAGTAGAGTACCATCCCCCCAACCAAACAAGGACATGAGATGGTACACTAACCCACGGTAAAGTATCTTTCTAAGTCACGAATCCAATATGGTGTTCGGACCCCAGCAAGGTTCAATACCTTCTCATCGGAGTAGTAAGCCACACCTACAACCAAATAAGGACAAGATGTGGAGAACTAATCTGCGACAAGTTATTATTCTAAGCCACGGTCAGATACAAGTACCCAAACCAAAAGTACTCATACCTAACGGATAAAGGTGCCTAACCAATCTAAGTGAATGCAATTTTAAGAACATCCTTCAACGCATGGGCCCTGGCTAAAATGGGATCGGTATAGTCCCCCATTGGGCACCAGAGGCCCAATCAATAAGAGTATGACGTTCCGCGGAGCGCCAGTGGCCGTCAGTAATCATGGGTAATCTTACCTGCGTCTCCGACGGAGCTCACGGGTTATAAAAGGAAAAGTGCATAGTAGCCCATACGCCAAGGTATTGTCCTCCCCGCCCAATGCCTACTATGTTGTATCCACAACACAAAACCTCTATTAACCGCTAAGTCAAACTAAGCATGCAACCTCTAGTAGCGGTTATTCCTATCGTACGGCTTATACGTATCTGTGGCCAGCCAATCACGCATGTCCAAGTTCTATATGTGACTCACAACAACGTGGTACAAATGTGTCAGGGCCTATGAATGCAACACACACAGGGTGGTCCCTTAACTCTAAGTTTAATGAGTAAGAAAATAATACATAGCAGGTAATATAACTGAACAGTAAGTTCTAACAAGTTATGCCATGTATCATAGTTTATTTTGTATAAAAAAATAATGAATAATGTATGAAATATGAGCTAAAATAAATAAACAGCATGTGACAAGGTATCTTAACTGGAGGTAGTGTACAGAATGGTGACGCCTGATGACTCAAATCGTCAGAATAGGGAAGCACTGTAAGACAACTTTTAGAACGACCTTGGATGCTGAAATAAATATCACGAACAAATTTGGCATAAAAGAAATACCTAGAAAACGCCTGTCCAAAAGTTCAATTCTGGAACAGGGGCAAAATTATAATTTCGGATCAAAACGATGTCCGTCGTTGGACTCGTTTTGCACCGAAACGCGTGCCAGAACCTACGGTCTCTAAAGTCGTCAAACTACATGTCTACGAGTCCGATTTGAGGAGACGAACCCAACCGTATGTCCAAAGTTGGATTCCGGCGGACCGTGCACAAAATCGCACGTTGGGTCGGGTTACGGGCCCGCCAATTTGGCGTTCCGATCAACCTTCTCAGAATCGGACCAAACTTGGCGTACATGACCAAAAAATGATTCGGTCCTGATGGCACAAGTTTTGTCTTGATATGACGAACGTGCACGAAGTTATGAGCTAGTTTGCAAAAGGTCGATACGGGGGGTATCTCGACGGATACGCACTGATTTCGTCACGCACACACAACGAAATCGAGTCCAATCAGTTCCCACACGTCGGCAACATCTATATGCACCTTTTAATGCATATAGTGCACGACCATGTCGCTCGATTTGTTGGGGCGCAGCCGTATCGGTTGAATTTTTCCAAAAAATTTAGTTTTAGAAACAGATTTTTCCTAAAGTTTGAGAAGGTTTTAACAACGATATAATTAGTTTAAAAATAAACTAAAAGTGGGGTGTCCATCTGGTATATATTCTTAACAGATCTGTTCAAATAGATTCTCAAGGATGATGAGGAATCGGCAAAATATTGCCTTCCAAGAAGGGGGTTTGAATCGGGTTTCTGTCGAGTTTAGGACAGGTTTTTAGTCGACTTGGCGTCATGTTTCAGGTCGATTCTGATGGGGTATAATCAAATTCCTTTGAAGGGGTTTGAAGAGGGTCAGATGGGCTTTACCTAGGATTTTCTAGATCGAAAACTTATCAAGTAGAATCGAAGAAAAGTTCGAGGGAAGTTGAATACCTGGCGGAGTTTAGAAACAGGGTATCACTGTTTCGGGATCGGTTCTGGCGACCTCGGCGGCGCTCCGGTCGACGGCGACCGCTTGCAGGCGGCTGGACTTGCGCGCGGGGTGTCGAGGATGTGCTGCAACAGCTCTGGGGTCATGAGGCTCTAACATGTGGAGGTGAACGTCGGTGCATGCCGAAGTTTCAAACTCGGTTTTCACGGGTTTAATCGATTCCCCAAATCCAATTTCCACTCAGTTTAAATTAGGATTTGGTACAAGATTTTGAGTAATCTCGTGGAGAATGTGGTTAGGATTATAGGAAAAAGATATGATATAATTTGAAGATGGATTGAGCAAGATTTGGTTGTAGGTTTGATGGAATTCAAATGAGTGGAAAGAAATTGCAGCGTGGAATCAAATGGGATCGGGTTTGTTGGCAGCACTGTTCTTTGAACAGTGCTGCGGGCTATTTCTTTTTTTTTCTTTTTTCTTTTTTTCTTTTTTTTCCAAAACCCTTAATAATTCTCATAATACCCATAAAAATCCTAATAAATTTTTAAATAAATACTAAAATTATGAAATATTTTCTAAAACCTTACTAATATATTTTTGCACATATTTTTAATAATTATTGCCAACTATTAAAATAACAATCGACTAGTACCAACTATAATAATATTAATAATGATAATAAGGTAATAGTAATAATAAAAATAATAAAATTTGTACGAAAATAACTTAGCAAGGTTGTAGTAATTAGGAGTGACTACATATTACTACTAATATATTATTTACAATTAATTATAAACTTCTAAACTCCAAAATAATAATTTTTATAAATATTTAATGGTCAAGATAGCCATAATACGATTTTATAATTTAAACAACTAAATAAGATAAATCTATTAGCACCCACTGCTAACATGCTAGTTAAGGCACTTAGTTGCAGTGGTCGTGCCATATTGTCTAGTCAGTGTGTAACCCAAAACTGAGCATGACTAAGCTAATATTTATAGTTTTATTTATGAAACAATTAAAAACAAAATATTTATGTAATACAATATAAACAAAAGAAAAATTCTCTAAAATTTTGGGAGATTACATCCTACCCAACTTATAAAAATTTCTTCCTCGAAATTAAAATAAACCTCATCTAAAAAAACATAACAATAAATCTTAATAAAAAATTATAGTGGGCTGAATACGAAGGGAGAGCAGGTAGTCAATCCGTAACTCAGTTTTTGAAAAAGATGGAGGAATTATTTATACGAGGATTTTAAACTGGCACCATATTCTACATGACAAGATGTTCTTGATCTTGCATGAATCATGGATATTCAGTTCATCTGATGGAATGGCTCGATATTGCATGGTAAACATTAGATGGGACAAAAAGGGATATCTATAGTTCTTTCTAAGAAAATCGGATTATACATGTGGTGTAATTAAAATAAAGCACATAATGGTGTATTTTGTGGAACAGGTATGTCATGCGTGTAGGGAGGCTCGCCTAGTTCATGTAAGTGAAGTTTGTTGGAAGAAAATGGCTAATGTTGTGCTTCAAACATCAAAGTCACGGTAAGGTATCGAAATGATACGGGTGGGAATAGGCGTTATATACGACTTGATTTATTAGTCCAAATGGAGGAAATGTGTCATGTTTGAATTGGTATACATAGAGAGAGAATGATTCTCTATTCTACAGCATACGAGGGCTATTGACGAGGTCACAAATTTTAAGGCACATCATGCAAGAGTTCTAACGAAGAAGTCAAGAGTTCTATTCGGTAGCTTGCTAGACTATGGTCATAATATTTCTAATGGTATCAAAGGTAGTGCTCCTGCATGTTGCCTAAGCTACTGAATGTATTGCTCAATGCTAAGCCATGACTAAATAAAGATTAATGGTATAAGTAAAATAATACCTACCAGATCTCTAATCTCAGGATGGAGGTCTATCACAGCCATGGTAAATGCTTGCCCTTGCCTTGGCGGCTCGGGACAATCGATAATCCGATGTTGTTCCGATCCACACCTCAAGCATAAGCCGAGACGAATCCGACATCCATCTCGAATGTGGCCCTTCTTTCCGTAATAATTGCAGGTGGGCTTCTGCTGGTTCTGTCCTATAGGCCCCCTGGTGGGTCCACCTTGAGTCACCCTAACTGGTGCAGTGACCGGTGTGGGGCGTCTCTGTGCCTGTTGTTCCTTGCAAAGTAGCTCCTGGGTACGTGCTTCCTCCAAGACAGCTGCATGAGAGACCCGAGACTATGTAGTAGTGAAATTCTTGAGTTCTGGTGCGAGCCCCTGATGGAATCTTCTTGCCTTCTCAAGTTCTGTTGGGATTAGTACCACACCAAATCTACTCAAACGGCTCAACTCCACATCGTAATCATCTACCGACATGTTCCCCTGCTTCTGATGAAGGAACTGGTCATAGAGAGCGTCTCGAACATGGATGGGGAAAAATCTCTCATAGAAGAGGTCATAAAATTCCTTCCATGTGATCCCAGTGCCCAGTCGTCTTTCCTCAGCCTTACACCAGTGGTGAGCATTGTCTTCTAAGAGTAAGTATACTGCTGTCAACCAATCATGTGCTAGTAACTGGGATGCCTTCAAGTATTTCTCTGTGCTGATAAGCCATACGAAGACTTCTAAGGGACCCTCGGTACCCTTAAAATTCTTAGGGCCCATGTCTATGAAGTCTGCAATGGAGCCCAAATATGGTTGTGGAGCTGGAGTTGGATCTGGTACCGGGGCTAGTAGTGGAGGTCTAGCTAAGTAGGTCATCGTACTCTGCCTCAGCAGTTCTATTTGTTGCCACTGAGATTGTAGCATAGCATACATAAACTGGGTGGTCGGGTACGCATCAGTCGGAAGTGGAGGAAGTTGGGGTCCGGGCTGAGGAAGATGTGATGGTGTATTCTTCCCTGGGGGTACTGCAGTAGTCTGCCCCTCGTGGCTGACTGGGGGTACTTGGGCCTCCTGTTGTACCGTCGATGAGATCGTAGTATCCTGCTGCTGTTCTAGCTGATGCGGATCACCAGAGTCATTGGGGAAGCCTGTACCTCCTGGGTAATCGCGTCACCAGATGTGATGGTCACACGAGAGGTGTGTCCACTATGTAAAATCATATTGCTGGTATAAAGATAAGAGCAATGTTAGAATAGACTCAGATAGGGTGCAAGTCAAGCAATTGAAAGTGAGTTTAGTAAGGAATTTCAAAAATGTCAACAACTCATGGATAAGATCCTAGAGGACAAATATGTTAAGCTAACCATATCTCAATCTACGTAAAATTGTATGAAAGGCGAACCAATTGCACTATGGTTGATCAGACCACAATACATAGGTTCTGATAAGACAATGTATCAGTGGGCGCCCACAATAAAACATATGTCTTGAACAAGCTTGATGAGAGAGTAAGCTCATAAAACTAGGCTATAATAGCAACATTAGTCATGGTAGTCCAATTACAAATATGCGAGATAATAATGAAAGAACATATAAGTAGCTTAAGCTACTTAAGAAATCTAAGTCGTGTCCGGTGTTCGTGCCTATGCAGTCGTCTTATTGTCTTCTTGTCTAAGGCCTTGGTTAAAGTCAAAAGGAAGTTAGGTTGTGAGGCTTCCTACCCAACTTATAAGAGATGAACTAGTAGTTTAATTGAATAGTAGAACATGACGACCTAGTACGCATGAAAGAGGGATAAGGATTTATGGGAAAATAACTCAAACAAGAAGCGACCAAGTTAGACAGTTGGGAATTCGAAATGAACGCAAGATTGAATGTCATATATGTGGATGACATCCTAAATTTTTAATCCTAAACGCAGGCTTGCTTGGTACGGTAAAGTAACCAAATAATTTATCTTGACCTGCATGGGCCACCACAAAAATATGTAATGCCTCAGTCCCAAAATACGTAGGACTAGGAATGAAGCATGCCAGCTGCATATATACGAGATATACTCCAATATATGGAAATCTCGAATATACACATAAGCTATTTTGTGATTAATAATAACAAACAGTCACAGGTAAAAGCTATATCTCATCCACAGTAAATATAAAGAAAATGGGAACTCAGGAATCAAAGTAAATGTCAAAATGTAGCTGTTATCCGGGCGGAGACAAATCCACTACCGGCGCTAGAATAAACTGAAAGGAATAGAGTCCAACCTCTAAGATAAATAGAATAAGAAATGAAGACTAAATAGGCTTCTCAACCCAATAGGGGCAGCTGTGATCAGAAGGTACGACTCGCTCGAGCGTGAAGGATGAGTCTACACCGGAGCCATACTCCTGTGAAAAGTCCTGTACACCTATACCTGGAGAGATCACCAGGTCCTTAGAGGGACGTAATAAGATACAAAAAGAACATGCCACATAAACTGAATAAATACTGCACAATAAGAATAAGTAAGATCAGATCATAACATGGTCCAATACCTTACCCTCAGGAGTAGAGTACCATCCCCCCAACCAAACAAGGACATGAGATGGTACACTAACCCACGGTAAAGTATCTTTCTAAGTCACGAATCCAATATGGTATTCGGACCCCAGCAAGGTTCAATACCTTCTCATCGGAGTAGTAAGCCACACCTACAACCAAACAAGGACAAGATGTGGAGAACTAATCTGCGACAAGTTATTATTCTAAGCCACGGTCAGATACAAGTACCCAAACCAAAAGTACTCATACCTAACGGATAAAGGTGCCTAACCAATCTAAGTGAATGCAATTTTAAGAACATCCTTCAACGCATGGGCCCTGGCTAAAATGGGATCGGTATAGTCCCCCTTGGACACCAGAGGCCCAATCAATAAGAGCATGACGTTCCGCGGAACGCCAGTGGCCGTCAATAATCATGGGTAATCTTACCCGCGTCTCCGACGGAGCTCACGGGTTACAAAAGAAAAAGTGCATAGTAGCCCATACGCCAAGGTATTGTCCTCCCCGTCCAATGCCTACTATGTTGTATCCACAACAAAAAACCTATATTAATCGCTAAGTCAAACTAAGCATGCAACCTCTAGTAGCGGTTATTCCTATCGCACGGCTTATACGTATCGGTGGCCAGCCAATCACGCATATCCGAGTTCTATATGTGACTCACAATAACGTGGTACAAATGTGTCAGGGCCTATGAATGCAAGACACACAGGGTGGTCCCTTAACTCTAAGTTTAATGAGTAAGAAAATAATACATAGCAGGTAATATAACTGAACAATAAGTTCTAACAAGTTATGACATGTATCACAGTTTATTTTGCATAAAAAAATAATGAATAATGTATGAATATATGAGCTAAAATAAATAAACAGCAGGTGACAAGGTATCTTAACTGGAGGTAGTGTGCAGAATGGCGACGCCTGATGACTCAAATCGTCAGAATAGGGAAGCACTGTAAGACAACTTTTACGAACGACCTTGGATGCTGAAATAAACATCACGAACAGATTTGGCATAAAAGAAATACCTAGGAAATGCCTGTCCAAAAGTTCAATCCTGGAACAGGGGTAAAATTGTAATTTCGGGTCAAAACGATGTCCGTCGTTGGACTCATTTTGCACCGAAATGTGTGCCAGAATCTACGGTCTCTAAAGTTGTCAAACTACATGTCTACGAGTCTGATTTGAGAAGACGAACCCAACCGTATGTCCAAAGTTGGATTCCGGCGGACCGTGCACAAAATCGTACGCTGGGTCGGGTTGCGGGCCCGCCAATTTGGCGTTCCGATCAACCTTCTCAGAATCGGACCAAACTTGGCGTACATGACCAGAAAAATGATTCGTCCTGATGGCACAAGTTTTGTCTCGATACGACGAACGTGCACGAAGTTATGAGCTAGTTTGTAAAAGGTCGATACGGGGGGTATCTCGACGGATACGCACTGATTTCGTCACGTACACACAACAAAATCGAGTCCAATCAGCTTCCACACGTCGGCAACATCTATACGCACCTTTCAATGCGTATAGTGTACGACCATATCGCCCGATTTATTGGGGCGCACGCCGTATCGGTTGAATTTTTCCCAAAAATTTAGTTTTAGAAATAGATTTTTCCTAAAGTTTGAGAAGGTTTTAACAACGATATAATTAGTTTAAAAATAAACTAAAAGTAGGGTATCCATCTGGTATATGTTATTAACAGAACTATTCAAATAGATTCTCAAGGATGACGAGGAATCGGTAAAATATTGCCTTCTAAGAAGGGGGTTTGAATCGGGTTTCTGTCGAATTTAGGACAGCTTTTTAGTCGACTTGGCGTCATGTTTCAGGTCGATTCTGATGGGGTATAATCAAATTCCTTTGAAGGGGTTTGAAGAGGGTCAGATGGGCTTTACCTAGGATTTTCTAGATCGAAAACTTATCAAGTAAAATCGAAGAAAAGTTCGAAGGAAGTTGAATACTTGGCGGAGTTTAGAAACAGGGTATCACTGTTTCGGGATCGGTTCTGGTGACCTCGGCGGCGCTCCGGTCGATGGCGATCGCTTGCAGGCGGTCGGACTTGCACGCGGGGGTGTCGAGGATGTGCTAGAACAGCTCTGGGGTCGTGAGGCTCTAACATGTGGAGGTGAACGTCGGTGCAAGCCGAAGTTTCAAACTCGGTTTTCACGAGTTTAATCGATTCCCCAAATCCAATTTCCAGTCAGTTTAAATTAGGATTTGGAACAAGATTTTGAGTAATCTCGTGGAGAATGTGATTAGGATTATAGGGAAAAGATATGATATAATTTGAAGATGGATTGAGCAAGATTTGGTTGTAGGTTTGATGGAATACAAACGAGTGAAAAGAAACAGTGCTGCGGGTTTTTTTTCTTTTTTTTCTTTTTCTTTTTTTTCTTTTTTTTAAAACCCTTAATAATTCTCATAATACCCATAAAAATCCTAATAAAATTTTTAAATAAATACTAAAAATATAAAATATTTTCTAAAACCTTACTAATATATTTTTGCACATATTTTTAATAATTATTGTCTACTATTAAAATAACAATCGACTAGGAACAACTATAATAATATTAATAATGATAATAAGGTAATAGTAATAATAAAATTTGTACGAAAATAACTTAGCAAGGTTATAGTAATTAGGAGTGACTACATATTACTACTAATATATTATTTACAATTAATTATAAACTTCTAAACTCCAAAATAATAATTTTTATAAATATTTAATGGTCAAAATAGCCATAATACTATTTCATAATTTAAACAACTAAATAAGATAAATCTATTAGCGCCCACTGCTAACATGCTAGTTAAGGCACTTAGCTGCAGTGGTCGTACCATATTGTCTAGTCAGTGTGTAACCCAAAACTGAGCATGACTAAGCTAATATTTATAGTTTTATTTATGAAACAATTAAAAACAAAATATTTATGTAATACAATACAAACAAAAGAAAAATTCTCCAAAATTTTGGGGGATTACAAGTCACAATAGTTATGAGAGCACCAGTACGGCAGCAGCAGTCGAGAAACCAGCAGCGCCAGGGGCCGCCAGTAGGTTGTACTTATTACGGCAAGGGATGACACACTCGGGAGGTGTATCGGTCAGCAAATAGGCAATGCTTGAAATGTGGGAGTTCAGACCACCATATTGTTACTTGCCCACAGATACAGAGGCCAGAAGGGCCAGCTCAACAGTTTGTGGCGTTGCCAGCTCCAGAGGTAGTACCGTATCAAGGATCAGCACTAGCATTGAGGCCATTAGCTCAGCGTCTATTATCGATGCAAGCTCAGATGTACTGACAAGTACAGCATCAAGTAGGGCAGCAGAGGCCGCAACAGTAGGGCCAGGGAAGGAAGCAGCATGGGGTTCAGCAAGATCAAAGCCAGGTAGAATTTGGAGTATTTGAGCAGAGGTTGGCCGAAGACGATCAAATTATGGGTAAGTATTATTCATTATAATTCTTTGAGTTCTATATTCGGCGAGTAAAGGTAACTTTCTCATCTCACTCATTTGTTCTTGTATCACGTGATATGTGATATTCATCATGTGTCCTGACTACGAGGGTACGTCCTGGGCAAAGTCTCATTCTTGATTAAGTCATTGGTACCAACTTATCTTAAGCATTGACCCTTGATCACTTTGGGAGTCAGCGTAGGACCGCGAGGACGAATTCCTACTCAACTGACACAGGAGACATATTTTATTTCTATGTCTCTGATCACTTTTCTTCTAGGGTATGATTATTGCTTGTGCTTTTACTTAATTGTTCTTTCTTTCGTAATTTGTTTATGTGCCATGTGTTGCTTGATAATAGTGCTTGCTATATGTCCTAAGTGTATTTCGTAACCTGAGAGCGCACTCAACTAGCCTTACCGATTTTGAGGACGAAATTTTTTTAAGGAGGGTAGAGATGTCACTCCTCGTTCCCGAAATACATATTTTTTTTGCTTTTTCATGTATATGGTATCTGGCTCCTGTATCTTGATTGCATGTATCATGTATTTATAACTGGCCATGGCATAGAATAATATCTCGTCGCAGATTAGTGTACCATTCCTTGTCCGTGTTTGGTTTTAGGCATGGCTCACTGCTTCGATGATAAGATTTTTGGACCGTAATGTGGTTAGGATTTTGTTTAATTAATTTAATTAGTTGTATCATGCACCATTTAACATGTCATTAGTCATATGGTTAGGTCATGTTAGGGTTAGGGTTTAGTTGAACCAACCCATCCCACTATATATATTCTCTTGCTCTCTCTCTCTCTATCTATCTCTCTCTCTTTCTCTCTTTCTCTCTCTCTCTCTCTCTTCTCATTCATTCTCATTTTTATTTTCTCCTACCAACCCACCTAGGTAAGTACATCTTGCACAAATGAGAGACCACTTGTATTTTTCTTTTCTTGTTAGTTTTTTATATTATTAGTCTAGATTATTCATCTCTTCATTCTCTACAAGTTTAGTTCTTAGAGTTATTGATTTTAATGGCTAGTTTTGTGTATATCTAAATTTCTAAAATTAGAATTTTACAGATTTTTATGGTTTTAATCTATCAAACTTGGTTGTTTTCGAAAATTAGTTGTTCCGTGTTGTAGATAATTTAATTTTATTCAATTTTGGCTTTTGAACCGCTTGATTTCGACTTATTTTGAGGAAGTTATGACATTTCTTGAGTTCATGGGTTCCCTATGCACTTCGGTGCTGATTTGGGGAAGATGAACAGCCTGCACCTACGCACTTGTGCACAGCCTGCACACCTTCCTGCGTAGCCTGCACTGCACAGCCTGTATACCTTCCAGCCTGCACTTTACAGCTTGTGCACCTTCATGTGCCTAGCCTGCGCAGCCTGCACTATACAGCCCATGCACCTGCACTGCACAGCCTGCGCACCTTCCAGCATGTATAGCCTGTACACTTTCCAGTGTATATCACGCCCCGATTCGGGGAATCTTTCGTCCTCGCTTCGATTCGCACTGAATTGTTCATCCTCGCTAAGGCATGATGTCATACAAGTCTGGTGTTGCACTTGTACAAGGCAAGAACATGCACTATTATGTCATTTAGAAGCATTTGAAATCCAGCAACATTTTAGAAACATTGAGGACACAATACTGGAAGAAGTAATACTCATTTTATTGATAATTGTAGTCAGAATAAAACTATTTGAAATGCCTCTTCGGCTATATTGATTCATGAAAAGAAGTACAACTGATAGGCTGCCATGAAATAACTTCTCGTTCTGTACATCATGCCCCTGTAGAACTTTGAAATCTAAGCAGCAATCTTTGAAAGCTCTGTAATACTTTGTGCGTCTTTATTAAAAGTAACTTTGAAAGGAAACAACAGCAACTCAAAAGCCTTAGTTCAGACGTACGCCCGAGCCTTCTCCAGTACCTGTGGAGGAGGGGTCAGCATATTATAATAATGCGCTGGTGAGCCCCGTTGGCCCACTCAGCTAAACCAATATTTTGAATTAATGACAAGCATTTTAAAGATCATGAGCTTATTAGGGGCAAACAATCCAGAGTGATTCATAATTGAGGCAACGTGATATTATATAAAAGCAACTGTTTACTTTACCATCAGCCGACTCTAGCTTTCCTGCATAAGATACATGATAATAATAATAATAATACTTAACGCTACTGCACAAGACAATCGTTAGCATGCATTCGGACTGGGTCGTTGGTTAAACTGCACCGTAAAGGACTTTCCAACGGGTATTGCGGTGCACCATTCCAGAGTAGGTTGCAAGACTAGTCGAATGTTCCGTAATACCTTGTGCCACCATAGCACGACCAAATGTTTCCCCCTAAGTCGATCCGGTCCCCGGTGCCCCGAGTACCGTCTCGAGGGAACTACTCAAACCTTGTGCACAAAGACGTCCATGACCACGCGAATGCATAACGGACTCAACAGTACACAATTGCATGGTATTAGTAAGCCAACATTCAGATATATAGCATTCTCATATTCAACATCTCAGGCATCAATTCATTTTATTTCGATGTTCATTTCATCCTAGCATTTCAATGTTCATAGGGACAAGCATAATCTCAATGCTCATAGGGACAAACATAATCTCAATGTTGTTAACAGTGTAATCGATTCATTCAATGTTTATTCTCTAGCTTCTTAGTGGTATTGACTTGTGGCATTAGCATCAAGTTATCGATCAACGGATGTTGCAAGACAATTTATTTAGTTGGCATGAAGGAGTAGCGAGAGGGACAAAACCACCACAGAGATCCACACTCACCAGTTAGAGAATTGCCGAGAGGGAGAGGGACACTTGTGCGGTTAGCTTCTCGTTATGCGTCCGTCTGCAATGGCACCAAAAGTTTGGTTAATACTCCGTCTCGTTATGTTCCCTTCTCTTAAAATTCTCAAGAATGAATGCTATAAAAATTGATGAAAACGGGCAAGAATTAAGTCATCAAAAACCATTCAGAAAAGCATCCATCAAAATCAAGCAACAAAACATCCAGAGAAAATACTTGGACGCATTTCAAGAGAAACCAATCCATCAGTTGGAAAGGTTCTTATGCATTTATCCGTGATCGATTTGATGCCGACGGTAAGTTTCTCCAATACTCGGTTCCGATCGAGTTGATCAAGCCACGAGCCTTACATAGTGAACCGCTAGGAGCATGGCTCTATAGTGCACAGCCTGCGCACCTTCCAGCCTGTACTTTACAGCAAGCACACTTTCTAGCCTGCATAGCTTGTGCACTTTCCAGTGCACAATATTTGCACCTTCCAGTCTGCACTACACAGCCTGTGCAGCCTGTACAGCCTGTACACCTTCCAGCCTGCACACTTTTTAGTACACAGCCTGTGCACCTTCCAGCCTGCACTACACAGCCTGTGTACCTTCCAACCTGCACAGCCTGTGCACTTTTCAATACACAACCTACGTACCTTCCATCTTGTACTGCACAGCCTGTGCAGCCTGCATAGCCTGTGCACCTTCCTGCACAGCCTGAATGCCTTCTAGTTCTCTTCCATCTTGTGACTTGAGATTCATTCTCGACCTGACTACCTATGCGTGTACTGAGGTACAATCTACGTAAGTACCGAAGTGATATCTCATATGTTAAATGTTCCTACACGATATATGTCAGTACGTCTTAAGTCTCTAGCACATACATATTAAATGGTCGGTAGCAATGACCTGGTATGTGTTGCATATTGCATTACACTAAGGAAGGATCTTTACATATGACTCCATGAACCAGTACGGATCTTTACTTGGGGTACTCGTACTATGTAGACATCTAGAAGGATAAGCATGTGACCACGACATGTGGATTCTGAGATCTGCATAAGGTTAATCTAAGCAACTTAAATTGGTAGAAGCATTGGAAGGGAACAGAATCTCGAGATCGTACGTTACCAGCCACCCCCAGGTCCTGTCCTGGCGTGTCGGGTTGGCTGCCACGGATACGATTTCATCCGCCTATAGTAGATGACTATATCCGACTCCTATGTGCTATGTGTTATATATTTTAGCACGGTAGCCTTACGGGGGACCGGGGCATAATCAATGTGCTACGTATATATCTATATATATATATATATATATATATATATATATATATATATATATATATATATAATGGATTGGCTAGTCCTGTTTGGATATGATCTGAGAATTCCTATATATTTGCATTACTGGGATAACCCAGGCAAATCATAGAAAGCCGTAGGATTGATTGGCCGCTTGTAAACTGACTTGCTTGTGATATGTTTCTTCTGTTAGTAACTGAGAAACATGGACTATCATGGTGCGTAGTCCAACCCACATCCTTGTTTGGTTGTTGGATTGGGCTATTGTGCTGCGATAGGCTATGGACCGAGGTTACGACCGAAAGCCCATAACTTAACCATGGTTATAGGTAGTATCTTATTACGTCACGATATTGGCACCATTTGTCCTTGTTTGGTTGTAAGGGTGTAGTATGGTCGCGATGATAAGTTATAATCCTATAACTCATTAGCCAGGTCTTATCTATTATGCTTGAGTTTTATCTCACTCTTTTGTGCTCCCTTGTGGTACTTGCTATTCGGGCCTGACGTCGCTGGTTTTGTTTGGCCAGATATTGTAGAAGCGCCAGAGGATCTATAACGCCCCATAACCAGAATACTGGAGAGCGAGGGCGTACATAGCCAGCTACGTATATTGAAGTGCAACCCACCTCACTATACGGTTACGGTTGTCTAGATACATGAGGATTTAACTACAAGCCAACAGTCTCCTATGGTCATGAACAAGCCTATTGTCTCAATCTCAAGCAAGCAATAATAGTTACAAGATGTCAGAGCACCAAATATATAATAGCAAGGCGTCCCATACATTATATATTGGATGATCATGAAGCTAGTCGTACAAAATATCAAGACTAGCAAGAGTTCAGTCATACATGATCAACCCTAGGATCTGTCAATCATGTTACAGCCCATAGGCAGACAGTAAATAAAGGTGCAATACGAGGTAACACGTGCTCGCCGGCTAAACGCCTCAAAAGAATAATTTTTACAATAAAATGGAAGGACAAAAAGAAACTCACTCGTTGCCAGGGTTACGCCTGGTGGTCACCATCTTGCTGGAAGACAGGTAGATCCTCTGGTGCTGCTCCGAGATCTGGCCACACAAAACCAGCTGGGTTAGACCCCAGAAAAAGCAAGTGCTATAAGAGAGGCTTTACTTAGAAACTAAAACCAGCATATCACAATAGAATATTAAAGATAAATAATAAATAAAGAACTGATAATAATAGAGATAACAACAGTAAACTGAGTACGAAGAAACCATTTAAGTAGTCAGGTCACAACCTTTAAACCAAACAAGGACCAGGGTTGCAGCCCTTCACCTGAATAGAAATCCGTCTCAAATACTATTGGTACAGTGAAGACAATAAACGAAGAGATGACACAGAAGTGCTCCGGAAGCCAGGTTACAACCCTTAAACCAAACAAGGACCAGGGTTGTAACCCTTTGCCTGAACAGAACTGGACCCCTGATCTTTATTGCTAAGGCCAGTATA
Source organism: Iris pallida (assembly GCA_029216955.1). Classification (NCBI taxonomy): domain Eukaryota; kingdom Viridiplantae; phylum Streptophyta; class Magnoliopsida; order Asparagales; family Iridaceae; genus Iris; species Iris pallida. The sequence goes on along the minus strand of JANAVB010004302.1, from coordinate 468,931 downwards.
AATAATCATGGTATTGAGGTAAAGTAAAACATGACGAACATGGCATGGGGTTGCAATAAGATAATAAACGAAAAGAGGACACAGAACTGCTCCGGGAGCCAGGTTACAACCCTTAAACCAAACAAGGACCAGGGTTGTAACCCTTCGCCTGAACAGAATTGGATCCCCGATCGTTATTGTTAAGGCAAGCATCAATAATCATGTCATGTCACAATCTTGCACATGATCAGGATAAGACTAAGCTGGAATAAACTCCATCCAATCAATCACGGCCAATCAAGAGTACGGCTTGATACTTTTAACTAATTAGGGTTATCATAGGCCTAGTTACTAGCAAGATGCAATAAGATTATCCCAACAGCCACAAGCCCTGCAGACCATCCGGTTATCCAGGTTGAATGTCCGTTTATGAAGAATGCAACACGTGACTGTGTGCTGGAAATATGCCCTACTCGTCGGTAGGCTACTGTAGCACCCAATTTCTAAAATGAGGGTAATTTTAAAATTTTGTAATTATAATTATTTAATAATAATATTTAAACCATGTTATGATTTTTGGTAATTTTTAATTATTTTAAAACTATTTAAAATGTTGAATTTTGATTTTGATGGTTAACTAGTGTAACCCTAGAGATTGCATGACCTAGAGACTAACCATGACCATGGGGACCTAACCATGTGATTAGGATGACTAATTGTGAAGTATTTTGGTCATTTTTGACTTATTAATGAAAATAAATTTTGATTAATTTGTATTATGCTAATTGAATTGTTAGAGACTAACCTAGTTTTGACTAAACCTAGATGTTAATGATGCTCATGAAGGTTTAGTTAGAAAGTTAGAGACTTAATGGTTAAGTTAGATTAACAATATCTAGATATTTCATAGTAGGATATTTATCCCTTGGATATTTGTGAAAAAGAAAGCCTTATGACTAGTTGAACCAATAGGAAGGCTTAGAATTGGGTGGACAACTCCTAGCCACTCATCTACATGAAAAACTAACCCTAATTCATCTAATGACCATCCATCAAGTGCCCCCTCCCTTCCTATAAAGAATCCTTAAGAAAACCCTTGCCTCTTTTTTACCTCTACATAGAACCCTAAGTGTTCTTCCCCAAATTAGAGAGCTTCCCTCTTTGATTTGATTTTATTTCCCTCACATTCCTCCATCCAAACTTCTCCTAATCCATCCCACACCATCAAGGAAGGATTCTATCCAAGAATTTGGACAAGGTGCAAAGGGAGGTGTCCTTTTGGATAGATCTTCGTATCGGAGCCGTGTCCTAAAAATCTTTATTGGAATTCCACTCCCAATAGGTAAAACCTATCATCTAACTTGATTTCCTTGTATATTAATTAGTTTTGAATCCAAAGGATCCACCCCCATGCATGTGTCTCCTTTAGATTCAATTTTGAGACCATTTGGAGTCCATTTGAGGATATTATAGGTGTGTCTTGTGTCCTACTTGATAGATCCCAAATTAGGACACCCCATGTATATGTATGTATGATAATAGTTTAAATAGATATTTAAATTCAATTTTAGAATGGTTAGAGAGTGGATTGATCTTAGTTAGGATGGTTAGAATGAGTTTCATTTGGATACCTATGTTGGTATCCAAGTATCTTGGCCAACCCAAATTCGTCATAATTTTTATCCACATTTTTATTAACCAAAGAAACTTAGAAATATCATAACTTTTAGCTTAGAACTCCGATTTATCTCCCATTTTTTTTAAAAGAACGTATCGAAGTTAGCTTTCCAAACTGAAACTTTCTGTAAAATTATTTGAGTGTCAGCTGTACGAAAGACGAACGCATGTCGGTATTTTTGCGATTTCGGGAGCTTCCGGACACGAAAATGCGATCCGTTTAAAGTTTCGGAAAGCTAACACAAAGGGCTACGAATACTTTAATCCTAGAATTTAGTGAAGGCCCAATTGGTACAGTATTGATTTTAAGTAGAAGAGTGACTATACGACAGGCATTTTGTGTAACCTATGAGCCTATGTAGCATGGATATTAAATAAATATAAAGTATGTAATGCATGATATGTTAGATAAATGAAATGATATATATATATATATATATGATATGTATCCTCTTTACATTAATATATATATATGGTTGAATGCAAGCATGTAGGAATACAATCAATGTAATGTATGTAAGTAATGCATAAATGCATGAATGAAAGAATGATATACAATGTATGTATGAAAGTGTATAATGAATGCTAGATATGAATGCAAGGTATACATGTAATAATAGATATGAATGCATAATGTATACATAATGTAATATAATATATAATGATAGCATGTATGGTAATGTAGAATATATGATGCAAGCATGTATATGTCCACTGTTTTTCCTTTTCCTTACATTTTTCCTTTTCTTCCCTTTCCATTTCAGTTTTCCCTCTTCTATTTTTTCCATGTTGTATACAATGTATATAATATATAGATTTATGTATTTATGTAATATGCATGAATGACATGTATGTAATAAAAATAAATATATGTATGCAACTTAATGATAGGTGAATGTAATATAATGTAGAGTATGCATATATGAAATATAATGTATGCAAGTATATAATGTAGTCAAATATGTATGTATGCATCTATGTATGTATGTATAGGTGCATAAAAGAATGCAAGTATGCATATGTGATATGTATGTAGGCATGTATGCAATGTATATATGTATATATGATATGTATGTATGCATGTATATAATGTAAGTATGTATGTATGTATGTATTTCTATAAACTGAGTTAACCTATAACCTTTTACACATACGCATTCAAACATCCTTTGACACCATGTATCCCATGTCACATACACCTACCTATCACTAAATCTGAGAACATTAACACGTATCCTTTCACACACATGTCACATACACACTCACTTACTCTTTTACCTCTCCTTCGCTCTCTCTATGTATGTATATGTATGTGCCTATATATAGCTTTCCTATATATATCTATGTATATGAATATGTGAATGTGAATAAAATATATACATTATATGACTAAGTTTGTGTGCCTTGTTAGCTTATGGCTTAGTTTTGTGCTTGATTTAGCAAGTGACTTAGGCTATGAGTTAGTAGCTATCTTGGATACTTGATTTGCATATACTTAGTTTATTTAGACCTAGAATTGACTAATCTAGACTAGTTGACCATTGTTGACCCAACCCTAGATAGTTTGACTACAGTTGACCAGAGTTGACCAAGAGTTTACTTTGACCTAGATTGACTTAGACTCATGTAGATTGTATTATAATTTCAATTACCATATAAATTAAACTCTTAATAACCTGTTTTACTCTAAATAGGACTTTGTGACACCAGTTCGGACATCCATTCATATCAGTCATACAGGGTGACAAGCGAGTACATTCTCTGATCGTTTCATACTTGTCAGGACTTATATTCTTTCTCTAGATTACTTTACTTGATACTGGCACGATTGTTATCACGGATTGGTACTATATGGATCTTCTCTTGAGATGTTATCTCCATTGTGTTCAAAAGATACATATTGTGATGTACGTTTCACGAACATATTGTATTTATTGTACACCCCTATTCATGTATACTCATTGTGCATCTTGTACTCTCATGATCACATGAGCTTCATGGAGAACTATTGTACAAGGTAGCGTAACTGGATTGGATCCTTGTGTGTTGATTGGAGAGGGTGAGTAGGAAATGGTTATATATGTAATCAAATCCCATTGTACGACTATTGTGCGCATCCATTGTACACTCACGTTATGATGGAGCTAACTATTGTTATTGTACAACCTAAGCCGTTTACATAACCATATTGTGCTCTAAATCACTAGTATTGTAGTTTTACTTATTCTGTATATATTTTAGTTATAAATTCTCTCTCGTTTTCATGTACATCTTCTTACAGTTCATGTATCTTACTCTTTTACATGCTTTATAATTCCTAACATGTTATGAACTGCGTGAGATGTATTGTGCTCGCTCATGTCCTGACTGGACCTGTTGAAAATATTACAGGTAACCTGGAGATTCACAGCTAGCCTAGAGGACCACTAGAGCTTGGAGTAGATTACTAGTTTATGGTTTAGTTTCACTTTTAGAACTTGTTTGTAATAAGTGGAAATTGAGTTATATTTGAGATTGTTTGAGATGTTGTTTAGAAGTTTATTTAAGTTGCTTGAGTTTCATATAGTTGTTAGACTCATGTGTTATCTTATCGTGCTTAGATTGTGATTGACTATTATCGTATCTTATACTTGTCCTCCATTCAGAGTTGAGATTGTGATCGGTATATTATATAATTGTGTGAGTTGTTGATTAGATAGTGACCTAGAACAACGTTCTACCGCCGACACTGCGGCGTAGGCTGGACGTACCCACGTTCTCGTGCCCTTCCTCAGGGTGCGGGTCGTGATAGCTACAAGTCCACTTAATGCGCCCAGATAACGGGATTGCCTGTAGCTGGAAATCTCTTCATATCTACTGAATTATTCTAGTTTATTAGCCTTAGTCAATTACTGTAGGTATCCCTGACCGTGGTACTCAGGAATCCCTATCCTAGACATGATGCAAGACAGTACTGGTTTATTTGTACAAATGCAATCGCCCACGGTGTCCAGGTCATACATACTTGTCATGACAGGCTAACTGTCGCAACAGCATATCAAGGTTATCATGTAGGTTATTTATCAAGAGTGTGCCACGACGGGCCACTATCATGTTCTATCCCTATATTATCATGTCGTGTTCCAAAATATAACCCTGCCATGAGGGTTGTCGCAAAAGACTGGCCGTATGAGGGTTGTCGCAAAAAGCTAGCCGCATGAGTTGCCGCATAAATCTGGCCGCATGAGTTGCCACAAAAGCTGGCCGCATGAGTTGCCGCAAAAGCTGGCCGCATAAAGCTAGCCGCATGAGTTGCCGCAAAAAGCTGGCCGTATGAGTTACCGCATAAAGCTGGCCGCATAAGTTGCCGCATAAAGCTGTTCTCCTTCTCCAAAGATCCGAGAAGGAGAACCATAGAAACTATGGCTTCAAGGTTACATTAATCCTTCATTTAAAGTAAAAATCAGAACTTCCATAGATCAAAATGGGGTAGAACGAAATTCTCTACAACATGGAACCATCAAAACTTGGAAATAACAATGTTAAGTAGATCAAAACCCAAGAAATCCGAAAATACTATAAACTTAGATCTACAAAAATTGAGCCATGAAAATTAGAAATGCTAAGTACTAAAGTGTGTTAGAATTTCGAGAGGAAGAGAATGGAACAATAAAAACGAAGTTCCTCCATGAAGCAAGCTACACTTGCCTAAGCTCTCTCTCTATCTCTCCTGGTGGTTGAAAAAGTAATGGTGGAGAAGAAGAAGTAAATGAAGAGAGAGAATGAGGGAATGGGTTAATAAAGGATGATGGTGGTGGTAGGTAAGGGTTCACCCTTGGTTCATGATGAGCCAAGACAACCCAAGCCTAGCCGAACCAACCCAAAATAGACCAAGCCATGTAATGCCAAGATAAGCCAAGCAAAGAATTATGCAATACAAGATAAAATATGTACACGCATTTCAAAATACATAATACGAACTATAGGCATTACAGGATCCAACCTTCTACCCGAACAATAGTGCACACCAGGAGTATGGGCGCCAGGGACCATGAGTGGGTTTCTTTCTCTCCGCTCTGATATCTTTTATTTTGTACTTGACATTTAGCTACTGGCAGCTGTTTAGCCGGCTGTTCTGGATATTAGTTTTCTTTTACATAATTGTAATTAAATCAGGTTGCAGCTGACTACAGTTATGTTCTATTGACTCTCGACACTAGCTCAACATTTTGTGTAGCTAGACTCATGAATCATTTTGATGAAGTGTCGGGGACGCCTTACTGCTTTATCTTATATGATCCTTATTACTGCTTCTTGGTTGATTGATTGAGCCATAGATGCTCTATGAGACCATAGAAGACCTAATTGTAGCATGCTCCATCTAGTCTCTTGACAGCCACAATCGCTATTTGATATTTTCACACCTTATACGGGATAGCTGGCCTAGTCCGTCTCCGTATTTCGGTACTGGGGCGTGACATTCAGAGTCAGGAGAACCTAAAGGATCTGTTCACAAAGGGCCTCAAGCGCTAGCTGGTCGAAGACACAACAAGTAAAATAGGCTTGAATGTATTCTGATATTGTGTTATTGTAATCCTACCATAAAGTTTTATGCTATTAGTTCAAAGAGAAATCTATTAGGCATCTAGCTTTTGGTTCAAAGGAGGACCACTAACTGAAAAAATATCATAAATAATGGGTACATGTCCTCTGGGACATGGAAGGGATACAGACCCACAATTATTGTTGTCTACTATATGTCTTCTGCGGAGAATAGACCATGTGGAGAGGATAGCTTAAACGCCTTAATGAGTTCTCAGGCAGAGTGAATGCCTGTTGTGCTTTACATGAAGCACGGTAGCACAGCACTATAAAGGAGTATTACAACTCTATGCTATAGTGGAGTGACTACACCATGAGGTTTCCAGGTAGGGGTAATACCTCGGCTTTGCGAGCCAAGTCACAGCAGCGTAGCACCGCATATATGTAGGTAGCCTAATGCTGTATGATCAAATTAAAAAGTTGTAGACAACACTAAAAATAGGACGATGTTCTCATGTTACAGTGGCATAACACCACGAAGAGGTACTCAGGTAGGGGTAAAGCCTCGGCTACACAAGCCAGGTCATCGCAAAGTAACACCGTAATGAAGCGCAAGGCTTAATGCTGGGTAGTTTGGCACTACAGAGAGGCTTGTGACCTTATGCTACGGTAGTATGACACTACGATGAGGTACCCAGGTAGGGGTAATGCCTCAACTTTAAGCTATGTCATAGCGGCGTAGCACCGCAAGGAAGCGCAAGGCTTCATGCCATGTCTCTTTATAAAGAACTGACCTAGAGTGTATGAACAGAGATAGCAGGCCGTCTCTTGAGGGTAAACTTGTAGACGCCCAAAATACATACACCAAAACCAGGCTGACACAAGGCCTTTAATGTGCAGCCAGAAGTACATGTGACTACATTATATGAGTGGAAAGAATGGCAGCTATGGAAAATTCAAAGCTTAGTCCATTCTTGTATCATATTGTTGTTTGACCCATGCGAGAAGATTTAAGTCGTCAGCAAAATCTATCCTAATGCATGATGGGCAGTCATTGTGGGGAACGGCTAACCCATATATAGAGATATGTAGGAGATTGTTGGTATTTTGCCTTAGAGACTAGAAAGATAGTCACATATTTCCTAGGCCAAATGGGTAGTATTTCTATATAAAACTTTGCTTGTGTTGAGATATGCATATGAGGTGTGGAGAGGCACATGGGTGCATGTGCGGGTGTTTTTCTAGTAGAAAGAAGGCTAACTCCGCAAAGAAAGCATTTATACTTTTGGTCATGCTCTTGGAATTAATTCCTTTTCCTTATGAGCTAAGTCCCGTAGGGACCTAGCGACTCGGACTCAGACTCATGGGCTCATGAGGCATAATGTGATATTTTGTTGGCACACTTTGCACTTAGCACGTCAGCATCGTCACTAGGCGCATAGTGCACTTTAGTTGCCCTCGTTGCTGCCGTTCGCGCGGCCCGTTCGCACAGCCAGATGGCGCGGCCCGATGGTACGACAAGTTGGCACGGTAGTTTACGCACAGTGTGTGTAGTGCACGTTGTGCGTGGGTGCGCGAGTGCGTGCGGGCCCAGTTGGCGCAAATTGCTGTAGCGCGCATCTATAAGCGTTGTCATGTCTGTTAACAATCTGAACAGTTACGAAACGTTCAGAAACGATTCCTCCATTCACGGATCCGCATTACCATATCCTGAACGTTTCGCATACTGGACGATTACTGGACGGACGTTATATAAGTTTCTCTCCTCTCTCACATTCGAACAAGTCCCGGATGAAATTCAAAGAGTAGAGAAAAGAGAAACAAAGAGAGAGTTCTGTTCATCCGAGGAGTCAGAAGAGCATTTCTACATAGTGTTCCGCAGTTCATCTTCGAACTTGCTGGTTCCTGAAAGCTGATCGTGTAGGACGAATCTAGCTTTGAGCTCCGGTGATCTGTCACCCAGTAGGCCTTTTTCTTCTTCTGTTCATCTCTTCTACACTCGTAACTCGTTCTATCCCAACCGCAACACGTGGAAGAGGAAGATCGAGATCTTCTCTGATCTAATCCGAAATTTTTTGTGGGCTTTCGTCACTGCTGCTACGAAATTTATTTGCGCCTTCTTCAAAGTGTTATATTTGATTTCGTATTTCTGAATCCTCCAGGATATCAGTTGTGCACCTTCCTCGAAGCGTTGCTAAACTCTGTTTTTCATCTTAAAATTATGCCCCGGGACTAACATAGTGCCTTTAGAATTACCGTTTAAGAAGGCCCGAGCAAATCAACCCAGTTCAACACCATCTACAATACCTAGAAATGAGGTAGTTTTTCAGAATTTTTTTTGTTAATGAAAGCAGCCCAATTAGCACACCAATCTCATCATTTGTCCTTGAAAGCAAGTATCCGGGACTGTTTAATTATCTGTAAATGAATATTTCATTATTAGAGTTGCAGCTATTTTGATCACAAAAAATATTGCATGATTTGATAAAATTTGCTATAAATATTCTTTTAACTTTTTTTTTTTAAAAATAAATGCTCTACTTGCAACAAAAAAAAAAGGTTAAAATGACAGGCATCCTGTAATAAAAACTATAAGAGCATCATTAGTAGTTGGGACTCTCCAATGCAATTTGGAGCCCAAAATTTCAAAAAAAAGGTAAATGTAGAATGGGTTGGGTTTGTATGAGAATAGTAGGAAATGATAAAGCGAGCTCCGGTCCCAAAAATTGTGTGGTCAAAAATTAATGTAGGAAAAAAATAATATAAAGTTTAGAATCTAGAAAGTTGGTCTCCAAATTGGAACTTACTATTCTACAAAACGAGTTTCTACAATCTAGAATCTAGAAATTGGGAGGCCCAACCCTTAGCACCCATGGATGGGTTGGGACCGAAATTGTAGAAATTGGGATTAGGGATGAGACTTATTATTCTACAAAATGAGCTCCTACATTCTAAATCTAGAATCTAGAAAATGGGATGGGCCTTACTAATGATGCTCTAAGAGCATCACTAGTGAGGCCATCCCATTTTATAATTCTAGATTTAGGATGTAGGAGTTTATTTTGTAAAATAGTAAGTCTCATCCCTATTTTCAATTTCTACAATTTCGGTCCCATCTCACTCATAGGTGCTAAGGATTGGACCTCCCAATTTATAGATTCTAGATTGTAGGAACTCGTTTTGTAGAATAGTAAGTTCCAATTTAGAACCAAATTTTCTAGATTCTAGACTTTATATTATTTTTTTCCTACATTAACTTTTGACCATACAATCTTTGAGACCGGAGTTTACTTTATCATTTCCTACTTTTTTTTTTTTTACACAAATTCAACATATTCTACATTTACCTTTTTTTTTATATAAAATTTTGACCCCAAATTATATTTGAAGCCCCAACTACTAATGATGCTCTTATAACGATATTTAGAGTCAACCAAATAATCCCATAGCAAGAAAGTGATAACATAAAGTCTGCTATTGACAAAAATTTATGTTCTTCCTTTTTCAGTTGGGTGTGTATGTTTGTTTACTTCCAAAATTCCAGCGTACGATAGTTATTGGTGGGATCGCCTTTTATAACTCCCATCATCACCCAGACTATTTTATACAACTTGACAGACCAACAATCAACGCCCATAATCAAGACAAGGAAGTGAGGGCAGTTTAGTAAAAGACCCGGTCCTCTTTCCCTCTCACGGTCGTCTTTTTTCCACAGATGGGGAAGACCGGCTGCTAATTCCTCCTCTTTCCAATCAACCACTTTTCCTTCCTCCCTCCCTCCCCGTCCCCCTCCCCCTCCCCCTTCTTAAAAAAAGGGGAACAAAAAAAAATTCAAACCATTTGAAATCCATTGACACCATTTCTTCATCTGCGCTCGAAATACTTGAAGAGTGGACTTGTAGAGGAAAGCTTGGATTTTTAAGCTGCTCACCAGTCTAGATCTCTCTGATCATGAGCAAGTAGGGAGTGCTGGATCATTTTGGGGGGCTATGGGGAACTGCTTCTTGCCTCCAAATTCTAGAGTCCAGAATGCTCACAGCTCTCAGCAACCTTCTGGTTGGTTCTCTTCTCTAGCTGTGATTGGTATTTGGTTGTGTTTTGTTGGGTGCAGCACGTAGAATTGTTCGGTTAAGTTATAAAGTTGCAACCTTTATATGTTTCCCTTTATGGGTTTATTTCTTGTTTTAGCTGTTGGAGTTGGCATGTGATGGAGAGCAGGTGAAAGTTTTTTTTAGCTGTTGGAGTTGGTATGTGATGGAGAGCTAGTGAAAGTTTTTTTTTTTTAGTTGTTTTGGTTTGGATTCTTTTGATGATGATATATGTCACTATTGTTCTAGAACAATTTTCATAGTGGTTACTTTTGGTCTTAGGTTTCTTTGGTTACGGTTAGAAACATTTATATTATAATTCGATTCTTGATGGGTTGGAACTATGTTGAACGGACATGAGTACAACAATGACATGATTCGGCATCTATTTTGGTAGTATGTTGCGATATGTGTCCGACATGATGCAGTATATGCCAAAAAAGCATGAATTTTTGGAGTGCCCAAGCTTTCTGTTCGGAATCAGACACGCCCTCCTCCGCTCCGATACCGAGTCTAAGACGTTGCCTCAGCAGAAACTTAGGCCAACCCACCTAAAATAACCAACCACCGTCTAACGGACACCAAGCACAGATAAAGACAAGTATACGACGGAAGTATATGGCGGTGACTATGTCACCTGGACAAATCTCAATGTCTATAACTCAGATAAAATTACAAGATTGACAAAAACAATGTTGAACCCTTTGTCCTAATAGGTTCAACCCCCTCACAACACTCAAGAAGAAAAGAAAGAGATTACAATTTAAATCGCTCGCCAACCCGTAGCAATCTCCCTAACCGAAGTTGACGACTCCTCAATTATATCTCTTCTTCCTTTTATGACGAAGTCCTAAGAACAAAGTGCGGAATTTCTCCTAGATCTTCTGTGGACGAGCACCTCGAATCTCAACTTTGTGCTATGCTTTCTGCCTCTACCCTCACCCCATATATATAGGATGAGAAAATCATATTCTAGGTCATATTAGGATTTCCTAAATAGGAATAAAATTGGAATCCTATTATACCTAAAATATTCTATCGATATCCTATTTTAGATCATAATAGGATTTCCTAAATAGGAGCCATAAAATAAGAATCCTATTATATCTAAAATAGCACAACACCAATTATGGACATCCAAATCCAGACTGGACTTCAACAATCTCCTACTCCAGTCTGATGAGAGGGTGTTAACCCTATGGCTCCTCAACTGGACTCCATGCTTGTCGCATCACGACAGAGTTCCTGCTCTCCCATGCTACTGATCTCTGATCTCCCGAGCTGCTTTGCATTTTCCTTCGTCTCCAGCTCCTCGACCGTCACGTCGACGCTAGCTGCCATGTGTAGCACCTCCTGTACCACTGGGATTCTGCCAATATTAATAATACGATCAAGCCCGAAGCCCCTGACGATCAGTCTCACCGCAAGTCTCGGCTGCCTGGCCCCGACTTTCGTCTTCCACCAGAACCTGCTACCGTTTCGTCGAGCTTCTTCACCATTGGCTGGCCCAACCAAGCGGACGGTGCGGTCCTCCTGAGATTCGAACTCCTGAACATGTCCACTTTCGTGTCCGATACTAAAGCTCTCCCGTACACATGTATTTTCGAGTAGAACATCATGTACTGTGCACGCCGTTGATGATCCACAGCTCTCCCTGAGTTGTGTGAATAGAGATGCACCCGCCTCATATTGAGTTTGCTGCAAACCTTTATCTCCATGGTTTTGAACTGCTGAAACCAATATCTCTCTGTGAAGCTTTGGCAAACCATTCGTTGCCAAAATCGGATCCATAGAGCAACCCCCACCTGGAGACCGATAAACTGTCATTGGATCGACAGACTGACTGTCACGCCCCGATTCCGTCGAATCGATAGTCGTCCCCCGGGCGTGATGCCGTGCGAACCTAATTTGTGAACACACAAGGAATAGTCATAAGGTTATCCGAGACACGAGATCTAAGAGAGTACGCAGACAAATTGATTCACACAAAAAGTAAAGAAACTTGATCTTTATTGATAATGAACATCTTTTACAGACTCCGATACAAGACTCATTGTCGCACAGGCTACAACTTGACTCGATTACAAAAGAGTGCCGATGAGATAGCCGTTCCACACATTGCACATATTCCTCAATATACAACAAAGTACTCTATTGACCTGGATGGGAGGGACGCTGAGTCATTTTCCTTGGACTGTCGAGAGCCTTCAAAAGTGGAGTCGCAGAGTAAGTCTTCGACGCACGGTCGAAGCTTCAAAATCACGAACGCCGTCGAGCTAGCTGGCGCGTCTTTCCTGATTTGCGGGACCTGCAAAGAGCGAGGATCAGTACGATCACATGACTGGCGAATGGCTAATTAAAATCCAAGCTATGCATTTGATTCAAGAAGTTTCGTAAACATGTTAGCTAGCTATTTCAATGATCTTTCTAACCATCCTGTTCGATTTGCATGTTAACATATTTTGAGACAAGCATATGAAACTGTATAACATTAAGCAACTATCATATTCATCCCGTGTCCCGTGCACTTGTTAAGTAGTGAAAAGGGGTGTGAAGGCTACTGGCAATGTCAAGCCATCGCGGACTATAGCTGGGTTAGACGGCGACCCTTTCGCGTCGGGTAGCGAGCCCTGTGCGAAAGTTCCCGCCTAACTCGCGTCGATGAAGGGCTGGCGCTTGCTATAAACTCGTTCCTCCCGGGCCGAATCGGTCCCTTGGCCTAGGCAACCGTTCGAGGAAACTACACCTTGTCGACAAGTTGTCCAATGACCGTTTTGTTTACTTAGGCGTATCGTTGCGATAAACGTTAATCGATTCATTCTTTGTTTTGCATAGGCTAAGTGGATATGTATAAAGAATATGTTTTCCATTTTCAAAACTGGCAGTTTGATAGCAAGTGTTTCGTGAAGAATCGTGCTACGATTTCCTTGATTCTACGCTATTATGACAAGCATTCATTTTACTTCACATATTGAGTTTTGAAGTAGAGGGACGAGGCGAAGGAGGTCAGCCACTTGCCTTAGACTTGCTTCAAGCGAGCGACCGGTTGGCTGCGCTGACGTCGCCTACGCGATCACCTGCAATCGCATAAGCAACTGATTAGAACACTGTATAATTCAAGGATATTCGATATGAATGCGAAGCTCGAAAACGCGTCACGAAAACCCATCGAAAATATTCACGAAAAACGCATTCACGAAAACCAAAGCCAAACCCAAATCAAGTGCGGCATGAAAACCAGAGCAACGGGAGGTCTCTCCCGACTCAGCCGCAGGGCCAATCCTCGAGGCGCAACCCGCTGAATATGGGACTTGGTTCCGAAGAAGCCATTCCATAACGTGGAATGGATCTTAATTCAACCGTTCCCGTTCGATCGACTCGGCCGATTTCGACCTATCGGTCCCGACCGAATCGATAGCAACAATGTTCATTTCTCGCGCACCCCGTGGACGGAAACGGGGCACGATGTAGGGACGGGGCACTACACTGACTCTCAATCTTTGACTCACCTCTATTTTTGCTTTGTCTCGATGAAGCGAATCCTCTGTTGTCACGTCCCGATCCGAAAAATCGCTCGCCTTCACATCGATTTCACCCGAATCAATCGTCCTCGCTTGGGACATGATGCTGCACGAGTAGACCTGTCAATTGGGCCGGGCCGGCCCAGCCCGGCACGAGCCCAGCCTGAAAAATTGGCCCATGTGCCGGCCCAGCCTGATTAATCGTGGGCCCGACCCGGTCCCGTATATTAGGTTGTGCCGGGCCACGTATATTGGCCCATAAAATAGGCCTGGCACGGAACGGCACGGCCCGAAGCCAAGCCCGACCCGGCACAGCCCGGCCCGAAGCTCGACTCGGTTGCAACATCCCCTGTACAATCTCTTTGATTTGTCCCAAATCCTAGCAGCTAACAGCAGTGTTGTCACTTTCAAATGGAAAAGAAAAGAAAAATATGTACACAACAAACACTCTGCCCTTCAAATATGACTTGTACCATTGCGTAAAGCAACAACTGCAAGTAGTGGTGGCCTCTGTTATTATTATGATTATATAGTGTAGTAGTGAATTGAATTGAATTGAAATGAAATTAATGTTTGAACTGGATTGAATTGAAATTCAATTCAGTTCATTTCAATATATATTAGTTGCGAGTTGCTGCAACAACAATATACGTGCATGCATCCATGAATGATATATGTATATACTGAACTGAATTGAATTAAAATGATGGCCTCCAGTGGACCGGCCCAGTCCCTTAGTTATATTGGGTCGTGTCCGGCTCGGCCCGACCCGACCCAAAGCCCACTGTGCCGTGGATCATGTGCCGGGCTGGACTTAATATTTTTATCCATAGTCCGGCCCGGCCCGCTACAATTCATGGGCTCAAGAGGCCCGGCCCAGCCCACTCAAATTCGTGCCGGGCCGGCCCACTTGACAGCTCTATGCACGAGCCTGGAGTTGCACTCGTGCAAGATAAGATGACAGATTCTCAAAATGGTTCTCAATTCTAAAACATAAGCAGCGAAAAAGGTGGAGACACATCAAAGTATACAAAACAGATCTTTATTGATAATGAAACTGATTACAAAGACTTTGAATAGCCGAAGTGAACATGCCAATTAGGCTTACAACACTCATAATCTCTCTAGCTCACAAAGGATTTCTTCGTACCATACATCATGTCTCTTATAGCACATCCAATGACCCTCGGCCAAAACATTTTCATGTTGCATGCCGAGCTCCAATGCAGTCGCATGTCTCGAAACGCTAAGGAATTTCATGCCTCAGCGCGTCCAAGCGAAGCTCCGCCACGAGCAAACCATTTCTTGAACCTGCAAAAAATCTAGTAGGGGATCAGTACTAATCCTCTCGCGTACTGATGAGACCCACTCGCCTAAACCAACACTAAGTAATTTAGTGAAACATGTATATCATTATGTAGTCTTTCTATTATTGCCTTAGAGTCAATTACATGGCAATGGAAAGCAGTAAAACATGTGAGCAAGTTACTTATAATTATGCTATAGCAATTTAGAAAAACAGATAACAACATTATCAACATGTTATTATCGATAATCCAAACAATAGTAAACTAACAAGTCGTGCCGCCTACCGCACCCATCCTTGTGCACATACAAGGTGAATGCTACTATCCATTCGAATCGTGCCAAAGGCAATCATCACATTATCAAGGTACCAGGATCCGCGTTCCTCCACTTGATTTCATTCAGTCTACCGATCTTAGCTATATGAGTACGCCCACCTTCGCACTAAAACAAGGCGATACACCTACCGCCTCACATCAGACATTCGACTGAGTGCGCCCTTATCTATATGAAGGTCACTTGGCGTTCCAAGCCAATAAAGGACTATATCTTTATACAACGGGCCATTATCTTTCGCCATAGATAGCTAGCCCAACGAAGGTCCCGCAGCATCCGCATTACGACGCATCAAACCAGCCCAGGTAGCAAGCCTCACTGGCGGTCTCGTAATACCGTGCTCAATGACACCATATTCCTCCTAGGCCGAACGGTCCTAGCGTACCACGTTCGAGGAAAGCAAACCCGTGCACGGGCTATCATCGTCTATGTCCGTGACCATGCAATGCGTCAACATCTCCAAACCAACGTAAGGCATCGAATCATCTCTACTCGCAACATTCCTTCGATACCATTGCATCAACTACCAAGTCGCTTGCATATTCGGCCGTTCCGTGGCAATTGTGCCACAACTGCATACTTTGATGCACGAAGTATATCTTTCCATGTTACAGCAATTTCGTGGCATTGTGCCTCAACTGTCTATCCGTTCAATAAGTCATATGCAGATTCTCTGTGCACAGATGCACGCTCAATGTCATATTTTCATTATTCTAGGTCTAGTGTTCAATGTTCTCTGAGTCGTGCATTTGATGCACATCTCGATATTGCCTTTCAATATTCTACCATCAATGTCCTACTGCGACCCTTGCACTTGATGCACGTCACCTCAATTGTTCATTTTTCTATTCTTACTGTTCGACCCACATTACATTAACACTTATCCGCACGACGCACATGGAACTCAATAGAAACACAAGCACGATGTGATTCATTTATTAGGCATGAAGGAGTAGGGAAGAAGGGTCTAATCTCGCCAACCTTAAGCCAATATGCCTTATCGTTTTGCCGAGCCGATGAGGCTCGATTCCTTAACTTGTTGCACGACCAACTCATTTGACATAGCCATTTGAGCACTTCGTGCTCCATCGAACTAACAGACTGATTCAAACTATCGCGCCTACGCTTCAGCTTGTTGCAGGGGACACCGCACGCTACCTGCATATGAAACCAACATAATTAATACCTCTTCAAATTGTGATAATGTCTCCTCAAATCGAACTCATACCTTATCGAACCAATCAACTCAGCGTAATGTACCGTGCGGTGCAGGACATTACATAATATACTACTCAGAACAAGGTTCGTCCTCGAACCGATGCCAATACTCAATCCACATGTTTCTCTTGACCGCTCGAATTTTCGATCCATGTGATTTACTCATTATCGATTCGATTCACTATCGTGGTTCCGTCTCTAGTATTCGTACGATTTTCTTAGTACATTTCGATCTTCCCTGCATTTTCAGTTAAATTCGATATACCATTGAGTTTGGATCGTACACATATTTAAGTCGTCCCTAAAATATATGCATTTCAGTCAAGCACAATAGTAGTGAATTCGAGCAAAGCTAACCGGTGCAACTTTTGAATCCTCGAATACTATCCATCTCATACTCTTGACTGATCTGATTATAACGTATATTCTCAAAATCCTTCCGCACATGCATTATCCCATATCCTGTTACCATCCACCAAACGTTTCTGCACATGCAACATAATTCATACCAAGATTCTGATTCTTTGTGTTTCGCACTCACTATCGAATATATACATTGCGTAAAGTCATCGTGCATCTGATTGCAACGAGTTTTCGCATCGCCCTTGCATCTATCAATTGTCCAACTCTTCACAATTCAAGTCTTTCGTCCAACTATTTTCAAAGTCTCATTTCGACACCGACTAAATCCAACATCTCAAGATTCCTTGCCTACGACCATACTATACTTTATACGCAACTATCCGAATACGATTCACATTCTCAAAACTATCTGTGCATCGCGTCTGGGGCTACCCCCGCTGGGCAACTTATCCAGACACCGTGCTTAAATCTCACGACACAAGAGGTCAACTTGAGTCGACGATGCTCAAAAGAAACAATCACTTCGACGTAAGGTCTCTTATGACAAGTCTTATTTTATGTCCTCTACTGAGTACGAAATCAACAATCAATTTCTCAATCCAATCTCGACTTGTTCGTCTCGCTAACTTCGATCGTGTGCTCAACACATAACCTAATCGTTACCCGAATCTAATCTACGACACAAATCCTAGGGTCATTTCCTTATTCTCGCTTTCGCACATAACATGATTTCCGTAATTGCCTATCCGCATCGATGTGCTAAGTATGTTCATCAATATCTATCCGATCGTCGACTGCTAAACCATTCGAGTACTTATTCGATCAATCATCAAGGTCCATCTATATCAATCTAGCCCAAAGCTATTCCATCAAATCTCGATACACATATTAGATCGCCTAGACTTATCCTCAACATGCACTACATCGTATTTATCTTCGACGCAATTCCTTATGCAACATCATTTGGTTATCCTATGGGTCTTCAACTTTCACTTAATTTGGCGGTCAAATCTTCTAGAGTCAGCTATTCCGAAGCTATGCTCGATAATTGTAGATCATCAACGAGATACAGTTACTATGAACCATGCTATATCCTATCTCAGAGCCAAATCAAATCCCGATCATTCCTATGGGACTTTACCCAATCCGACATAATACGTTCTCAATCCAGACCAATTTATCCTACCCGTGCAATTGATGTGCCGCTACCAATTCACTCATGCACTGTCGTCGACGATTTTGCTAACCATACAATGTCTACTCGCCTCGAGTCTGAGTCTATCTACTTCATCGAAACCATCCTCGAATAACTTTATCGTTCACGCATCGCATCTATCGCATAAACTTCCAATTGCTCCGCTCAACTTTTCGTACTACTGCCTACAAAATCGCAACATTGTAAACTTGCTTCGCTTTGTATCCTTATTCGCACCCATGTTTTCTCGTGCCTCGCCTCTATACGCTATGTACAATTCCAATATCGCGAGCAAAATTTTCCAAATCTTAACATCAACTCGACTCGCATCTCATTCATCCAACAACAATATTCAACACAATCTTCGTTCATCCAATCAGAGTATCCTTTGGTTATTGCATGTCGTCTTTGATACGCCTCAGTACCATCGTCGATATGCATAACCTGGGTATATTCTTTCGCAAAAATTCCAATTCGTTGTAATTAGTGTTGTCATCCGAACTTGAATACGAAATCAAGTCTCGCACGCATCAAGATCCATATCGTTGTAGCTAACTATCGTTATCGAGCAACACGATTTACAATTCCTTAAATCCATACTCGTATTTCCCAATCGAACTTCCAAATTGCACTACCGATTCTTTGCATCTACTCAAATTCGTTTCGACAAAGTCTTCGCACTAACTCAAACTCAAATCCTACCGAGTCAATCATTCCCTCAACGTGTAATCCCATTGCTACACTACGCCTATTGTTGGACTTATACTTAACGAATTCTCGATCGACTCATCATCCATTGATGCGAGTCCATGCCTAATCGTTCTAACCAAATCTATCAAAGCATACTTTGCATCGAATCATTTCCACTCGAGTCTCGACACTATACCGTCCGTTGTGGACAAAATTATCACGATACACACAGTCGTCTCGACGCAATCTATCGCAAATCATCAAACGGTTTGACATAGCCATCGTTAAGTGGTATTGCATATACCACTCAGAAATCGAGCCTATTGTTATCGATACAAATGTTTCGATGCATTGATCGCATAAGTGGTAAGACATATACCACTCAGAAATTGAGTCATTCCTCCCGCAATATACTAAGCGTTGGTTCGATATCTATTCCGATCTAACTGTGCTTCGATGATCATGCCGATCACAAACACAACAATCGCTTACTCAAAAGCTCAACTCAACATTCGGCCAACATACACATTCGCCTACTTCGAAGCTCGACACAACTCGACCAACTTACATATTCGTCTACTCAAGTTCGACTAGCGACAAACTCGACTCGCACTTAGCGCTCTGCGATTTCTCAATCCCATTCGTTGCAACTCGTGCAACGATTCATTCTCGATATTCAAACTATCGCTCGAATCCGCTCAATGCATTCGCTATCCATTCACATAGCCATATAACACGTATCATCCCATATATCGACTCGTTGCACTGATGCAACAAACATCTCACGACGTGCTACACCGACGCAACAAACATCGTACGATTCTTTGCACTTGATACAACCAACATCTCGCAATATTATTC
The DNA here is from genome assembly GCA_029216955.1 of Iris pallida. Taxonomy (NCBI): domain Eukaryota; kingdom Viridiplantae; phylum Streptophyta; class Magnoliopsida; order Asparagales; family Iridaceae; genus Iris; species Iris pallida. The sequence goes on along the minus strand of JANAVB010004302.1, from coordinate 449,177 downwards.
GACATCATCACATAAATTTCCAAAACACATGCAGCAAGACACATTCAAGTATTTAGACTTATTATATGGAACATCTAGTGTAGCATCGAGCAGATTCATGAGCCATGCGATTACGGAAACAACTTAGGGCCATCTGATTTCGATAGCGGAAGCAACTCACGGTCAAAGAGATTCGTTCAAGGTCCAAAGGATAGAACTGTTCTGATACCATTTTGTCACGTTCCGACCCGGAAAATCGCTCGTTCTGGCATCGATTTCACTCGAATCAATCGTCCTCGCTTGGGACGTGATGCCGCACGAGTCTGGAGTTGCACTCGTATAAGGCAAGATGCCAGATTCTCAAAATGGTTGTCTTAATTCTAAAACATAAGCAGCGAAAAAGGTGGAGACACATCAGAGTATACAAAACAAATCTTTATTGATAATGAAATAGATTACAAAGGCTTTGAATAGCCGAAGTGAACATGTCAATTAGGCTTACAACACTTATGATCTCTTTTGCTCATAAAGGATTTCTTCATACCATACATCATGTCTTTTATAGCACATCCAATGACCCTCGACCGAAACATCTTCATGTTGCATGCAAAGCTCCAGTGCGGACGTACGCTTCGAAACGCTAAGGAATTTCATGCCTCAACGCGTCTAAGCGAAGCTCTGCCACGAGCGAACCATTCCCTGTACCTGCAAGCAATCTAGTGGGGGATCGGTACTAATCCTCTCGCATACTGATGAGATCCAATCGCCTAAACCAACAATAAGTAATTTAGTAAAACATGTATCTCATTATGTGGTCTTTCTATTATTGTCTTAGAGTCAATTACATGGCAATAGAAAGCAGTAAAACTTGTGAGCATGTTACTTATAATCATGTTATAGAAAATGTAGAAAAACAGACAGCAGCATTATTAGCATGTTATTATCACTAATCCAAACATCAGTAAACTAACAAGTCATGCCGCATACTGCACCCATCCTTGTGCAGATACAAGGTGAATGCTACTATCCATTCGAATCGTGCCAAAGGCAATCATCATATAAAGGTACCAGGATAAGCGTTCCTGCACTTGATTCCATTCAGCTCACCGATCTTAACTATATGAGTACGCCCACCTTTGCACTGAAACAAGGAGATATACCTACCGCCTCGCATCAGACATTCGATTGCGTGCTCCCTTATCTATATGAAGGTCACTTGGAGTTCTGAGCCAATAAATGACTATATCTCGAAACAACGGGCCATTATCCTTCGCCAAGGGTAACTAACCCAACGAAGGTCCCACAGCATCTGCATTACGACGCGTCCAACCAGCCCAGGTAGCAAGCCTTACTGGCGGTCTCGTAATACTGCATACTTGATACACGAAATATATCTTTCCATGTTATGACAATTTCGTGGCATTGTGCCCCAATTGTCTATTCTGTTCACTAAGTCATACGCAGATTCTCTATGCACAGATGCACGCTCAATGTCGTATTTTCATTGTTCTAGGCCTAGTGTTCAATATTCTCTGAGTCGTGCATTTGATGCACATCTCGATATTACCTTTCAATATTCTACCATCAATGTCCTACCACGACCCTTGCACTTGATGCACGTTGCCTCAATTGTTCATTTTTCTATTCTTACTGTTTGGACCACATTACATTAAAACTTATCCGCACGACGCATATGGAACTCAATAGAAACACAAGCACGATGTGATTCATTTATTAGGCATGAAGGAGTAGAGAAGAAGGGTCTAATTCCACCAACCTTAAGCTAATGTGCCTTATCGTTTTGCCGAGTCTATGCGGCTCGATTTCTTAACTTGTTGCACGGCCAACTCATTTGACTTAGCCATTCGAGCACTTCGTGCTCCATCGAACTAACTGACTGATTCAAAAACTATCGCACCCACGCTTCAGCTTGTTGCAGGGGACGTCACACGCTTCATGTACATGAAACCAACATAATTAATACCTCTTCAAATTGTGATCATGCCTCCTCAAATCAAACTCACACCTTATCGAACCAATCGACTCAACGTAATGCACCGTGTGGTGTGGGGCATTACATATGTAACCTTCAAAACATCTCTAAGACCCTCCTCAGCAAGTTTCCGACGATCCAACTCTTGTCGAACACCCCTCGAACTTCCATCCGGTGTCTGTGGCCTACCATAACACAAATTTCCTCGAACCAGCTGTTGGGAACCCTTCATAAGCATCCAATCTTTATCCTCAAACAAACTATGACAACAATCATCTGCCAGCCTCCAGACCGAAAACAAGTTGTAGCACAAATTCGGTACATGTCGCACACCCTTGAGGACGAGCTTCTCACTAAATTTTGTCGTCAAGTGCATATCACTGATGCCTACAACTGTAACAGTCCCCTTGTCGCCCATCTTTACACGTCCAAACTTGCCGCTGCGGTATGACGTGAAGATCCTGCTCTGCGAAGTGGCGTGATACAACGCCTTCGTGTCCATGACCCAGTCGCCGTCATGACACATGCCACAAGGTTCCTCTGCGTCGGTTGCTGCAATAATTATAATCTTTCTTTATTTTTAGAGCAAGAAGCGGAACCAAAATCATTCAACATATTTATGGATAACCAATCCATTTTCAAATATAGTTGGGTCCCAGAATGGGATGTACGGCAACGACGTGTCCAGAATGCGAGTCAATCGATCAATCTTAGGGCCAGGCTTGAAAAGAGTGGATTACTTTTGTTTTCATTCCGTTCCGTCAGAGCCTTTCTGACTTTCAGCCTTTCCTGATTACTTGATTGTTGTTTGGTTTTCTCCACGCAAAGAAGGCTTGAAGATGACTGTCTCAATGATCTATGTTCTTTACCACACTCACTTGAAAGTAGTTTTAATTTCGTTGCTTTGTTGATGGCTTAGCAGTAGCAGCGGTTCAAAATCCATATCTCCCATTATGTGAGATCCTCCTGATTGTCTTTGCTTTTGGTCTTCTCATCTTTGAGCTTTACACAGTTCCTTTTGATATGACCACTTTTGCTACAGTGATAGCAGTCCTCCTTGCGGTCCACAATCGCAAGATCCGAGAACTCTTCCGTGTCCTTGCCTGTGACTTGAGTCTTTCCTTCCCGTGGGGAGTCACCAGAGCGGACTCCTGCGATGATTCAACTTGCTTGTGCCGGATCTTCTCGTTCAACAAGCTACTTTTGACTGCCTCTATCGTGACAACTCCATCCGGTGCGGAGTTGCTTACCGACACCACCAACGTCTCCCAGCTTTCCGGTAGAAAACTCAAAAGTAGTAGGGCCTGAAGCTCATCATCAATCACCATCTTCATCGCAGACAGCTGATTGATGATACCCTGAACTTCGTTCAGATTTTGTGCCATCGAGGCACCCTCCGTGTACTTCGAGTTGATGAGTTGGCGAATAAGAAATGCCTTATTGCCAATCGTCTTCCTTTCGTACAAAGAATGCAGCTTCTCTCATAATACGATGCGTGCATGAATTTTTGGTGCGTAGGAGCAATGCACGCATGAATTTCGATCTAAATATGTTGAAACTGCACTGTTGGGCTGCGGATGAGCCGACACGTGACAGTTGTTGGGATTCATCTGTTGCTGGAATCTTGGGTGGTTGGCACCCGTTCATAGGCGTGACTGAGTCAAACGACACGTGGCGCGTGCACACAGCTCAAAGATCCCACTTTGATGCGCATGAATGATTCGTCACAGGAGGAAACTTGGCACATGGGCTCATGGGGTGCATGTAAGTCCTGTGCGCATCGCTTTGAGGGCGTATACAAAGATTAGTCGGGTCAGCCACGTGGCAGGGTACAGCTGTAACCGACAAAGGAGTAATGATTATGCCGATGTATGTGTTAACGTTAGCTATCATCTCGAATTTCAAGGCATCTTTGTCTTGTTCTGAAAAAGTGGCCTCAATGCGCTTTTGAGCAATGGACGCATGAGAAGTGGGTGCATGACTCTGGATGCGTAGGGAGGCGCATGATTTTGATTTTTCCATGCTTCTACAGTAGCAATTTCTCTAACCGAAGTTGACAACTCCTCGATTAGATCTCTTCTTCCTTATATCTTGTATGACGAATTTCTAAGAGCAAAGTGCGGACTTTCTCTTAGATCTCCTGTACGAGCACCTCGAACCTCAACTTTGTGCTATACTTTGTGCCTCCCTCCACCCTCACCCCATATATATAGGATGAGAAAACCATATTCTAGGTCATAATATGATTTCTTAAATATGAATAAAATTGGAATCCTATTATACCGAAAATATTCCATCAATATCCTATTTTAGATCATAATAGGATTTCCTAAATAGAAGCCATAAAATAAGAATCATATTATATCTAAAATAACACAACACCAATTATGGACATCCAAATCCATACTGGACTCCAACACTTTCTAAATAGGAACTGACACTTCGTAGTTGGATATTGATGTGGAGTAGACTAGTTTGCACAACTTACTAGTTTGAGCTTTGTAAACTTATTGCTGGCGTTGGACCTGAACCGGTCCGCTTCAGTCCAGACCGTGTTTGGTTCACTATGTGGCCGGCAATACGGCATGGGTCTAATATGGTAAGTGCGCCCATATATGGGTGCACCCATTAGGGCTCCTACTTGCCTATATAAGAAGCAGTGTTCTCATATGGAAAACCCTAATCCTCATATACTTGCCTCTAAAGCAATTGCTTCTCTTCCTACTATCCCTCCTTCCCACATAAGAGTTCTGTTGCAAGGTGGAACTAAATGAGTCTCCTTTCGTAGGATTCTTCAAAGGTCGTGCCTCAGAATAACGTAGGAGGAACTCGGTTCACTTGCGCATCGAAGATATAACTCTAAACCGTTTCCACTTGTACCTTCGTTACCTAGATCATTCTTCGATTTACATATGGTATAAAAGCCCAAAGGCTCCTCCCCTTTCTTGATTTTTAGATCTTAAAAATCCAGTTTAGGGTTTCATAGTTGTCAAGATCTAATAATTATTTACATGCTAGAAAATTAGGATTTCTTGTTGATACTTTGATCCATGCTTGTAATGATAAAATTTAGTATTATGTGTGTGCGTAAATCTAAGGTTTATAATCTTGTTGATTATTACCATATTTGTATCCTATTTGTGTTGATCTATGGGAGTTGCCCACAGATTAATGGTTTGTGATAAAGGATAGAATTTTTCCTATATTTCTATTGTAATTGAGAGATACTATGTAAAACTTTTGAAGATTGTAATTGCGATAATCTTCATCTCCTATATCAAATTTTCCTTAGCTATCCCTATTATGTAGATCAACTCTGTCACCAACATACCGTGACCAATCACTTGACCTCCCTTCTCTGCAACAACTGGTTGGGCCCACACGGGGATCAGGAAGGTTTCAGATGGACAACCCCGACTAGCCCGACCCTACGAAGGGGTCTCCGATAGTTTTGGCATAGTTCAGGTCCTACACGGGGGGCACAAATAAATGAGGCTGTTTACGGCAAAGGAAGCTGATCCCATAAAGCGTGTCGACAATGATGCGACAGTTGAGAGAACCTCACCCAACTCCTCATCGACGGCTAAGGTTGCGTTGGCGATATTGGCGACAAACCCCGATCCCACGCCAAGACTCGGGTGGTGCACAAGTGGCACCAACAACAGTCTCGACCCAACACGGGAAACCAGGGCTATTGGTCGATGGGTACAAGGGCCGGATAGCGAGGCTGGATAGCCCAGCCCCACGCAGGGCTCAGGCGGCGATGAGCCTTGCCACATGTGGGCTCGCTGGCGGCTCTGTGCTGGCCGGACCCCGAGAGGGCATCTTCGGTGTTGACTAACATTAGGCAAGGGTCCCAACCCCTTCGTTGGGATGCGGTAGGCTATATGGGCCACAATTGGGCTACCCAATCCCTTCTGGGTTAGGTTGGGTCTGTTGTGTCTTATCAAAATGCGATCCAATCCAATTTGGGATTTAGGTAGGCTGAGTTGGATTCATAATTTCATTGTAACCATAGGCCCCAAGAAGTGGTCCCTAAAAGATCTTAACCCTAACCCTAATTTTGGGTTGAGGAAATTGCAAATGGGGGATGAAGGAATATGACCCTAAAATCAACCCAAGTATACCCCATTTTCATAAATTAGGGTTTGGGTTCTTAGGCCCAAAAATCGAGTAGTAGGCATGATTAGTTTGTGGTCCCGGTTAATGTAAATTGTATATGGGTTTCATATTTTATCTGGGTGTGCATGTTGGACTCTTGCATTGGATATTATTTTTGTTGTGGGCTGAGTTACGGAGAACATGGGTAATAGGTTGGGCCTATCGGACTGAATCGATGACTAACAATAATCTACAAGTGCTAAAATTACAAAATATGCCCAAATATGCAAATGTAAAAGTGTACTTGTTTGCATTACTATGACATGCATGTGTTGATGATTGTAGCAGTAGGCCCGGAGCTAGTGTAGATCTTTGCATGGATCTACTAGTCGAATGACGACCTCTTAAACTCGACATGTTGGAAGGGGTACATGTGGTTTTAAATGTCCCAGTCGTATCTTGTACCCAGTGAGCCTATACAAGTGAGAGTTTAATGGCTAAACCATTCAGCACAGCCCTTGGCATATTTCTGTAAAATGCACTTTGTCTTTAATGTTAAGGTAAAAAGAATTCTTTTAGTTATATAATCTATTTGTGGTAACTAGAACACATAAATGACTCTGTACGGGTTAGGCCCTTCTATAAAAGAGAGAATTTTCAAAGTTCTCGAACTTTTAAGGATGGGAGATTTGGTTCCAAGTAACCTATACTATGTTCTGGTTTCACATCCTTAAATAGACAGATCCATGTTTAGGAAATAATTCTCTGGGTGAAGGGCTATTATGACATTCAAGATTAGTAATTGCATTAATCCATTTTATGTATCTTTCAGATGGTTACCAAATTGCACTAGCCGAGCTCACCAAAGAGTTCATGCTAAACGGTAACAACTTCGATAACTAGTGCCAAAGTATCCAATACCTACTCAATAAGCATAATACCCTAGACTCTTTAGGTTACGAGATGGTCGAAACAGAGCATGACAATATAACCCAGCACATGCTCAACGTCGAGGCATACCAAAAAGTGGTACGTCAAAGGTAAATCAGCACAATTCACCATATTGGAAACATTGTTGGATGACTTGATTGGTGACTTCAAAGGTCATGCCACCGCCAAATGATTTTGGATGCACTGACGTCAAGGTTCATACATACCTCAAAGACCAGGATGTATACCCTCTATATACGACCTGATTTATATAAGATAGAGTTAGATCAAGACATAGGAGACCAAATGCGATGCTACGCTCCGATTTCCGTTGAATCGACCGTCCTCGTTTGGACGTAATGTCGTACAGTTCTATATTGTACTTGTACAAGGCAAAAACGTGCATTTGATAATTCTTTTAAACATGTTGAAATCCCACAATTGCAGAGAGTTAAAGACGCAGTATAGGAAGAAATAGCTTTTCATTAATAACTTGCAACGAAGTGCAAGGTCATATTTACATTAGATATGTTGTTACGGCTACACTCATCGAAATAACAAAATGTTCGACAAGCTGCTATGAAATAATACTTGTCGTTCCATACATTTACACCCTTTTATACATTGAAACCAAAAGCCTTCAAGATAACTGGCTTCAAAATACTTCAAAATAGAAAGACTTTCAAGTTGTCTCTCCGAACTCCAGCTTCAGCCTAGTACCGTGCACCCTCAAACGTTCTCGTCACCTTAGGAGTTGGGGATTAGTACACTTGGGAATGCACTAGTGAGCGGGACGAACCCACTCGCCTAAACCGACACTGCTTATTATGGGTAGCATGCATTGAAAGTTATCTTGCTATTCAGAACTAGATGAATTATAGTTCATATCGATGGCCTACTTGAAAGCAGTAAAAAACTCAATACTCAATCATTTCTTACCACGGCCGACGTGTCCGTTCCTGCATAAAAACAAATATAATACTTACCGCATACAGTAGACAATAGGTGAGCACGCTATCTATCTTATATACGGTTATTCGTGATATCGACACCATGAAGGACTATTACGTTGTATTGTGACAAACCTTATCAGTCCAGGTTGCAAGTCCAACTGGAGGTCTTGCAATATCTCGTGCCGAAGCACGATTTCATAATTTCTCCTAGGTCGATTCAGTTCCGGTGCCTCAAATATCATTTCGAGGAAAGCTAAACCTTGTGCGCAAGTTGTCCATGACCATGCGAATGTGTGAACACTTTATCTTTTAAAACATATACATAACACGAAACAAAATTAAGCAATATTATCTATATACTCATGCCATAGTTCATTTTTCTCAAAGCCGTATGTTCCGATTTGGCGACTTGTAGGCACCAAACACCCTGAGGCACCATGCCACAGCCGACGTTTTCTAATTCCGTTTCCTTCCAACAGTTCTGTGGTTTCGAATGACAAATGCTCGCTTCGCGTGCAATGCTTATCATTTTAAGTTTAAAGCATAACTACACTAGATAGCTACAATTAATCCATATTCTACTCTTAGTGGTACAACATGCATTCAACCGGACATCGTCGATTTGAACGTTTTGAGGCAACAAGAATTTGTTGACGCGAAGGAGTAGAAAAGAAGGGTCCGAACCATCCACCAAGTAGAGAATGTGCCGAGAGTATGATGCCGCTTCGCAACGATCAAACGTCAATTACACGCGCTCCTACAATAGTACCAACATTGTGTTAGAATCCTTCTTCTATCTTTTCTCTCGAAATTCTCAGGTATGAATGCTGAAATCGACGAAAAAATATATTTATCAAAACCAAGAATCGAAAACTTTAAGAAAACATACAACAGACTGGTCCCGTTAAAGGGACTCTTATATAGAATTCACTCGCCGAGACGCAGTCTGCTGCATCTAGGAATCATTTCAACAGAAGCCGATCTATTAGTTGGAAAGTTTTTCATAGCATTCGTTGAAATGATTCCTCCCGACTGAGTCAGACTAGCCGAAAGTCCATTACATAGTGTGCCGCCCGACGGGGAGCAGGGCACTACATAATATACTACTAAGAAATAGTTTCGTCCCAAAATTTAAGAACACGAATCTGACCTCTAAGTGGACAAACATCGAAGGACACTTCTCCTTTATTTCTTCCTCCATCTCTTATGTCGATTCCTCAACTGAATGGTTCTGCCATAGTACGCGAACCAGGTACATCGAACGATTCCGCAGAACCTTCTCCATATAGTCCAAAATTTGAATAGGTTCCTCTGAGTATAACAAGTTTGCACGTAGCTCCAGCTAATCGAAACTAACCATGTGACTTGGATCATGCACATACTTCCGAAGTTAAGAAACGTGGAAGACATGGTGCACTTCAGCCAGAGCCGTGAGTAGTGCAATCCGATAAGCTACAACTGCTACTCTCTCGAGGATCTCGAAAGGACCTACGAATCTTGGACTTAGTTTGCCTTTAACTCTAAACCGCATCACACACCGCATCGATGTTACTTTTAAGAACACATGGTGCCCTATCAGGAATTCTAATGGTCGTCGACGGGTATCTGCATAACTCTGTTGTCGACTCTGCGCAATGCGAAGTCTGTCTCGAATCATAAGGATCTACTTATCGACAGTCTGCTCCACCAGTTCCAGTCCGAGTACTTGTCGCTTACCGACTTCATCCCAGTATATTGTTGATCGACAATTTCTCCCGTAGAGCACTTCATATGGTGCCATCTTGACGCTCGACTAATAACTATTGTTATACGCAAATTACACTAACGGCAAGTGCGTGTCCCAACTAGTCTTCAAGTCTATTGCACACAGTCACAACATATCTTCTAATATCTGGTTCACCTTTCTATCTGATCATCAGTTTGGGGATGGTTTGCAGTACTAAATTTCAGCTTGGTTCTCAATGCAGCTTGTAGGCTCATCCAGAAACTCGACAAGAATCGTCCGTCTCTGTCCGAAACTATTGTGGCCGGTACTCCATGTAGTCAAACAATCTCGTCAGTATAAATCTGTGCTAAACGATCGACGCTCCATATGATTTTGATCGCGATGAACTGAGCGGACTTGGTCAATTTATCCACAATGACCCTAATCGCATCATTCCCCTACGACATCTTCGAAAAACCCACGATGAAATACATGGCGATGTTATTCCACTTCCACTCTAGAATGACGAGATTCTGCCTCTCCCCGCCTGGCCTTTGATGCCTTAACTTGCTGGCCGGCCATACATTGTGACACAAAAGTAGCCATATCTTTCTTCATGTCGTGCCACCAAAAGGTTGTGTGCAAGTCCTTATACATCTTGGTTCTCTCCGGATGTAAAGGATACTTCGCATATTGTGCTTCCGTCATTATCTCTTTTCTGAGTACTGCATCGTTAGGAACACATAGCCTCCCCTTCACTTGCAATGTTCCACTCTCGTCTTCCGCAAAGTGAGTCGCCTTTCCTGTCGAAATTAGCTCAAAAAACATCTTCTTCAGGAACATATCATCCTTCTGTGCGGACTTTATCTTGTTACGTAAGCTCGGCTCTAAGGTGCAATTGAGCCACTTGTGCCCCTCGGTATCGAATTCGGAGTTCGATATCCATGTCTTCTAAATCTTGTCGTAACATGTTTATGGCAAGTGATCCTATAAACTTTCTGCTCGGAGCGTCTCCTACGACATTTCTCTTGCCTGGCGTATATGCAATCGTCAGATCATAGTCTTTGATATGTTCGAGCCAACGTCTTTGTTGTAAGCTCAGTTCCTGTTGGGTTCAAAGATATTTGAGGCTCTTGTAATCCGTGTAGATTTTGTAAGCTACATTATATAGGTAGTGTCACTACAATTTTAATGCGAACACAATTGTCGCCAATTCTAAGTTATGCGTAGGGTAGTTCTTCTTGTGCTGCTTCAACTGTCTCGAAGCATAAGATATCACCTTATCCCTCTACATGAGTATACATCCTAAGCCAGTTTCTGATGCGTCGCTGAAGATCTGAAACCCTTCTGGCTCATACAGAAGTGCAAGGATTGGAGCTGAGATGAGCCATTGCTTTAACTCCTGGAAGCTAGTATCACATCGTCGTTTCATTTGAATGTGACTCCTTCCCGGGTGAGGCAAGTCAGAGGTGGCACCAACTTGGAAAATTCTCTCACAAATCTTCGATAGTAGTTCGCCAAACCAAGGAAACTTCGAATTTTACTGGCCGAGGTAGGTTGTTTCCAATCTACCACTACAATTTTTTTCGGATCGACAACACCTTCTGCAGAGATAACGTGTCCAAGAAACGACACACTACTCATCTAGGACTCGCATTTACTCAACTTCGCATATAACTGGTGTTCATGCAGAGTCCACAACACCGTCCTCAAGTGTTCTATGTGCTCTTTCGTGTTCTTTGAATAAGTAAGGATATCGTCGATGAACACGACTACGAACTACGAACTACGAACTTGAATGGTCTATTTTTGAAAATATTATCGGTCCTTAAAGCTGATCGAATAGGTCGTCGATCTCGACAACACGTACTTGATCCGCATAGTAGTTTTGTTTAGTTCTCTGTAGTCGATGCATGGCCGCATTAATCCATCCTTCTTTTTCACGAAGAGTACTAGCGCTCCCCGCGAAGAGATGCTAGGGCAAGTATATCCGAGGTCTAGCAGTTCTTGGAGTTGTACCTTCAGTTCCTTTAGCTCTGCTGACGCCATCCTATACGGTGCCTTCGATATTGGCCGAGTATCCAAAAAGATGTCGATGGTGAATTCTATTTCTCGATCCGGTGGCATTCCGACATTTCGTCTAAAAACACATCGGGGAACTCTGCTACGACTTCAATCTGCAATGCGTCTGCAATATCCTTCCTTGTGTCTCTAACAGATGCCTTATACCATTCACAACCAGAATGCAACATGCGCCTTGTCGTTACTGTCGATACCACCATAGTCGTCTTCGACGTTGTGCTGCACGAATAGGAGAATTCTGTTTCACCAGGTAGACGGAACACAACTCTTCTCTGCACATTCGATAGTCATATGGCATGTACGTAACCAATCCATGTCCAAGATTATATCATATTCCTTGATGTCCAGGACGATGACCTCCATGGATAGCTTCTTTCCTCCCATGTAGATGTAACTATCCCTACAAATTAAACTAGCAAGCATATCGACTTCCGATGGAGTGCTAACACTAAGGTTCATATCTAATGTTAACGTAGCTAATTTACTCTCTTCAGCAAATTTAGCAGATATAAAACTATGTGTTGCACCTGAATCGAATAGTACTTTAGCAGGGTCTCTATGACCACAGTTGAAGCATCCTCCCCGGCAATCAACTGTCTTGTGCCCATTCTTGCCGCACTTGTTGCACTGTACTCCTGGATAAGGACCCTGTTCTCATACGTGTTCTGACACTTGGGCACTCCAGATCCTCCCGCGTCGTGAGGGCACTTGTTGAAATTGTTGCGAACTACTAGCACTGCCCTCTGCGAGCTGTGGCTAAAGAGTCGTTCACTATCAAGAGCGACATCGTAGGACTCTCTGTAGGTCTGGTACTTTTGATTCATGACATCCCTACGAAGCTCATCGTTCAAGCCCTGCTGGAAACGTTGACACCAGGCTTGCTTATTCGGAAAAAAGGCTCTTGCAAACTTCGCAAGGCTCGCGAAATGTGAGTCATAGTCATCGACTGACATGTTTCCTTGCCCCAACGTCATAAACTCGTCCTTTTGTTAATGGACTGTCCGGGGAATATAGTGCTCTAGAAAGGCTTCCTTGAACAACTCCCACGAAATCTTGGCGTCGGGATCAGTCTTGTAGATTTCTTGCTTCTTCGCTTCCCACCAGTCGTAGGCCCTCAATTATAACTGTAATGCCGCGCACGCTGCTCTCTTAGACTCTTTGATGCTAAGGAGATTAAACAAGTCTTCGATCTTTGCCAGCCATCCCATGATCACGTCGGGCTCTGCTCGGCCGTTGAATTCTGGCGGGTTCATCTTCCTTAACTCAGTCACCTTGAAGAGGGAAGAAGACTTCATCGTTGACGGTTGGGTTTCTTCCTCTTCATCGGCTAAAATCTTACGAGATGCCGCCACGTCGTCACATTGTTGTTGGTCTCCATGGTACTCACTATCCGAGTCAGGGCATCCATCTGCTTTTGTTGTCCACCAAATTGGGATTGAATCTACGCTTGAAGTTGTTGCTACACCTCCGCCTGTCTTGGCTGCACCTCCATCAGGTGCATCAGTCTTTCCATCGTGGTTTCGCTAGGGGCTCCTCCCTCGGAAGTACTTGAGCCATGCAAGTTGCTAGGACTAGTTTTCTTAGTCATCCCTACAAAACAGAATAAACTCAGTAGTATTTTCAAAATATTTACAGGCTTACTGATGGAACTGGGGATTCCCAAGACCCTAGTTTGGTGTGCGTATTGATCGATAGAAAGTTAAACAGATATAAACGTGTTCTAACCCTTCATAGGTGGAAACTAGGGTTCACGAATTATACCTGCGACGGGAAGAAGACAACAGTTCCTAGTAATATCGAGCAGTCACGACCCCAAGATCTTCTGCACGTATTCCTTCCTCGGGTTGGACGTCATGTGGGCGACGATCTCCCAACCTTTTCTTCTCCTTGGCAGTCTCCCTTTCTCTCCTTACGTGGATCACGAATTTAGAGAAAGAGCTTATTTCTGATGAATATATGACGGCCAGAGAATAGAGGATATATATAAGGCTGCGACAGGGACCATGAGGAGAAATTAAGGTTAGGTCTCCTAACGGATCTGGGTATCCCGTATTCAGCCCGAACACACAACCCAGGCCCATTAACAATAGTTCGGTCCACTAAAGAGCTATTGTTGTACTACCTTCCTAATCCCAAATTATGATTGTAGGCTCCTTTTATTATATGCTCGTTTGGCTCCCCATGTTAAGATATCGAATGTCCGTCTATCAAATTAAGTTACTGACAACTATATTGATCGACATCTTTTATCCTTAAATAGTACCACACAATTTTATTTGTCATGTCAGATATAATCCATCTGCAGGGTTTACATGACAATACTTATGAGCTCCTTAAGGGGACATTATCAACCCAACGTATCAGGACATGGACTCCTTTTATAATCAACAACCCATCATACATACAATATTATTATCCAATTCATAGAGGTTGTTGACCCATAATGAATCTCACTCTTTTATGAGTCAAAGTAATGCACGCTGCATATACATGTATGTTATTATATCTGGATTAAGAACATAAGCATCCATAATAACAGAGGTGTTTGTTCTCTTATGTAGTCAGTACAAAGAGAACAACCTTAAGTGGTCCTGTTCAATACACACAAAGTGTACTAGTGTAAACCTATAGTCAAGATAGACTAATACCAGATTACACTAAACATTTTCAATGGATTGTCCAAGTCCATCTAGGTTGTGAACTATTTATATATTCCATAGGGAACTGATAATATGATCTTCTGTGTGACACCACACACCATATTATCTACAATGTAGAATATCAGACACTTGCAATAACACTTGCAACAAATACAATATGCAAACATTGCCCATATGATTCTCATTCAAAATTTAAGAAAATAAAGTTAATACAAAAGTGATGCTTTTAGTATATGACCCTAACACTTGTATGAAACTATTGTTTCATGCAACATGTCGAAAACATTAAATCGAGAAATCGCAACAAAAGTTCCAAAAGAAACATTTTTGAAATCCGAGAAAGTAAACCGTACTTTGATACCATTATGTTAGGCCACAATTTCTGCCGAATTGATCGTCCTCGCTTGGACGTAATGTCGTACAAGTCTAAATTGCACTTGTATAAGGCAAGAACTTGTATTTGATAAATTCTTTTGAACAACATGTTGACATGTCATAATCGCAGAGAGTTGAAGGTGCAGTATAAGAATAAATATCTTTTCATTAATAACTTGCAACGAAGTGCAAGTTTATATTTACATTAGATATGTCGTTGCGGCTACATTCATTGAAATAACAAAACGTTCGTCAAGCTGTCATGAAATAATATTTGTCATTCTATATATTTACACCATTTTATACATTAAAACCAAAAGCCTTCAAGATAAACTGACTTCAAAATACTTCAAAATAGGAAGTGCTTCAAGTCGCCTCTCGGAACTCCAGCTTCAACCTAGTACCGTGCACCCTCAAACATTCTCGTCACCTAAGGAGTTGGGGATTAATACACTTGTGAATGCACTAGTGAGCGGGACGGACCCACTCGCCTAAACCGACACTGCTTATTAAGGGAAGCGTGCATTCAAAGTTATCTGTTATTCAGAACTAGATGAATTACAGTTCATATTGATGAAATACTTGAAAGCAGTAAAAACACATATACTCGATCATTTCTTAGCACGTCCGACGTGTCTGTCCTTGCATAAAAATAGGGATAATATTTACTACATGCATAAGACAATATGTGAGCATGCTATCTATTGTATATGCGGTCATTGGTGATATCGACACTATGAAGGACAATTATGTGGCATTGTGAAGCTCCCTATCAGTCCGGATTGCAAGTCCAACTGGAGGTCTCGCACTGCCTTATGTCGAAGCACGATTTCATAATTTCTCCCTAGGTCAATTCAGTTCCGGTGCCCCAGATACCGTTCCGATGAAAGCTAAACCTTTGTGTACAAGTTGTCAATAACCATGCGAATGCATGAACAGTTTATTTTTGAAACATATGCATGACACGCAACAGAATTAAGCAGTATTATCTATATACTCATGCCACAATTCATTTTCCTTAAAGCCGTACCGATTTGGCACCCTGTAGGCACCAAACACCCCGAGGCACCATGCCGCGGCCGACATTTTGTTATTCTGTTTCCTTCCAAGAGTTTCGTGGTTTCGAACCACAATTGCTCGATTCGCGTGCAAAGCTTATCATTTTAAGTTTAAAGCATAATTACACTAGATAGCTACAGTTATTCCATGTTTTACTCGAGGTGGTACATCAGACATTCAACCGGACATCGTTGATTGGAACGTTTTGAGGCAATAAAATTTGTTGACATGAAGGAGTAGAAAATAAGGGTCCGAACCACCCACCAAGTAGATAATGCGCCGAGAGTAGGAGACTGCTTCGCAATTATCAAACGTCAATTACACGTGCTCATGCAATAGCACCAACCGTGTGTTAGAATCCTTCGTCTATTCTTTGTCTCGAAATTCTCATGATTGAATGTAAAACTCGATGGAAAAACACATTCATCAAAATCAAACAGCAAAAATTTCAAGTAAACATAAACCAGACCGGTCCCGTTGAATGGACTCTTATATAGAGCTCATTCCCCGAGACGCAGTCCGCTACATCTCGGACTTATTCCAACAAAAGCCGATCTATTAGTTGAAAAAGTTCTCATAGCATTCGTCCAAATCGATTTTGATGCCGAAAAGGATTTTCATATCTAAGCTCCCGATTGAGTCAGACTAGCCGCAAGCCCATTACATAGTGCGCCGTCCAGCGGGAAATGAGGCACTACATGCAAGGACATGTCTGAATCCTTCTTTAATTATGGCTTATATGGTGGCTTTAGTGGCTACTGATTCTCCTCTTTGGCGGGTAGTAGATTCTGGCGCCACCGACCATATAGCAAGGGACAGAGAGGGATTTGTATAGTACCGTTGACTGTTGAGTACCTACTGGGAGCAAGAAAGTGTACATGGGGAACCACATGTTTGTTGTAGTGTTAGGCATCGAAACGTACAAGTTGATGACTCGTCTAGGACGACCATAGCTCCTTCATGATGTGCTACTTCAGGGATTCGGTGAAACATGCTTTCAGTTACAAACTTCTAGGTTTAGGTTATTAAGTTAGTTTTGGTGATAATTTTGTTAGTTTTTTTAACAAGACTATGTATGGTACTAGTTTTTTAAATAATGGTTTTGTAGAAAATAATGTTTGGATGATTTTATTGATGGACTACTTCACTACTTATAGGGAGTCTAGCTCCTCTACATACTCGATATTTCGACATGGGACTAAAAGTCCCTTATTGATTCTCAACACTCCCCCTCAAGATGGGCGATAGATATTGATCATCCCCATCTTGTTACATAGCTTCGTCAGACTTAATGAACTAAGACCCTTAGTCAGACAGTCTGCAACTTGTTCTTCTGAGCGGACATGGTCAATCTTCAGTATCCCTTGTTCTAGCTTCTCCTTGATGAAGAATCGATCAATCTCGATGTGCTTCGTTCTGTCGTGCTGAACTGGATTGTTAGCTATACTTATTGCAGCTTGACTATCGCTCAAAAGACGTAATGGTGCTCCCTTGTCCAGCTTCAACTCTGTCAGCAATGCTTTCACCCACAGTAACTTTGACACTCCCAGAGTCATTGCTCTGTATTCTGCTTCAGCTGTCGACCGTGCTACCACTGACTGTTTCTTGCTTCTCCATGAGACTAGATTTCCTCCTACAAAAACACAGTATCCCGTGGTAGACCTTATGTCGTCTATGCAGCTCGCCCAGTCTGCATCATAGTATCCCTCAACTTCTATGCGTCCATTCTTCTTGAACCATAGCCCCTTTCCCGACGTTCCTTTCAGATATCTCAAGATCTGAAATACTGCTTCCATATGACCCTTTCTTGGATCATGCATGTAGCGACTCACTACACTCACCGAAAATGAGATATCAGGGCGAGTGTATCCCAGATAAATCAATCTCCCTACAAGACTTTGATATCTTTCACGATCAACAGGCTCTCCTGCTTCTGCTCCAAACTTATACTTCTGGTCAATTGGAGTGACGGCTGCTTTGCATCCCAGCATCCCTGTCTCCTTCAGCAGATCTGGTGCGTATTTTCTTTGTGATAGAACAATTCCTTGTTCGCCTTCACACACTTCGATACCTAGAAAGTACCTCATCGCTCCTAAATCCTTCACCTCAAACTCCTTCGCGAGTTTTGACTTCAGCTTAGTGATCTCGACTTCATCATCACCTGTGATCACTATATCATCTACATATACAGCAAGTATAGTGATGTGGCCTCTTGCATGCTGGAGGAAGACCGTATGATCTGCATTTGTTTGACGGTATCCCATGCCTGTAACAACCTTTCTGAATCTGTCAAACCAGGCTCGAGGAGATTGCTTGAGCCCGTATAGCGACTTCTTCAGTTTACACACCTTTCCTTGCGATGTTCCTCCGTCTGATTCCGTCGCGTAGCACCCTGGCGGGAGCTCCATGTATACTTCTTGCAGGTCCCCATGAAGAAAGGCATTCTTCACATGCAGCTGGTATAGCTTCCACCCATAGTTCGCTGCAATGGAGACCAGAGTTCTCACGGTGCTCATTTTTGCTACTGGGGCAAACGTCTCATCATAGTCTATGTCATATGACTGTGTGAATCCTTTTGCAACCAACCTCGCCTTGTACCGCTCTACTTTTCCTTCTGGCGTCTCTTTCACTGTGTACACCCATTTGCATCCCACAGCTTTCTTTCCTTTGGGTAATGGAACCAGCTCCCATGTCTTATTTTTCTTCAGTGCCCCAAGTTCTTCCATCATTGCAGCTTTCCACCTTGGATCTTTCTTTGCTTCCTGCCAACACTTGGGCAACGAAGTAGAGTCTAACGATGCAATGAAGGCTCGATAATTCGAAGAAATGTTAGAATAAGACAAGAAGTTGGCAATGTCATGTTCGTAATCATCAAAACGAGCAGGAGCCTTACCCGCATTGATGCGAGAAGATCTTCTTAAGGGAGCAATAGGTGGTGGAGAGATCATACCATCCGAGTCGGAGAGATCCGCATCAGAATCCGAGTGATTCAGTGCGGGGGCAACATCTTCAAGAGTTGGAGCAGGAGTAGACGAGGGACTTGGTACAGTAGGCACAGGGCACGGCATAGGCACAGTACTGGACTTCTGTTGTCTCCTTCTGTAGACTTGGAGCTCCTTTTCTCTTGTCTGCTGCTCCTCCTGCGTAACATATGTATCTTCTTCTTCATTCTCTGTGCTCTCCCCCTTTTGTCCAGTTTTCTACAACCGGACACGGAACCGATCCGACAACTACATTTGGGCTTATTATCTCCCCCTCACATCGAACACCATCTGTGTTAGGTGTGTCACCAAATGCTGAACCTTCATCTGAACCATAGTATGGTTCGAGTTCTCTGAATGTAACGTCCATGCTTACAAACATCTTCCGCTCGACTGGACTCCAACAAGCATATCCCTTCCGAGTTGCCGTGTAACCGACAAAGACACATTTAACTGCTCTAGGATCCAGTTTGCCAACGCCTGGCCTATTATCTTGGACGAAGCACACACATCCAAAAACTTTTGGTGGAACAGTGTATGTAGTTGCCCCAGTAAGCATCTCCAACGGTGTCTTCCAGTCCAATACTTGAGATGGCATTCTGTTGATGAGATAAGAGACCGTCAATATAGCCTGCCCCCACAAGTGTTTCGGGACATTCATAGCCAGCATCATCGTCCGTGCGACTTTCAGCAGGTGTCTGTTCTTTCGTTCAGCCACACCATTTTGTGCCGGAGTATAAGCACATGAAGTTTGTTGTAGTATTCCATAAGTGGAAAAATACTCAGCAACCCTCTTATTAGTATACTCCGTCCCATTGTCAGACCGAAAACACTTAATTTTAGCGCCATATTGTGTTTCCATCCGGCGATGAAAGTTCCGAAAGGCCTCAAGGACGTCACTTTTATTCTTCATAAGGTATACCCATGTCACGCGGGTATAACAGTCAATAAAGGTGACGAACCATCGAAAACGGTTAATACCGGTTGTAGGACAAGGACCCCATACGTCTGAATATATCATGTCAAAAGCAACTGAACTCCTATTCCCCGAGCTCACATACGAGCTTCTGGTATGTTTTCTCAACTCACAAGCATTACAAAATAACTTCGCTTTATTAGCCCTTTGATATAAGGACGGATACATTCGACTAATAACTTTAAAAGAGGAATGACCGACACGCTGGTGGTGGAGTAGCAAGTCGGCTTCAACACTGTGACAGGAAGCTTCTGGTTGTGCGTCTGCTACCAAGGATGCCAATGCGTTGTCCAGTCCAGTCCTGTCTAAATACCACAGCCCCTTATGCCATGTGCCAGTCCCAAGTCGTCGTCCTGTCCCCTTCTCCTGAAAAGTCACCGTAGGAATGTCAAAGGAAACAGTACAGTTAAGATCAAGTGTAATGGCACTAATTGATAGAAGATTGACAGGAAAAGACGGAGCATGTAAGACATTGGTTAGAGTGATGGAAGGGGTGCATGCGACAGTGCCTTTACCCATTACAGGGCTGGATGTACCATCAACGGTCTGAATACTCTCCGGCAATGGTAGGTGAGTATAGTCCTGAAACGCACCACGGGATCCCGTGACATGGCGAGATGCCCCAGAGTCTATAATCCATCCTGGCTGATGGACAGATGCAAGAACACGTGCAGGATTACCGGTGCTGGTTTGGGCAAAGCAAGTGATGTGATCCCCCGAAGTAGAAGACGCCCCAGGTCTGTCGGCCAAACCCAGCTTTGTGTCTCGCAACTTCTCAAGGAACTCCTGCTCAAGCGGGGTTATTTCAGCCAGTTGATTCTCTCCCCCTTCCTCCGCCAGATTTGCTTTGTGTCCTCCCCTTCTACCAGCATATCCTCCTCTACTACCACGTCGGCCGCCACGACCCTGTCCTCGATCATTAGACTGATTTTGCAAAGGTTTTGGACAAAATCGGATGTAATGTCCGGAGTCACCACAATTGTGGCAAACACCACCCACAGATGGAGGTTGATTGAAGGTAGCAAGGGCAGACTTTTCAACCTCGGCTTGCTCCCCCTGGTAGGAGCCCTTGTTGGGCATCAACTTCAGTCGAGCTTCTTCTTGTGTCATGACGGCTATAGCTTCTTCCAAAGTCGGAAGCGTGGGTTGTGATAGGAGGATATTCTGTCTCTGCTCAAACACAGGGTGTAGTCCCTTCAGGAATTTCATCATACGCTGCCGCGAAATACAAGCCAGGAACGTCTGAAAGTACTTTACCCATTACAGGGCTGGATGTACCATCAGCGGTCTGAATACTCTCCGGCAATGGCATGTGAGTATAGTCCTGAAATGCACCACGGGATCCCGTGACATGGCGAGATGCCCCAGAGTCTATAATCCATCATGGCTGATGGACATATGCAAGAGCACGTGCAGGATTACCGGTGCTGGTTTGGGCAAAGCAAGTGATGTGATCCCCCGAAGTAGAAGACGTCCCAGGTCTGTCGGCCGAACCCAGCTTTGTGTCTCGCAACTTCTCAAGGAACTCCTGCTCAAGCGGGGTTATTTCAGCCAGTTGATTCTCTCCCCCTTCCTCCGTCAGATTTGCTTTGTGTCCTCCCCTTCTACCAGCATATCCTCCTCTACTACCACGTCGGCCGCCACGACCCTGTCCTCGATCATTAGACTGATTTCGCAAAGGTTTTGGACAAAATCGGATGTAATGTCCGGAGTCACCACAATTGTGGCAAACACCACCCACAGATGGAGGTTGATTGAAGGCAGCAAGGACAGACTTTTCAACCTCGGCTTGCTCCCCCTGGTAGGAGCCCTTGTTGGGCATCAACTTCAGTCGAGCTTCTTCTTGTGTCATGACGGCTATAGCTTCTTCCAAGGTCGGAAGCGTGGGTTGGGATAGGAGGATATTCCGTCTCTGCTCAAACACAGGGTGTAGTCCCTTCAGGAATTTCATCATAAGCTGCCGCGAAATATAAGCCAAGAACGTCTGAAAGTACTTTGCGAATGCCGGTTCGACTTGTGCATCTTCCATCCCAAGAGGATCATAATGATCCAGATCAGACCAGTACTTCTTCAACAGGGCTGCGTACTCAGAGATGGTACGTTCGTCTTGGGCCACCCTATCGAGTTCATCTTGTAGTTGAAAGACCCGCATAGGGTTACCCGAGCCGGAGTACATATCTTTTAGAGTCCGCCATATATCAGCAGCAGCCTCCATTGCCTCGACATTGTCCGACATCTGATCGGTTAATGAGGCAGTCAACCACCCAGCCACTACGTTGTTGACAATCTCCTAAACAGCAAACTCCTTTGCGGAGTGATCGGCTGGCGCCTTGGCTTGGCCAGTGACATAGCCAACCAAGCCACGACCCTTCAGCGTCCGCATCGCCTGCCGCGACCACTTCAAGTAGTTGGACGTTCCTTCCAACTTCGTCTCCAGCTTCCCCATTTTGTAAGGTGACGGATCCACATCAGTATGGATCACACGTGGGGTTGCCTCGGTTAATCTCTTTGATAAGATATCATCAACCAAGACCTTCATCTCTTCGGCCGTCAGTTTGCCACTGATCGAATCCATTTCGTCGTCTTCGTCGTCGTCTTCGACGTCGGAGGCTGCAACTACGGAGTCTGCAACTTACCCAACTACGTCGTCTTCGTCGTCTTTGTCGTCTTCGTCGATTTCTTCGACGCCAGAGACTTTACGAATGCGCTACTAACTTGGCCAGCACCGACGCGCACATGTAAAGTGAACACGTCAGGACACCAGAGAAGACATGATCAGTCTCTGTATAGAACCCGATTTGAAGAAGGAATAACAAATAAAGCATTTGTTAGTTCCAAACGACGTAAGCGAGGAACAGAGTTGGTGCAAATAAAGCATTTGGCAGCCGTTTGTCGTCGAAATACGCCGTTTTTTTTTCAGAAAAAAAGAGGACGGCTAGGGTTAGGGTTTGGGAGGGGGGGGGGCTGCTGGTGGTCGGAGGGGGGGGGGCTGCTGGTGGTCCGGGGGGGGGGGGGCTGCTGCTGGTGGTCGGAGGGGGGGGGGGGGCTGCTGGTGGTCCGGGGGGGGGGGGGGGGGGCTGCTGTTCGGGGGGGGGGGTCGGCGAGGGGGGGGGGGGGCGTCGGCGAGGGGGTGTGGCCGCTGGTGTAGGCCGGCGATGGGGGGGGGTCGGCGAGGAGGGGTGTAGGCGAGGGGGGGGGGGAAAAATTTGTTTTTTTTTTTTTTTTTTGTGTGGAGAGAGAGAGAGAGGGTTATAGCTTTGATACCATGTAGAAATAATGTTTGGATGATTTTATTGATGGACTACTTCACTACTTATAGGGAGTCTAGCTCCTCTACATACTCGATATTCCGATGTGGGACTAAAAGTCCCTTATTGATTCTCAACAGGTTTAATGATATATCGGTGATCCATCATTTGTCTATCATTCTCAATCTATGAACTGTAATACTTGGCACAATAGAATAGGGCACATCGGTAAAGGATATATTGGCTAGATTTGCTAAGCCCGGGCAACTGGGCTCGGTGGGTGAGGTTGATATGTCCACTTATGACACTACCTTACGGACAAAGCCACAGGAAACCATTTGGCAAGGACAAACAGGAGAATGCACCATAGCAGTTAATCCACTCAGACATCTGTGGGTTGTTAAATCATAAGGCAAGAAATCGATCCTCATACTTTATCAGATTCATAGACAATTATTCCCATCATGACCATGGATATTTGATCAAACATCGTTACGAAGCGCTGGATTGCTTCAAGCGCTATGTAACGATGTGGAGAATCAACTAGGTTAGAAAATCAAGACTTTGTGAATAGATCAAGATAGGGAATATTATCAGAGGAGTTCAGGGAACTCTGTGATAGTAAGGGGATTGTCCGTCAGTTGACTATTTCTTACATGCGCAACAAAACAGTGGAGCGAAGGAATATAATGCTGCTGGAAATGGTGAGGAGCATGATGGCTCAGTCGAGCCTTCCAATCTCGTACTGGCGAGATGCAATACTTACTGTCGCCTACGTAGTCGATCTCGTATTGGGCAGATAATTGCTGGAGGCTGATTTTTGGAGCTATCATAAACTAGTATATATGCAAGAGATGCTACTTACATGACTCTGAATGATCCTGCTATGTTCTAGTTTGTACTAAGGAAATAATTATATTTTTTCGGAAGTTTGTTTTGGTTCGTGGCATTAAAGATTTTGATACTGTCTAGAGTCTACTAAGCTTTTTATTCAAGGCTCTAGCGCCTTTTGAACCCTACTATGTGTTCCAAAATAAATCCAATAATTTATAAGCACAAATACTTTCTTTTGAACCATTGATATAGGGAACCTGTCGAAGACAACTGAATAAGTATACAGTACCACCAAAGATTCATATTTGCTCCATGATTTGTATTGTGTATAATTCAGAAGTCACATTCACAACAAAAATTTTCTTGGGCCTCAGGAAAAGGATGAACAATATAGAAAGAACTGTAAGTTCAGGTATCACAGTTTTGCACGTGAAGGAATTGTGCACATGAAGGAGATATCCTATACCGTATACGTGTTTGGCTGGTTTATTTTGCTATCTAAGCAAAACTTGTTACTGTTAAGAATGATGACCTTGGTACAGTTATATTACATTTACCTATTTCTTTATAGTCCAGCATCCCCGAAAGATGTAGTTAGTCTAATATTTATAGCTTACTATATATTGACCTTTGATCCTAATGGAAAACCCCTCTTGTTTTATGATTTCAATTTCTTTTCTCTCATCTTCTAATAGGTACATTTGACACCTGTTTCTCCTAATACTGGTATACTCTTTCATAAGTGACTGGCTTGGCGTATAATTTCCTAAAAGTATCACTTTCTAACATTGACTAGTTATGTGCAAAAAGTCTAGATCATTGGAAGAAAAATTAGATTTGTTGATATCAAGGTTTTTGTTGACTTCCATGAAGTACAATATATGTTACTTACAAATATCTATCTAGCACAAAAAACATCATCGTGTGAATAACATCATCTTTGCTCAAAGTGGAGAAGGTATCTTTGGGGATCAAAAAATTTATTATTGCTGTACGAGTTACTGCGAAGTACTTGGTTAATGTCATGTTGCAATTCAAACAGCAACCCGACCATCAATGTTCGTTCCGGCGGACCCTAGGATAACATGATCCATTCTCTTTCCCTCTACTGGTCCGAATGAAGACGACTGCCCCAGACAATCCACCCATCGCACCGGGGAATTGAAAAGAAATGTTTGGTTTTGTTTCAATTGTAGTTCTTAGGTTGAGTTCGTTCTTTTATTCAAATACATCCTATTCCAGGTTAGCTCTCTACACGGGATGCATGGGCTGCACGTCCGTCCTCCATTCCCATCCTTTATTTCATGTAAATAGAGACTTGTCATCCCACTCTTCAATATAGGGAACCTCTAGTTACAATCCAAGCTGATTTCTTTGGACATTTTTCTTCCCATTTTTTCAAATTTGGAACATAAAGATGTGGGAATTTCCCCCCTCTTTTAATAAGAATATGAAAAAAGCTGATATATAGGACAGACAATGCCAAAATTGTTCATTTACACATGATGAGGCTTGAAGTGCAAAAGGTTCCACATACTATTCATATTAGGTGGAAACTTGTCTATTATGTACCAATATTGCTGTTCTGGTTATGAGGTTTAAGACGTGGTTTTGTAAAGAAAACTGGAATAAGAACTAATATGAGGACTCTGATTATTTGTTTTTTTCTTGGTAATGCAGTTCCATCAAAAGCCACTAGCAAATCAAGCTTATCATCAGTTCCTTCCACTCTGACATGCTCAACTGCTTCAACTTTGACCGTTCCTTCTTGTAGTGAAGGCAGTTATGTGGCTCTTCCTACACCAAGAACTGAAGGAGAAATTTTATCATCCTCAAATTTGAAGGCCTTCACATTCAGTGAACTCAAGAGTGCCAGTAGAAACTTCCGGCCAGACAGCCTTCTGGGAGAAGGAGGATTTGGTGGTGTCTTTAAAGGTTGGATTGATGAACACACTTTTGCTGCTTCAAGGCCTGGTTCAGGCATGGTGGTTGCTATCAAGAAGCTCAAACCAGATGGGTTTCAGGGTCACAAAGAATGGCTAGTACGTATTCTAACTGCCTTGTTTCTTTTCTTATTTGGCCTTCTCTTTGTTACCTTTACCCTTCTTTGTTACTAGGTATTTAGTTTCCTTGTCTTTAAATGATCACAGACAGAGGTGCAGTATCTTGGTCAGCTTCGCCATCCAAATTTGGTTAAGCTCATTGGCTACTGCTCAGATGGAGACCATCGTCTTTTGGTTTATGAGTACATGCCAAAAGGCAGTTTGGAGAATCATCTCTTTAAAAGTGAGTAATTGTACTATTAGTGCTATGCCATATTCTTTGTTTTTAATCACTGTAAAGGTGAGTCAAGGCATTGAATATATAAGCAAAGGTACTCGCTGAGGTAATTATGGGCAATGCAGTCCGTTGAACACAATAATGAAGTTGGTAGTAGAGGCTACCTTATGTGATGGAATATAAACAATGCAATCGATTGAAACACAATAATTATACAGAGTAGCCTTAAGGTGGAAGGTGTTTATGTTTGCTCTGAGATGTTTTCTTTTATGAGGAAACATATAAGCTAAAGAACATATAGAAACGCTACAGTTTGGACTTTGGAGTGTAGAGATGTTGATTGGAGATGGTGATTTATGAATTATTGAAGGTTAGAAGTGCATGGTGTTATCAATTTTCTTCTTGTAAGCATATTTAGACACTTGACTTTTTATAAGGAAATGTTGGCATGTTAAGTTTTTGGTTCACTTTAGTCTCATTATGTTCTTATTATTTCTTCTATCAGGAAGTGCTCAACCACTTTCATGGGCAATAAGGATGAAAATTGCAGTAGGAGCTGCTAAGGGATTCACATTTTTGCATGATGGCGAATCTCAAGTTATTTATCGAGATGTGAAGACTTCAAATATTCTCCTTGACTCGGTATGTTTGTATCTGCTGGGAAAAAAGTGCTGTAGTTGGAAATTATAACTCAATTTATTTTTCTTTTCTTTTCTTTTCTCCGAAATGCAGGAATTTAATGCAAAACTTTCAGACTTTGGATTGGCAAAAGCTGGCCCAACTGGGGATAATACTCATGTCTCAACGCAAGTCATGGGAACTCATGGTTATGCAGCTCCAGAATACATCGCAACAGGTTTACATTACTACTCTATTATACACAAAGAACCAGACCTGCATTAAGGCAGTGTGTTAATTTTCAAGCCATAATTTTTTTTCTTGAAAAAATATACGGCTTAAGTACTTGATAGTATTAATAGAAAACTCCATGCAGAAACTCAATAAATATCCTAATTGAGTAATGAAACTATAGTGACAAACTAGGGAGCATGGGCACTCCAAAATTTGGGCCATGTCGTTTCAGACGCATATTCAACACTGTATCGGACACCACAGATACTCCAAAATACACTAGGACATATCAAAATTGGTGTATGTGACCGTGTTCTTACTGTGGCCTTGTTGTTTCAGACACATTCAACACATATCGGACACACCACAGGCACTCCAAAATACACTAGGACATACCAAAATTGGTGATGTGTCCGTGTCCTTACTGTGGCCTTGTCGGTGCAACATAGGTGACACCATTTTCTCCAACTTCAACTTTCAGACCTCAGATTCGAGAAATAGACAAAAATTTACGTGTTTAGTGATAAAGATATTTGACCATTGTTGAGAATCAATAAGGGACTTTTAGTCCCACATCGGAATATGTTATATGTAGAGGAGCTAGACTCCCTATAAGTAGTAAAGTAGTCCATCAATAAAATCATCCAACCATTATTTTCTACATGGTATCAGAGCCATAACTCTCTCTCTCTCTCCACAAAAAAAAAAAAAACAAATTTTAGCCGACCCCCCCACCCCCCCGGAGCAGCAGCCCCCCCCCCGACCCCCCCTCCCGGAGCAGCGCCCACCCCCCCCCCCCCCCCCCCCCGACCCCCCCCTCCCCGGAGTAGTCCCCCCCCGACCCCCCCCCCCCCCCCCCCCCCCCCCCCACCAACCCCCACCCCCGGAGCCGCAGCGCCCCCCCCTTCCCTCCCCCCCCCGACCAGCACCCTTCCCCCCTCCCGCCCCTCTCCAGCACCTTCCCCCCCCCTCTTGCACCCTCCCGCCCTCCCTCTCCCTCTCCTAATGGAAACCCTAGCCCTAGCAGCCCCATCCAAACCCTAACCCTAACCATAGCCGTCTTTATACAAAAAAAAAAAAACGGCGTATTTCGAAGACAGTCGAGATGTCAAATACTTTATTTGCACCGACTTCCTAGATTGCGCCGTTTGGAACTAATAAATGTTTATTTTGTTATTCCTCCTTCACATCAGGATCTATACAGAGACTGATCATGTCTTCTCTGGTGTCCTGACGTGTTCACTTTACATGCGCGCGCCGGTGCTGGCCAAGTTAGTAGCGCGTTCGTAAAGTCTCTGTCGTCGAAGAAGACGACGGAGCCGACGAAGACGGAGAAGACGACGACGTTGGGGAAGTTGCCGACTCCGACGTCGAAGAAGCCGAAGAAGACGACGAATAGGGTTCACAGTTGAAGAAGGCATGGATTCGATCAGTGGCAAACTGACGGCCGAAGAGATGAAGGCCTTGGTTGATGATATCTTATCAAAGAGATTAACCGAGGCAACCCCACGTGCGATCCATACTGATGTGGATCCGTCACCTTACAAAATGAGAAAATTGGAGAAGCTGGAGACGAAGTTGGAAGGAACGTCCAACTACTTGAAGTGGTCGCGGCAGGCGATGCGGACGCTGAAGGGACGTGGCTTGGTTGGCTATGTCACTGGCCAAGCCAAGGCACCAGCCGATCACTCCGCAATGGAGTTTGCTGTTTGGGAGATTGTCAACAACGTAGTGGCTGGGTGGTTGACTGCCTCATTAACCGACCAGGTGTCGGGCAATGTCGAGGCAATGAAGGCTGCTGCTGATATATGGCGGACTCTAAAAGATATGTACTCCGGCTCCGGCAACCCTATGCGAGTCTTTCAACTACAAGATGAACTCGATAGGGTGGCCCAAGACGAACGTACCATCTCTGAGTACGCAGTCCTGTTGAAGAAGTACTGGTTTGATCTAGATCATTATGATCCTCTTGGGATGGAAGATGCACAAGTCGAACCGGCATTCGCGAAGTACTTTCAGACGTTCCTGGCTTATATTTCGCGACAGCGTATGATGAAATTCCTGAAGGGACTACACCCTGTATTTGAGCAGAGACGAAATATCCTCCTATCCCAATCCACGCTTCCGACCTTGGAAGAAGCTATAGCCGTCATGACACAGGAAGAAGCTCGACTGAAGTTGATGCCCAACAAGGGATCCTACCAGGGGGAGCGAGCCGAGGTTGAAAAGTCTGCCCTTGCTGCCTTCAATCAACCTCCATCTGTTGGTGGTGTTTGCCACTATTGTGGTGACTCCGGACATTACATCCGATTTTGTCCCAAATCCTTGCGAAATCAGTCTACTGATCGAGGACGGGGTCGTGGCGGCCGACGGGGTAATAGAGGAGGATATGCTGATAGACGGGGAGGACACAAAGCGAATCTGGTGGAGGAAGGGGGAGAGAATCTACTGGCTGAAATAACCCTGCTTGAGAGGGAGTTCCTTGAGAAGTTGCGAGGCACAAAGCTGGTTTCGGCCGACAGTCCTGGGGCGTCTGCGACCTCGGGAGATCACATCACTTACTTTGCCCAAACCGGCACCGGTGATTCTGCACGTGCTCTTGCATCTGTCTATCAGCCAGGATGGATAATGGACTCTGGGGCATCTCGCCATGTCACGGGATCCCGTGGTGCGTTTCAGGACTATACTCAGCTACCATTGCCGGAGAGTATTCAGACCGCTGATGGTACATCCAGACCTGTAGTGGGTACATGCACTGTCGCATGCATCCCTTCCATCACTCTAACCAATGTCTTACATGCTCCATCTTTTCCTGTCAATCTTTTATCCATTAGTGCCATTATACTTGATCTTAACTGTACTGTTTCCTTTGACATTCCTAAGGTGACTTTTCAGGAGAAGGGGACAGGAGACTTGGGACTGGCACATGGCATAAGGGGCTGTGGTATTTAGACATGACTGGACTGGACAACGCATTGGCATCCTTGGTAGCAGACGCACCACCAGAAGCTTCCTGTCGCAGTGTTGAAGCCGACTTGCTACTCCACCACCAGCGTGTCGGTCATTCCTCTTTTCAAGTTATTAGTCGAATGTATCCGTCCTTATATCAAAGGGCTGATAAAGAGAAGTTATTTTGTGATGCTTGTGAGTTGGGAAAACATACCAGAAGCTCGTATGTAAGCTCGGGGAATAGGAGTTCAGCTGCTTTTGACATGATACATTCGGACGTATGGGGCCCTTGTCCTACAACCGAAATTAACGGTTTTCGATGGTTCGTCACCTTCATTGACTGTTATACCCGCGTGACATGGGTCTACCTTATGAAGAATAAAAGTGACGTCCTTGAGGCTTTTCGGGACTTTCATCGCCGGGTGGAAACACAATATGGCGCTAAAATTAAGTATTTCCGGTCTGACAATGGGACGGAGTATACTAATAAGCAGGTTGCTGAGTATTTTTCCACCCATGGAATACTACATCAAACTTCATGTGCTTATACTCCGGCACAAAATGGTGTGGCTGAACGAAAGAACAGACACCTGCTGGAAGTCGCACGGACGATGATGCTGGCTATGAATGTCCCGAAGCACTTATGGGGGCAGGCTATTTTGACGGCCTCGTATCTCATCAACAGAATGCCGTCTCAAGTATTGGACTGGAAGACACTATTGGAGATGCTTACTGGGGCAACTACATACACTGTTCCACCAAAAGTTTTTGGATGTGTGTGCTTTGTCCAAGATAATAGGCCTGGCGTTGGCAAACTGGATCCTAGAGCAGTTAAATGTGTCTTTGTCGGTTACACGGCGACTCAGAAGGGATATGCCTGTTGGAGTCCAGTCGAGCGGAAGATGTTTGTCAGCATGGACGTTACATTCAGAGAACTCGAACCATACTATGGTTCGGATGAAGGTTCAGCATTTGGTGACACATCTAACACAGGTGGTGTTCGATGTGAGGGGGAGATAATAAGCCCAAATGTGGTCGTCGGATCGGTTCCGTGTCCGGTTGTAGAAAACTGGACGAAAGGGGGAGAGCACCGTGACTCAGATACAGATGAAGAAGAAGAAGATACATATGTTATGCAGGGGGAGCAACAGACAAGGGAAAAGGAGCTCTAAGTCTACAGAAGGAGACAACAGAAGTCCAGTACTGTGCCTATGCCGTGCCCTGTGCCTACTGTACCAAGTCCCTCGTCTACTCCTGCTCCAACTCCTGAAGATGTTGCCCCCGCACTGAATCACTCGGATTCTGATGCGGATCTCTCCGACTCGGATGGTATGATCTCTCCACCACCTATTGCTCCCTTAAGGAGATCTTCTCGCATCAATGCGGGTAAGGCTCCTGCTCGTTTTGATGATTACGAACATGACATTGCCAACTTCTTGTCTTATTCTAACATTTCTTCGAATTATCGAGCCTTCATTGCATCGTTAGACTCTACTTCGTTGCCCAAGTGTTGGCAGGAAGCAAAGAAAGATCCAAGGTGGAAAGCTGCAATGATGGAAGAACTTGGGGCACTGGAGAAAAATAAGACATGGGAGCTGGTTCCGTTACCCAAAGGGAAGAAAGCTGTGGGATGCAAATGGGTGTACACAGTGAAAGAGACGCCAGAAGGAAAGGTCGAGCGATATAAGGCGAGGTTGGTTGCAAAAGGATTCACACAGTCATATGGCATAGACTATGATGAGACGTTTGTCCCAGTAGCAAAAATGAGCACCGTGAGAACTCTGGTCTCCATTGCAGCGAACTATGGGTGGAAGCTGTACCAGCTGGATGTGAAGAATGCCTTTCTTCATGGGGACCTGCAAGAAGAAGTATACATGGAGCTCCCGCCAGGATGCTACGCGACGGAATCAAACGGAGGGACGTCGCAAGGAAAGGTGTGTAAACTGAAGAAGTCGCTATACGGGCTCAAGCAATCTCCTCGAGCCTGGTTTGACAGATTCAGAAAGGCTGTTACAGGCATGGGATACCGTCAAACAAATGCAAATCATACGGTCTTCCTCCAGCATGCAAGAGACAACATCACTATACTTGCTGTATATGTGGATGATATAGTGATCACAGGTGATGATGAAGTCGAGATCACTAAGCTAAAGTCAAAACTCGCGAAGGAGTTTGAGGTGAAGGATTTAGGAGCGATGAGATACTTTCTAGGTATCGAGGTGTGTGAAGGCGAACAAGGAATTGTTCTCTCACAGAGAAAATACGCACTAGATCTGCTGAAGGAGACAGTGATGCTGGGATGCAAAGCAGCAGTCACTCCAATTGACCAGAAGTGCAAGTTGGGAGCAGAAGCAGGAGAGCCAGTTGATCGTGAAAGATATCAACGACTTGTAGGAAGATTGATTTATCTGGGGCACACTCGCCCTGATATCTCATTTGCGGTGAGTGTAGTGAGTCGCTACATGCATGATCCAAGAAAGGGTCATATGGAAGCAGTATTTCAGATCTTGAGATATCTGAAAGGAACGCCGGGAAAGGGGCTATGGTTCAAGAAGAATGGACGCATAGAAGTTGAGGGATACTGTGATGCAGACTGGGCGAGTTGCATAGACGACAGAAGGTCTACCACGGGATACTGTGTTTTTGTAGGAGGAAATCTGGTCTCATGGAGAAGCAAGAAACAGTCAGTGGTAGCACGGTCGACAGCTGAAGCAGAATACAGAGCAATGGCTCTGGGAGTGTCAGAGTTGCTGTGGGTGAAAGCATTGCTGACAGAGTTGCAGCTGGATAAGGGAGCACCATTGCGTCTTCTGAGCGATAGTCAAGCTGCAATAAGTATAGCTAACAATCCAGTTCAGCACGACAGAACGAAGCACATCGAGATTGATCGATTCTTCATCAAGGAGAAGCTGGAACAAGGGATACTGAAGATTGACCATGTCCGCTCAGAAGAACAAGTTGCAGACTGTCTGACTAAGGGTCTTAGTTCATTAAGTCTGTCAAAGCTATGTAACAAGATGGGGATGATCAATATCTATCGCCCATCTTGAGGGGGAGTGTTGAGAATCAATAAGGGACTTTTAGTCCCACATCGGAATATGTTATATGTAGAGGAGCTAGACTCCCTATAAGTAGTGAAGTAGTCCATCAATAAAATCATCCAACCATTATTTTTTACAACCATAAATGTCAATATCTAGGATTTTATTACATTGTAATCAATATGATCCTGATTTGGAGTATTAGGAGATTTGTAGGAAATTAATACCTATTATATATTGGTAGTTACATATTCTAGAAGCATTATTGCAGGAGATTAATTACCTACTGTAGATTGGTAGTTACCTATTTTAGATTGATTGTATTGTCTATATTCAGTTTGATTCAACATAATGAATATGCTATAATTCTTCAATATTACTTTCTGTCTCAAATTCATCATGGTATTAGAGCCACCTTCTTCACCGAATAGACCAAGGATCCAATAACCGTCGGGACGCACACCAATCAACTATGCGGACCGATCGTCCCTCTCTTCGTCCATATCTTGGAAAGTGTCAAGGATATCGTGTTCAAGGACACACAGTTCAACAATGTCCTCTATTTCGCTTGACACCAACAAATATGCAATTCAATCCACAACAACTTGCATTTCGTCAATAGCAAACTCAACCTCCAGCTCCATGGCATCCACGTGCCAATGTTACAATAACGAACAACTTCGACAAATTAGCTCCCTAATAGTGGTGCATTGCACTATGTTACTACCGACCTAAGTAATCTCTCAACTCATGCTCCTTATTCAGGGACTTCTGACGTGATTGGCGATGCCACGGGTCACATCTCTACATACTCCTTCGTATTAATTTTTACTTCAGAATGTGCTTTGTGTTCCAACCATGCGTGAAAATTTTATTTCTATTTCTTAATTTTGCAAATCTAACAATACATCCATCAGATTCTTACCCTCTTCATTTCGTGTGAAGGATATTCGCAAGGGAGCAACACTTTTACAAGGACAAACTAAGGATGGTGTGTATAAATGGCTAGTCAGTTCAGTTAAGTCTTTTCCATTGGTAGCTTTCTCCAGCGTCAAGACCACTTTGTTCGAGTGTCATCATCACTTTGGTCATCCGTCACCGACAATCCTTAGACATATTGTGTCTGACTTTCAATTAGAAGTCTTAAGTCCGTCATATTTGAATTTCAATTGCAATGCATGTCAATGCAATAAAAATCACAAGTTACCTTTCTATATTTCCACTCTTATTTCAACTTCTCTGCTAGAAATAATATTTTCTGATGTGTGGACCTCTCTCATATATTCAAGTGATAATTTCAAATATTATGTTATTTTTGTCGATCATTTTACAAAATATATATATGGCTTTGTCCACTTAAAAGAAAATCAGATGTCTATGACGTTTTTATCCGCTTTAAATCACTCGCGGAGAACTACATCAATATAAAAATCATCACGCTTTATTCTAACAATTGGGGGGGGGGGGGATATCGAGCACTTTCATCATTTCTCAGTTCTAATGAGATATCTCACATAACCTCACCCCACACACTCCTGAACACAATGGGTATTTTGAACGTTGTCATCGTTATATTGTAGAAACATGCTTATTACTCCTCTCACATGCTTTCATGCTCTTGTCATATTGGTCATATGTATTCTCTATTGCTGTTCATCTCATTAATCGTCTATCCACTCCGACACTTCTTCTATCACTATATGCAAAACTCTTTAGTATATCTCCCAACTACTCTAAACTACGAAGTTTTGGGTGTCTATGCTATCCTTGAATACATCCATATTCGTCTCACAAACTATCTCCATGTTCCACATCTTGTGTCTTTCTTGGTTATTCCTCCACCCAGAGTGCCTATCTTTGTCTTAATCTAGTTACCTCACGTCTCTACACATCTCGTCATGTTAAATTCGTCGAGTCGATTATGCCTTTTTAAATCAAGCAATTCAACCTTCCTCGTTCTTCCTCTTCCATGTCCCATGTATGGATCCCTTCTGAGTCATCGTCTCCGGCTATCATCACACCATCTATCAATCTTGCACCAGTCCCTCAAGAGGAATCCAACCAAGACTCCACAACCATACCTACCACATTTATTATCCCATCCAAAAGTATCACTCTTACACCAACCTCAAGACTCAGCTTCGCGACTCCACCTTTACCACATCCCTCCACCAAAATGTTCTCCCAAAATCCACCGTCTGAATCCAACTTATACCCCAATCACGACAACCCCCAGA
The DNA here is from genome assembly GCA_029216955.1 of Iris pallida. Classification (NCBI taxonomy): domain Eukaryota; kingdom Viridiplantae; phylum Streptophyta; class Magnoliopsida; order Asparagales; family Iridaceae; genus Iris; species Iris pallida. The sequence continues at coordinate 413,942 of JANAVB010004302.1, read as the reverse complement.
ACTGACACCTATTCTTCCTCCACATTGATGTATTGTTACTCGATCCAAAAATCATATCCATAAACCAATCTAAAAACTCAATCTCAATGCCCAACTTTCCACTAAATCTGACCTAGAACCCTCTACAGTAATCTAGGCCATCAAAGATCCCAAATGGCATCAGGCAATGTCTGAGGAGTTTGATGCTCTTGTTTGAAATGGGACATGGACTCTTGTTCCCTCTCAACTGGTTTAAAATGTCGTTGGTTACAAGTGGATTTTTCGAACTAAACGCCTATCTGATGGTTTTGTCGACAGGTACAAAGCATGTTTAGGTGCCAAAGGGTTCCACTAACGACCAGGTGTTGACTACCATGACACCTTCAGTCCTGTGGTCAAACCAACAACAATACGACTAATTCTCGTTATTGTCGTCACTTGTGGTTGGTCACCACGCCAGCTTGATGTCAATAATGTATTTCTCTAAGGCTCTCTCTGAGGACTTTTTATGGCACAACCACAAGAATTCATTGACAAAGATCATCCTTATCATGTCTGTAAACTGCATAAAACAATATACGGTCTCAAACAAGTCTCTCGTGCATGGTACCATGAGCCACGTCAATTCCTCATTAATTATGGCTTCACTAACTCTCATGCCGACACATCACTATTTGTCTGCAATGTTTCTGGCGTCATGATATATCTCTTGGTCTACGTTAATGACATCATTATCACAGGAAACAACGATACAACAGTACAAAAATTCATTCATGTTCTCTCCAACGGATTCTTCCTCAAGAACCTTGGCCTCCTTTCATATTTACTTGGAGTTGAAGTTATTCTACATTCGCATGATATCTTTCTTTCTCAGTGGCGATATATCCATGATCTCCTTACTCGAACTCACATGATCGATGCTAAGCCTGTGTCTATGCCACTTGCCACTACTCTAGCACTCACTCTTCATTTTGGATCTTCCGTCTCTGATCCAACTGAATACAGAGCCATTATTGGCAGTCTCCAATATTATCACTCACACGTCCGGACATTGCTTACACTGTCATAAGTTATCACAATTCATGCACTGCTCCAAGACTGATCATTGGCATGTAGTAAAACGTCTACTACGATATTGTCACGACCCGCACCCACTGTTTGGGTACGAGAACGTAACAACGTCCAGCCTACGCCGCAGTGTCGGCGGTAGAACGCTGTCCTAGGTCACAACATCTAACAATATAATGCTAAGCAGTTATACTCCCCGAATGGGGGTGACATAGCAGATACAGTCTCAATCACATCTAAGGCAGAGCATGATAATGATAGATAAAACATGAAATCCAAAAGAGATACAAGAGATAGAAGTCTAAGTGTCTAAGATACATAAACCCAGGAATACATCTCAAAACTCAAATACAGTAATCCACAAATCAAGTACAACTCCAGATAAATGAAATAACTATCTAAACATCCTCTAATGTGTCTCCTCTAGGCTAGCAGGCACCTCCAGGCTATCTGTAAAATTTATCAACAGGTCCAGTCAGGACTGGAGCGAGTATAGTACATCTCAACAGATCATAGCAGGTTAGAAAATATAATCATGCAGTAAAGTAAGATACAGGTACTGAAGGAAAACAGTATGTAAACAGAGAGAGAACTGTAATAGAAATATCTACTATACATAGAGAACTAGCAGTGACTAGTGAGTCAGAGTACAATATGAACATGTAATACTCCCCCGTACCCCCAATCAATACACAAGGATCCAGCCAGGTTATGTTATATGATGCTATGTAACAGCCCTCGAAGGGTGGTAAGCCCCCAAAGGGTGGTAAGCCCCCGAAGGGTGGTAGCCCCCGAAGGGTGGTACATAGTAGTCCCATAAATGGGGATTCTGGGGGTAACCCAACAGTGTAAGTCCCATAAATGGGGATTCTGGGGGTAACCCAACAGTGTAAGTCCCATAAATGAGGATTCTGGGGGTAACCCAACAGTGTAAGATTCCAGGAAGACTCTACGATCATAAGAGTATATGTCGTAAGTGATCAAAGAACCAATGAAGCATAGTGATACGTCATGTAAGTGAAACGCACAGAACATGTAGTACCCGATGCTCCCTAAGGATAACATCTCAAGAAAGGATCCATATAGTACCAATCCGTGTGACCATCGTGACAGTACAAGTAAAGTAATCTACTGCAGGAAATAATTCTAAGCAGGATATGAAATGATCAGAGAATGTACTCGCCTGATATCTGAATGTCCAAGGTAAAGATACTGTCCGAGGAGAGGTGTCTGGCTCCTAATTATAACAGCACAGGTCACAACATGTCCAGAAGGGTAATATAAAGCACTACAATGCATTCTACATGAATCTAGCTCAAACTAGGCCAAAGTCAACCCTTGGTCAACTGCACTAGTCAAACTAGGTCAAACTAGGTCATGTCCTAACCCAGCAAGTCTTACTAGGCCTAACCAAGACTATCCTAGCAAGCACACATCAATACAAGGCTATACAAGCCAATATACACCCAACTCTATATAGCATGCAATTATTCAATACTCAAATAGGCAAGAATTCACATTGGATATACACTAGGTAATCTATTACTTTAAGCTATATATGTCTACACATATATACACATGCATATATTGGTATTCAACATTAGGTCTATAATCATGGCATTTCAAATGGTTATATAAACTTATATATTACAACACAATATGCTAACATATATATAATATACATACATAGCTAAGTTAACTGTATTCATAAATACTTATTTAAGAGGCTATGTGTGTGTATGTGAACATGGCAAAGGGGCAAGTGAGGGTTAAATGGGCATACATAGTGTATACATATCAAAGAGTGTCAAAGTGTAAGTGAACAAAGTGTCAAGTGTGATAGTGTCAACATAGTGTAAGGGGTACATGAGGTAATATAGGATTTGTGTTAACATAGAACATTACATCTCATTAACTTGTATATTGCATACATTACATCTATTATTACATTACATTCATGCTTGCATTCATTCATCATTCATTTATTCTCTTGCACTACTATATGCACCATACATTACATACTATGGAACCTACATATTCATTACAAGCCATACTTATACATGCTTACATTAGATAGGATACTTACACCTCATACATCATTTATTTAACCATTTACTTATGCTTGCATTCTCTATTTAATTACATAATGTATATACATTAACACGGGTTAAAATTAAATAGAACATTATATTACACACAAGGGTGCACAAAATGCATATGCCGAATAGTAACTCTTACTAATAATCAATACTGTACCATCTCAGCATGAATTAAAATCTAGGATTAAAGTATGTTATAGATCTATGTGTTAGCTTTCCGAAACTTCAAACGGATCGCGTTTTCGTTTCCGGAAACTCCCGGAATCGCGAAAACACCGAGAACGTATTTGTCTTTCGTACAGCTGACACTCAAATAATTCTCCAGAAAGTTACAGAAAGAATTAAGCCTATTAATACATTTTTTTTGGAAAGCTAACTTCAATACGCTTCTTTTAAAAAAAAACGGGAGATTAAACCGAACTTTGAGCTAGAAGTTATGACATTTCTAAGTTATGGCTGAAATTAAAAACGTGGATAAAAATCATGACGGATTTGGGTAGTTTGAGACAAAAGAACACAAATATATAACATAATATATCAAGAACTCACTCTCTACACTAATATATATATATGAGACACTATAGAACACATCTCCAATACAAAAATATGAGATTAAACATGTAATAATTCATTTATACATAACAACAACACATAGTGTGTCCAAATTTGGGATTTTCCCACATGGACACAACCACAACACAAAGGACACTCCTATGACCTCCAAATGGACACGAAATGGACACAAATGGAGATACAACCATGGGGGTCATTCCTATGGGTTCAAAATAGACCTATATGCATGAGGAAATGAAAAGGAGAAGGGATTTATACCTCCTGGTAGATCGAATCGAAGAAAAGCCTTCCCGGAGCGACACCGACACGTAGAGATTCCAAAAGGACACGAACGAGCTCCGAATCCTCCCAAACTTGGGTAGCTTCCTCCTTGGCTAGAATGGAGAAGGAAAGAAGAAGATTTGGTGGCGAAATGGAAGAATTTGGTGGAGAAATTGCTAGGGATTGCTCTCTAGGAATTTGGGGAAGAACAAGAGAGAGTGTGGATGAGAATAATGAAATGAACTTGAGGCTATCCTCTCCCAAAGTGGCTGGCCATATGGGGCTATTTGTCCTATTATGGTAAGGTCCAAAATGCCCCCACTAACCTATTCTATGAGTATTAGGAAAGGGCTAATTGGTTGGGGCTAAATTAGTCGTTCTAAAGTCTCTAATCACACTAACCTTATCCATAATAATTAGTCTAACCTCTAACTAAAATATTTCTATCATGTGGACTAAAATTAATATCATGTGGGCCATGCCTAACTAGTGTGTGGGTCCCACTAGAGTCAAACTACCCCCGGGTCCCCGTTTCAAGTCGGATTGAGTTGAAATTCGAACCCGACTCAAATAACCCCAAAACAATATCATAAATAATAAAATAATATCAAAATAATTCAAAGAGGTCAAATGCAAAAATATCCTTAGGCCAAAAATGATATTAAAATATCATAATCACATGGTTAGGCTCTAGGTCAAACAGTCTCTAGGGTTTCACTAGCAAAACGTCAAAACCACAAGTCATTGATTTAAATAATTTTAAAATGATTTAAAATCACCAAAAATCATATCATGAATTAAATATCATTATTAAAATAATTATAAACACGAAATTTCAAAATTACCCTCATTTGGGAAACTGGGTGCTACAACTCTACCCACCTTAGAAAAATTTCGTCCTCGAAATTTAAGATCGATAGTACTCCTTCTAGAGCCTCTAACCTACCCAATATCTAAGGTAACACTTCCTAACACTGGAATAATAAACGGACATCTAAAAAGTGTCAATCTAGGAATACCTCCAATACTGCTATGCTGTACGGTGGTAATGTAACTTCAATAAAATATGGACTGGAACCTATATCCAAGGGACTGGACCTATTTTAAAGTGGTCTTAACTAAGGATGAAAAGGAACTGATCATAGGCTATAGGTATGCTCAAACTATTATCTTCCTATTAACCATCTATTAATACATTCTATTACCATAGGAACAATGCATTACTAAGACATATAGGCCCCTATCTCTCATAACACATTTATACTCACCAAAAGACTAGTACATCCTATCAAGGCTGATACTATAATCTCTCATAAATCTCATAAGCTATATGTTTATAGACACACATCCCCACATCCAGGACTAACCTATATATATCTACAACTGATACTAATGGGATGACGTCCCTATTTTCCGACAATCAAGGTCTAATTTTTTTTTTTATCTAAATCATGCAATTTGAAGGAATAGTATACAAGGTCAGGGCATAGCGTAGCAGTTGGAAGTCTCACCTAGGTGCACTGGTCATTCTAGGTCAAAACAATACTATGGTATCAACACACAAACAATCTAGGGTGTCTTAATTGGGAAGGTAAGGGAACAACAATTATCAAGGTTGTAGGGCTGTCTACCATCCTATATAAAAATTGGTCATTATCAAAATAAAATAAAGGCAACTACCAATTATCTAAAAAAAAAAGGTACAAAAAATTCAATCACAATATATATATAGAGAGAGCGTTAGAGAGGAAAAAGCTAGCATTGTGTGTATGGGGACGTGTTCATATGGTTAGATAGTAGGCGTGTGTGTACGTGAATATACATGAAAGTGTATATGAGGATTTGGATTTCAAACAATAACTATCAAGTTACACTAATCATGGCATATGGGTTAACAATCTACAATCTACAATCTATTTAATCACAACTTGCATGGCTAACCGTATATATATATATAAAAAGGTAGAGACTTAGTTATGTATTTATATATTATAACATGTATGCCTAAGCTCTATATATATCTATCTAGATATATAATCATAACATAGAGGGGAAAAAGGGTTAGGTTACATGACAGTGTATACTAAGTTAGGGTGTATGTGTCCTTGTACAGGGTTATAGCTTAGTATTGAAAGGTTAAACCCAGTTTTAGTTCAGCATTTACATACAAAATCTGAAAAGATGCTAACATTTAAACTAGTGCAATATTAACATAACACAGTTTCAGATTTTAGGGTTTTGAACATCGCAACCAATCTCAATGGTCCCAATACATTCTAACATGATAGAAATGAAATCCTAACATACTATCCATACATTTATCTACGCATACAGTTCAATATTACATGTTAAATCTGAAATTGAACATTTGAAATCAATGTGAAAATGTTAACATATATTCAGTTTTCAGGATTTTGGAGAAATTTGAACATCAAAACCAACTCAATGTTTATCACAACCTATCATGTAAGAATATGAAACCTAACATTATATCCCTACAACAACAATGTACACAGCTCTAAATATTACATTTAAAACAACAATTTGAACTAACATTTAAAATCCAGTATTAAGGGTTAATATGCACACAGTCTCAGATTTGACAAATTTAAACACAAAACTCAACAAATTTTTTTTTTTTAAATGAAACTCTAGGTATGACATACGTGTGCAGTGATGTAAACATAACTAATAACATGAAATTTATATTTAACTTACGAATTTAAACTGGAAAAGCAGAAAACCAGAAATATTGGGGTTTTGAAAATTTAACATCAACGACATATTAATATTTATTTAGATAGGTGGAAATCAAGTGTAGCATGCATAAGTGTCAGGAAAGTATCCACTATATATATATTCATATATATATATTCTCATGTCCCAATATAAAAATCAGATTCTATACCAAGACCAACATTAGATTCCTACCAATATTGCAAAACAGGTGATTGGTGTAATCAAGACGATTTATTATTATTTAATACAAGAATAATAGCAAGAAGGGAATAACGATAAAATCTATTTTGCTTATCTGTTTAAAAGAAGGAACCATTTTGAAATCCAGAGTTAAAATATCAAATCCAAGGTAAAGTCTAGCAAAATCATCGATTCATTGTATTAAGAAGAAATTCATTGAAGAAGTTACACAAAGGTTTATAAAATAGCTAAAGTTACTCCTAAGCTAAATAATGAGAAGCAAAACAAAACAAAACAATTAATAATTCCCTTTTTTTTTGAAGGACTGAAACAAAGTAGAGAAAACATGTTCGACAATATTTAAGGTACAATCTGATAATCATATGCGTCTATCCACAATCATGGTACTTTAAATCCTCGTCATACTAGTAAGCAAGGCTACGATAATCACAGAGCCCTTGACTTATGCACATATCTCTAGAATCATGGTATTTAACATTTTCGCGGTGCCGCTAGCTTGGCTGCGAAAACCTTAAATTCCCACACCCGAAAAATATATCCAGAGTCAGACTATATGTCCTCACCATGCTAGCTAATGTGACTATAGAAGACTAGATTCCATAACATAGATGACCTAGCCCATATAATTTCATCTTGCCAAAAATTAAATTAAATCAACAATGAATACCCAAAAATCAAATCAAATTTATCAACGAACATCAAACTCAAAAATGAACAAAATCCTTCAATCATATAAATACAAACTCGGATGCTACAGCTAATCGTCAAGATTCAAAATTCAACAATCTTCCATCAAAATCAATAAATACAAACCCAAATTCAACAATAATCCATCAAATTCAACAACAGAAAATAAAGATAAAACAATCAAGGAAAAAGAGAGTTTTCAAATCGAAGTTAAAATAAGATTCTCAAGGGTCGTCCCAGGAATCTCTCAAGGGTTCCTAACTGTGATTGAGTACCTTCAAAATATATCCTAATCCTACTGCAGGCTTTAGTGATACTCAAGTTCGAATACCACTACATAAACTCGACCTGCATGGGCCACCACTAAAAACGTGTCACGACCCGCACCCACTGTTTGGGTACGAGAACGTAACAACGCCCAGCCTACGCCGCAGTGTCGGCGGTAGAACGCTGTCCTAGGTCACAACATCTAACAATATAATGCTAAGCAGTTATACTCCCCGAATGGGGGTGACATAGCAGATACAGTCTCAATCACATCTAAGGCAGAGCATGATAATGATAGATAAAACATGAAATCCAAAAGAGATACAGGAGATAGAAGTCTAAGTGTCTAAGATACATAAACCCAGGAATACATCTCAAAACTCAAATACAGTAATCCACAAATCAAGTACAACTCCAGACAAATGAAATAACTATCTAAACATCCTCTAATGTGTCTCCTCTAGGCTAGCAGGCGCCTCCAGGCTATCTGTAAAATTTATCAACAGGTCCAGTCAGGACTGGAGCGAGTATAGTACATCTCAACAGATCATAGCAGGTTAGAAAATATAATCATGCAGTAAAGTAAGATACAGGTACTGAAGGAAAACAGTATGTAAACAGAGAGAGAACTGTAATAGAAATATCTACTATACATAGAGAACTAGCAGTGACTAGTGAGTCAGAGTACAATATGAACATGTAATACTCCCCCGTACCCCCAATCAATACACAAGGATCCAGCCAGGTTATGTTATATGATGCTATGTAACAGCCCCCGAAGGGTGGTAAGCCCTCGAAGGGTGGCAGCCCCCGAAGGGTGGTACATAGTAGTCCCATAAATGGGGATTCTGGGGATAACCCAACATTGTAAGTCCCATAAATGGGGATTCTGGGGATAACCCAACAGTGTAAGTCCCATAAATGGGGATTCTGGGGGTAACCCAACAGTGTAAGATTCCAGGAAGACTCTACGATCATAAGAGTATATGTCGTAAGTGATCAAAGAACCAATGAAGCATAGTGATACGCCATGTAAGTGAAACGCACAGAACATGTAGTACCCGATGCTCCCTAAGGATAGCATCTCAAGAAAGGATCCATATAGTACCAATCCGTGTGACCATCGTGACAGTACAAGTAAAGTAATCTACTGCAGGAAATAATTCTAAGCAGGATATGAAATGATCAGAGAATGTACTCGCCTGATATCTGAATGTCCAAGGTAAAGATACTGTCCGAGGAGAGGTGTCTGGCTCCTAATTAGAACAGCACAGGTCACAACATGTCCAGAAGGGTAATATAAAGCACTACAATGCATTCTATATGAATCTAGGTCAAACTAGGCCAAAGTCAACCCTTGGTCAACTGCACTAGTCAAACTAGGTCAAACTAGGTCATGTCCTAACCCAGCAAGTCTTACTAGGCCTAACCAAGACTATCCTAGCAAGCACACATCAATACAAGGCTATACAAGCCAATATACACCCAACTCTATATAGCATGCAATTATTCAATACTCAAATAGGCAAGAATTCACATTGGATATACACTAGGTAATCTATTACTTTAAGCTATATATGTCTACACATATATACACATGCATATATTGGTATTCAACATTAGGTCTATAATCATGGCATTTCAAATGGTTATATAAACTTATATATTACAACACAATATGCTAACATATATATAATATACATACATAGCTAAGTTAACTGTATTCATAAATACTTATTTAAGAGGCTATGTGTGTGTATGTGAACATGGCAAAGGGGCAAGTGAGGGTTAAATGGGCATACATAGTGTATACATATCAAAGAGTGTCAAAGTGTAAGTGAACAAAGTGTCAAGTGTGATAGTGTCAACATAGTGTAAGGGGTACATGAGGTAATATAGGATTTGTGTTAACATAGAACATTACATCTCATTAACTTGTATATTGCATACATTACATCTATTATTACATTACATTCATGCTTGCATTCATTCATCATTCATTTATTCTCTTGCACTACTATATGCACTATACATTACATACTATGGAACCTACATATTCATTACAAGCCATACTTATACATGCTTACATTAGATAGGATACTTACACCTCATACATCATTTATTTAACCATTTACTTATACTTGCATTCTCTATTTAATTACATAATGTATATACATTAACACGGGTTAAAATTAAATAGAACATTATATTACACACAAGGGTGCACAAAATGCATATGCCGAATAGTAACTCCTACTAATAATCAATACTGTACCATCTCAGCATGAATTAAAATCTAGGATTAAAGTATGTTATAGATCTATGTGTTAGCTTTCTGAAACTTCAAACGGATCGCGTTTTCGTTTCCGGAAACTCCCGGAATCGCGAAAACACCGAGAACGCATTTGTCTTTCATACAGCTGACACTCAAATAATTCTCCAGAAAGTTACAGAAAGAATTAGGCCTATTAATACATTTTTTTTGGAAAGCTAACTTCAATACGCTTCTTTTAAAAAAAAACGGGAGATTAAACCGAGCTTTGAGCTAGAAGTTATGACATTTCTAAGTTATGGCTGAAATTAAAAACGTGGATAAAAATCATGACGGATTTGGGTAGTTTGAGACAAAAGAACACAAATATATAACATAATATATCAAGAACTCACTCTCTACACTAATATATATATATATAAGACACTATAGAACACATCTCCAATACAAAAATATGAGATTAAATATGTAATAATTCATTCATACATAACAACAACACAGTGTGTCCAAATTTGGGATTTTCCCACATGGACACAACCACAACACAAAGGACACTCCTATGACCTCCAAATGGACACGAAATGGACACAAATGGAGATACAACCATGGGGGTCATTCCTATGGGTTCAAAATAGACCTATATGCATGAGGAAATGAAAAGGAGAAGGGATTTATACCTCCCGGTAGATCGAATCGAAGAAAAGCCTTCCCGGAGCGACACCGACACGTAGAGATTCCAAAAGGACACGAACGAGCTCCGAATCCTCCCAAACTTGGGTAGCTTCCTCCTTGGCTAGAATAGAGAAGGAAAGAAGAAGATTTGGTGGCAAAATGGAAGGGTTTGGTGGAGAAATTGCTAGGGATTGCTCTCTAGGAATTTGGGGAAGAACAAGAGAGAGAGTGTGAATGAGAATAATGAAATGAACTTGAGCCTATCCTCTCCCAAAGTGGCTGGCCATATGGGGCTATTTGTCCTATTATGGTAAGGTCCAAAATGCCCCCACTAACCTATTCTATAAGTATTAGGAAAGGGCTAATTGGTTGGGGCTAAATTAGTCATTCTAAAGTCTCTAATCACACTAACCTTATCCATAATAATTAGTCTAACCTCTAACTAAAATATTTCTATCATGTGGACTAAAATTAATATCATGTGGGCCATGCCTAACTAGTGTGTGGGTCCCACTAGAGTCAAACTTTCCCCGGGTCCCCGTTTCAAGTCGGATTGAGTTGAAATTCGAACCCGACTCAAATAACCCCAAAACAATATCATAAATAATAAAATAATATCAAAATAATTCAAAGAGGTCAAATGCAAAAATATCCTTAGGCCAAAAATGACATTAAAATATCATAATCACATGGTTAGGCTCTAGGTCAAACAGTCTCTAGGGTTTCACTAGCAAAACGTCAAAACCACAAGTCATTGATTTAAATAATTTTAAAATGATTTAAAATCACCAAAAATCATATCATGAATTAAATATCATTATTAAAATAATTATAAACACGAAATTTCAAAATTACCCTCATTTGGGAAACTGGGTTCTACAGATATCTTTGTGGTACTATTGCTCATGGTGTTGTTATCTACCGCAACTCTCCACTGTCACTAGATGCATTTTCGGATGCCGATTGGGCTGGGAACAAATAATTTCACCTCAACAAGTGCCTAACTCATCTACATTGGTCGCAATCCTATATCATGGAGTTCAAAGAAACAAAGGACCGTGGCTCGCTCTTCTACTGATGCAGCATGATACCGAAACGTGCTTACCTTCCTGCTTGGCAATGACCAAGTCGATCAGTGATGGCGATAACTGGACCGCCGTTGCTTGGTGAGAGCGAAGCGGTGCCGGAAGAACTTCGACGGATGGCCTTGTAAGGGGTCTGCACGAATGTTGTTTAAAAACCTCAAGCGAGGTGCTTCCGAATCCACGGAATAGTCGAGTCCAAATTAATAGTCGGCCGTTAGTCGGTTCGCGGGGACCAGAAATTAATCGGATTAATTTGGAGACTAGTCGGATTAATCGATTTGAGTTTTTTTTTAATTATATATATATATATATGCTTTAAAAAAATAATATATATGCAATATATGCTATATTCCATCAAAGTATTAACTTAAGTACCAAAAAAAAATATACGCAATATATGTCCTTGTTATGCACTTTCTCCTTCTCCTTCTCTATCGGTTGCTTTTAGATTTTTGAAAGAACTGAATTTCAGGTCGGTATATTTTTTACCTCTTTTTTCTGTAATCGAGGCCTAGCCGCCTAGTCGGCTACCTAGGTCCGATTATTGCTTGAGCCTATTTTTTGCGGACTAAGGCTGACTATCGACTAGTCGGGGACTAGTCGGTCGGATTTTTACAACAGTAGTCCACGATCAAGAAAAGCAGGGAACAAATCTCAGAACTTAAAGAAGAATTTTGTTGATTAAAAGTTATTCGCCAATTACATACAGAAGGGCCTATTTATAGGACTTTTATAATAATCTAATCCTATGCAAATAAAGATAAAACATATCCTAATAAAAGATAGAGTCAAAATAAGAGTCCTAAAGAAATATGATTCTTATCAACTCTATAAAAAAGATAAAGCAAAAGAAAAAAATCCTAAAAGGATTCAGAGTTTGAATCTACGCTACATCAGTCTCCCTTGCTTCAAAAGAACTCGTCCCCGAGTTCTTCTCAGAGTAAAGTGGTTCGCCAAGTAGAAAATATTCATAAAGATCGACAGTATTGAAGGTTGGGAAGACTGTGTGTCTTCATGCTGAAGTTGCGGATGAATCGTCGGTAGATGTTGGCGAGACCATAGAAGCTTTAGAAGCTTTGAACTTCAGTCACTGTCTTTGGTGTTAGGCCAGCCGCGATTTGCTCGAATCTTCTCTTCATTATCACTAAGGCCAGGCCATCGACGCAAGTCATAAATCCCAAGAAGATGAGTTGGTTAGTAAGCTACACTTTTTAATTCGAAGAAGGTTGAAAACTTCCCTGAGGTGCTTCGGATAATTAACTTGACACTTGCTATAAATCAGGATATCGTCAAAGTAGATAACTACAAACTTTCTTATCAATAGCTTCAAAACATAATTCTTGATGTGTATGAAGGTTCTTGAGGCATTCGAAAGTCCGAAGGACATAAAAAGCTATTCGTAAAGTACTCGGATCTTGCAAATAGTCTTCCACTCATCATCAGGTCGGATCTGAATCTGATGGTAGCTGATGATGATGCGGTTGATAGCCCGATTGTCGATGCACATACGCCATGAGCCGTCCTTCTTTGGCACAAGCTCACGTCCATGAGCTTTCATCTCTAAGGAGGTATTTATATAGATAACATGCAAAGAAAGATGTAACCTTGAAGCTATTTGAAGAAAATGCATATATGTAGGATTTTTCGCAGTATCTCGAAAATCCAGTGACCGACGATCTAACTTAGACGATGTGTCTGGTGGACCACTGTCACGCCCCGCTCCCGAATCTCTGTTCTAAAAGGCGTCCGCCTAGACCGCCTAGGCGGCGCCTAGGCGCTAGGCGCTGGGTGCCCGTCCGATGTCCGCTTAGGCGCCCGCCTAATCCTCCTGACATCCAACTATACATGTTTTGGAGTTTTATGGATTTTTTTCTGCAATTTTTAGTAGATTTTTTTGGATTCTTTTTATTTTTTTGAACCGCCTAGATCTAGGCGTCCGCCTAGGCACCCGCCTAGGTAGGCTAGGCGCTAGGCGGAAGGTGTCCGCCCGACTAGCGCCTAGCGCTTTTCACAACCTTGTCCCGAATAATCGGATACGAGTCAGACATGCCCAGCCTTCGTCGTTGGACACGACGAAGTAAGCTGTACAATACTAAGGAAAACTCAAAGTCACAATGTAATGTAAACAAAAATACAGCTTTTATAACGTTCCCAGAAATCACCAATATCCATCAAGTGTTTTAAAATACAAACTCAGCCGGAGACAAATCCGGTCAAATGAAATAATATACAATAATAAATTTCTAAGATACAATCTCCAGAAAAATAAACTGAAAATAAAAGCTGCAATATCCAAGCAATCACCAGCTCCATGTAATCTCCCACTCACCTGCAACGATCCTATCAGGAAAAGAGCAAAGTACAACCCTGATCAGACAATATACAATGTAATCTGTGATCCAGAGTACAAGGTGAAACTAGAATACCAGAAAACTAGAACATGAAATGAAACTGAAACTGCGGTACCAGAAATGAAAATGTAAAACTGCAGGCAATGGATGACAATCAATATGCTAGACAATGACCACGGCTATCAATGTACAAGGCAATGAATCACGACAATCAATATGCAATTGTGACAATTTTGAAATATTAAAACTAATGTGTGACCGGCTTAGGAGCAATCAATCAATCAATGAGTCAATGAGTCAATTCTACAAGGTACGGCTTCATCGTACGTGACGTGTACGATTAGGCTATCCACAATACCTATGTTGGGTGTGGTCACACAAAAGCTAATATTTCCCAATCCCGCAATAACAATGACGCACAAGCAATGAACAATGACACAAGACAATCGTGTGTAATTCGTGTCAGATATGAGAACATGGCACATGAAGGTAAGACAGAAAACAAGGTACAAGTCAAGTCAGTGTACTTGCCTCGGTTTGGTTGCACGAGAGTAATACTGTATGGTTGTAGATCACCTGTTATATTTGTACAATTTATTTAGGGTTTAAACAAGTTAACTAAACTAATTAGCTAAATTATATTAGCTAACAATAACCATAAGCTATCTAATGAAAAAATATATATAGCTAAAAATAATATTCTAGAAAAATATATTTTTATAGTCTATCCAAAGTAATGTTTTAAGCTATATCTAGTAAAAGATTTATTTTAGAAACAAAATAACATTTTGCTAGCAATTACTCATAACTATAAAACATTTTAGAAATAAATATATTTTAACTAACTATTACTAAATATTAATAATGGCAAGCTTAATTTACAATAATTTTTAGAAACATATATATATATATATATATATATATATATATATACCTTAATTACTTGAAAGCTAGTCTATTTATGATAATAACTATTTATCCAAAATTTATTAATAGCATTTCATGCCAAAAATACTAGCAATCTTAGTTTGATAGCCAAATCTAGAATTTGCATCTATTAACTAAGTACCAACAAAATATGTTTTATTATAACTAAAATTCAATAACAATAATAATTACAAGAAAATAAAATATTAGTTTAATAGGAACAATCAAACACTAAGCCCAGCCTAATACTTAGAGATCTGGCCTAAAAATCTGGCCCACTGGCCCAACCCAACCCCTGTTGAAACCAGCAAATAAAACTTAATTCTAACAATTAACTCACAGCCCAGACCTTAGGCTTAGAGACCCAGCCCACCTCACTGGCCCAACCATATACTTAACATCTCTGTTAACTAAAGATTAATAAAATAAAACTTAATATTTTCTTAACCCAACAGCCCAATCTCCAAGCCCATTCAATGTGGCCCAGAAACCCGGCCCGAACCTAACTCAAATATAATCCGATCTGCCTTCTCTCTCCTGCCCATTTCTAACTCAGCCGACTAGAACCTTCTCTCAACGAACATTCGAGAGCTTCCCCATTCTCCTCGTCTTCCCCGGCGAAGCTCGTCTTCTCCGGCGAAGCAACCCGCTTCTCCTCTGTTCGTTTCTCCTCCAGCCCTCTCTTTCTCCATCCTTCTTACAGCTAGGAACCCTAACCCTAGATCCCGATCAGACGAAACCCTAGTTTTCTAGATCTGAACCCTAGGTCCTTCTCCTTCCCTTCGTCGTCGTCTCCTTCCTCCGACCTGGCTAGAATACCCTAACCCTAAGTCTCCCATGGAGAACCCTAACCCTAGCTTAGTCTTCTTCAACCTCTCGCTGAACCCTAGGTGAAACCCTAATCCTCCACAGCCTCTTCCACGGCCGCCTGAGTTAGGAACCCTAACCCAAAATCCTTCCTGTCACTACCGTCTCAAAACCCTAGATCTAGGTTCAGGAACCCTAGGTTTAGGTTGTCGAAACCCTAGATCTCCAAATACAAACCCTAGATCCGACTCCTAGCCGGTCATCCCCCCATTCCCATCTACACTCAGGAAACCCTAACCCAAACCAGAAACCCTAATTTCTAGCAATACAAACCCTAGATCTAGAGCACGGAAGACAAGGGGATGGAGTAGATCGAGGCGAAAGCTCACCCACGGCGTGAAGGGGACGTCGATCCACTAGCAGCGGCGGAACGTCGACGACGAACGGCCAGAATCGAACTCCGGCGGCTAGACGCTGTCGCTCGACGAGTCCTCGGGCTCGGCTCTCGAAGCGGTGGTGACGTTCCTCTGTGGCGGTGGCTCGGCGCTCGAGTGCCGATGGCGGTGGCACGATCTCTAAGACGCTCCACTGATGGCGGTGACGCTGCAGTCGAGGCGAGCTCGACAGTCGAGGCAGCGCTCTGGCGGTGCACACAGCCCGAGACGGCTCACTGCTCGAGAAGCAGCACAGTCCTCGAGGCGCGGTGGCGTAGTCTACGAAGCTCCTGCTCTTCTGGCGGTGGCTCGAGGATCGAGGCGGCGGTCGATGGCCGGGATCGCCAGTAGCGGTGCTCTCCAGCGAAGAAGCTCAGCGGCGGTGCTCGGCTGAGCTCAGCCCGAGCAGAGGGAGAGAGAGAACAGAGAGAGATGAGAGAGAGAGTGATGACGTGTAGAGAGAGAAAAAGTGAGGTGTACTGTGCCTGTCAGAATTGCATTGTACTGCGTGTAATATTTTAGTATAATTTATATTGTAATAATGAGTGGCAGTGTAGGTAAATAACTATAGATCTAGGGGTAATTAGAATGGCAGTAGCAGTAATAACAAATAGATCTGGGGCTAAATTAGATTAGTCTGTAACAGCTTTTCAAATTCAAATATGTTTCCAAAACAGGAATTCCAATTAGTTTTTTAAAAAATTCCAATATTCAAACATTCTTTTCCAAACAGATTTTTAAAACAGAATTTTAAACTCAATAGATTTCAATCAGATCTCTAACAGATTTCAAAAATAAAAAATGAATCCAACAGTTTTTCAAATAAAAACGGATTTTCATAAAAACGGATATTTAAATGCTAACAGATTTTCAAGTACAAATCTCCCTCCAAACAGATCAATTTAGTTATCAGTACAAAAACTTATTTAATAAAATTAGTTAATAACTCTTCTTAGTGCTAGCTAACTGTCAACTAAAGACAGTTACACTTCCTAATTACTAAATAGAAATTAATTACGAAAATACAATTAGAAGTTAACTAATAATAACTTTGCAACTATGATCAATTACACAAGTTTAATAGTAACATTTAGTAAAGAAAAATAATAATAAATCATTTAGTTAACTTACAACTCAATCAATATTAATAATACTAACAATATTGTAATTCATCTAAAATACGTAACTTTGTATTAAAATGCTTTTCAAATTGAAGAAAACCCGAAATTCATTTTAATCGAAAATAGATTTTCGTAAGAATCAATATTTAAATTCAAGAAAATTAGAAAAATCCTAAAATTTACCAAACATGATTTCGGGAGTTACAAATCTACCCTCCTTACAAAAATTTCGTCCTCGAAATTTCAAGGGTTTTGCAATATACAAAATCAATCAAAATTTATTAAGGGCAACCAGAAAACTAAATGATTTATTTATGTAGTAAAATAACAAGGATTAACAAGTAGTCACTAGACAATACGAAAATAGTAAATGCAAGAAAAATTCAGAGACAAGCCTAAAAAATAGGCAATATAAAAGAAATACAGCTACTACAAGCAAGTAAAAAGATAACGGTCCACTCGGCTGCGCTCTGTAGCTACTACTGATCCTCATAAACTGGGTCCTCCTGCTGCTGCTCTGGTACTGGCCCCTGACGAATGAAAGCCGCAGGACAATCTCTCACTTGGTGAGTGGCAGATCCACAAACCAAGCACTGCCCTAACATCTTGCGGCATTCCTCGCCACGGTGTCCCGGTCTCTTGCAGTATGCGCAAGAAAAGTACACCGGGGTCTGGGTCTGCCTCTGCTGCCTCGGCGATGTCGGTGCTCGAACATGATGCTGATGCTGAGGTAGCCTCTGCTGAGTGTCGGCCCGCTTCGGTGGACCCTGGGAATTGCTGGCGCCAATATCTCTGTCCCGCTTGAGCTTCGGATCCATTTCTTTCTCCACTCCCTGAGCAACTTTAAGAATGCTCGCATATGTAGTGGCCTGACTAATAGCTACTGCATGTCGCAGCTCTCTGGTGAGGCCTTTCTTGAACATCCAAGCCCTGTCCTTTGGCGTGCTGACTAGGTTCTCTGCGAACCTGCTGAGTCGGGTGAACTCGGATGTATACTGGGCCACTGACATATTCCCCTGCTACAATGCTTCAAATTGCATCCTAAGCTCGTCCCGCTCCACATCCGGGAAGAACTTTTCCTGGAAAAGCAGCTTGAAATCCTTCCAGGAAACTCCGGGCTCTGCTAACTGGGGCTCCTCCCGATACCAAGCCCTAGCGATGTCTAATAGTCGCATGCTTGCAACTTCGACTTTCAAATCATCCGGGATCCTTGCCATCTTCAATGACCGTTCAACATTCTCCAGCCATTCGTCTGCGTAGACTATTCCCTCATTGCCCAGAAATCCATCGGGCAGAGAAACTGATATTCCTTGGCAGTTCCTGGCCTCGGCACTGCTGGTGCCGGTGGTGCTGGCGGTGCTGGTGGAGCTGGCTCTCTGGTCCTGAGTGCGTCGATGACGGTCTCTCTGAACTGTGCGGCCTGCTGACTCTGAGCCTCTCTGAACTGTGCAGCCTGTTGATTCTGGGCCTCCATGAATTGTTGGAACATGGCCATCACCTGCGTGCCATCGAACGTCATCGTCGGTGGAATCGGCTGAGGCGGAGGCGGTGGAAGCTGCTCCTGTGCACTGGGTGCAGGCTGCTCACTGGTCCCAGCGCTCGTCGTGGCGACCGTCCTGTAAAAGAAATAAACTGTTGATTGCTATATCCTATAAAAAAATCACAAATTATCCTAAAAATCATAAGTAAATCAAATTTTCAAATTTTTTTTTTAAACATCAATAACCATAAACCATTTTCATAAACCATTTTTATAAACCATTTTTATAAACCATTTATCATAAATCATAAACCATTTTTCCGCGGTTCCTATGCTGTGATGAGTTTTCCTTAGCTTTCGCTGGTCCCCCAATAACACTTATTTACCTAGGTGTCATTAGGATAGAGGACCTGCATGGGCCACCACTAAAAACACGTCACGCCCCGCTCCCGAATAATCGGATACGAGTCGGACACGTCCAGCCTTCGTCGTTGGACACGACGAAGTAAGCTGTACAATACTAAGGAAAACTCAAAGTCACAATGTAATGTAAACAAAAACACAACTTTTATTACGTTCCCAGAAATCACCAATATCCATCAAGTGTTTTAAAATACAAACTCAGCCGGAGACAAATCCGGTCAAATGAAATAATACACAATAATGAATTTCTAAGATACAATCTCCAGAAAAATAAACTGAAAATAAAAGCTGCAATATCCAAGCAATCACCAGCTCCATGTAATCTCCCACTCACCTGCAACGATCCTATCAGGAAAAGAGCAAAGTACAACCCTGACCAGACAATATACAATGTAATCTGTGATCCAGAGTACAAGGTGAAACTAGAATACCAGAAAACTAGAACATGAAATAAAACTGAAACTGCGGTACCAGAAATGAAAATGTAAAACTGCAGGCAATGGATGACAATCAATATGCTAGACAATGAACACGGCTATCAATGTACAAGGCAATGAATCACGACAATCAATATGCAATTGTGACAATTTTAAAATATTAAAACTAATGTGTGACCGGCTTAGGAGCAATCAATCAATCAATGAGTCAATGAGTCAATTCTACAAGGTACGGCTTTATCGTACGTGACGTGTACGATTAGGCTATCCACAATACCTATGTTGGGTGTGGTCACACAAAAGCTAATATTTTTCCCAATCCCGCAATAACAATGACGCACAAGCAATGAACAATGACAGAAGACAATCGTGTGTAATTCGTGTCAGATATGAGAACATGGCACATGAAGGTAAGACAGAAAACAAGGTACAAGTCAAGTCAGTGTACTTGCCTCGGTTTGGTTGCACGAGAGTAATACTGCATGGTTGTAGATCACCTGTTATATTTGTACAAGTTATTTAGGGTTTAAACAAGTTAACTAAACTAATTAGCTAAATTATATTAGCTAACAATAACCATAAGCTATCTAATGAAAATATATATATATAGCTAAAAATAATATTCTAGAAAAATATATTTTTATAGTCTATCCAAAGTAATGTTTTAAGCTATATCTAGTAAAAGATCTATTTTAGAAACAAAAGAACATTTTGCTAGCAATTACTCATAACTATAAAACATTTTAGAAATAAATATATTTTAACTAACTATTACTAAATATTAATAACGGCAAGCTTAATTTACAATAATTTTTAGAAACATATATATATACCTTAATTACTTGAAAGCTAGTCTATTTATGATAATAACTATTTATCCAAAATTTATTAATAGCATTTCATGCCAAAAATACTAGCAATCTTAGTTTGATAGCCAAATCTAGAATTTGCATCTATTAACTAAGTACCAACAAAATAGGTTTTATTATAACTAAAATTCAATAACAATAATAATTACAAGAAAATAAAATATTAGTTTAATAGGAACAACCAAACACTAAGCCCAGCCTAATACTTAGAGATCTGGCCCAAAAACCTGGCCCACTGGCCCAACCCAACCCCTGTTGAAACCAGCAAATAAAACTTAATTCTAACAATTAACTCACAGCCCAGACCTTAGGCTTAGAGACCCAGCCCACCTCACTGGCCCAACCATATACTTAACATCTCTGTTAACTAAAGATTAATAAAATAAAACTTAATATTTTCTTAACCCAACAGTCCAATCTCCAAGCCCATTCACTGTGGCCCAGAAACCCGGCCCGAACCTAACTCAAATATAATCCGATCTGCCTTCTCTCTCCTGCCCATTTCTAACTCAGCCGACTAGAACCTTCTCTCAACGAACATTTGAGAGCTTCCCCATTCTCCTCGTCTTCCCCGGCGAAGCTCGTCTTCTCCGGCGAAGCTCGTCTTCTCCGGCGAAGCAACCCGCTTCTCCTCTGTTCGTTTCTCCTCCAGCCCTCTCTTTCTCCATCCTTCTTACAGCTAGGAACCCTAACCCTAGATCCCGATCAGACGAACCCTAGTTTTCTAGATCTGAACCCTAGGTCCTTCTCCTTCCCTTCGTCGTCGTCTCCTTCCTCCGACCTGGCTAGAAGACCGTAACCCTAAGTCTCCCATGGAGAACCCTAACCCTAGCTTAGTCTTCTTCAACCTCTCGCTGAACCCTAGGTGAAACCCTAATCCTCCACAACCTCTTCCATGGCCGCCTGAGTTAGAAACCCTAACCCAAAATCCTTCCTGTCACCACCGTCTCAAAACCCTAGATCTAGGTTCAGGAACCCTAGGTTTAGGTTGTCGAAACCCTAGATCTCCAAATACAAACCCTAGATCCGACTCCTAGCCGGTCATCCCCCCATTCCCATCTACACTCAGGAAACCCAAACCAGAAACCCTAATTTCTAGCAATACAAACCCTAGATCTAGAGCACGGAAGACAAGGGGATGGAGTAGATCGAGGCGAAAGCTCACCCTCGGCGTGAAGGGGACGTCGATCCACTAGCAGCGGCGGAACGTCGACGACGAACAGCCAGAATCGAACTCCTGCGGCTAGACGCGGTCGCTCGGCGAGTCCTCGGGCTCGGCTCTCGAAGCGGCGGTGACGTTCCTCTGTGGCGGTGGCTCGGCGCTCGAGTGCCGATGGCGGTGGCACGGTCTCCAAGACGCTCCACTGATGGCGGTGACGCTGCAGTCGAGGCGAGCTCGACAGTCGAGGCAGCGCTCTGGCGGTGCACACAGCCCGAGACGGCTCACTGCTCGAGAAGCAGCGCAGTCCTCGAGGCGGCGGTGGCGCAGTCTACGAAGCTCCTGCTCTTCTGGCGGTGGCTCGAGGATCGAGGCGGCGGTCGATGGCCGGGATCGCCAGTAGCGGTGCTCTCCTGCGAAGAAGCTCGGCGGCGGTGCTCGGCTGTGCTCAGCTCTAGCAGAGGGAGAGAGAGAGAACAGAGAGAGATGAGAGAGAGAGTGATGACGTGTAGAGAGAGAAAAAGTGAGGTGTACTGTGCCTGTCAGAATTGCATTGTACTGCGTGTAATATTTTAGTATAATTTATAGTGTAATAATGAGTGGCAGTGTAGGTAAATAACTGTAGATCTAGGGGTAATTAGAATGGCAGTAGCAGTAATAACAAATAGATCTGGGGCTAAATTAGATTAGTCTGTAACAGTTTTTCAAATTCAAATATGTTTCAAAAACAGGAATTCCAATTAGTTTTTTAAAAAATTCCAATATTCAAACATTCTTTTCCAAACAGATTTTTAAAACAGAATTTTAAACTCAATAGATTTCAATCAGATCTCTAACAGATTTCAAAAATAAAAAATGAATCCAACATTTTTTCAAATAAAAACGGATTTTCATAAAAACAGATATTTAAATGCTAACAGATTTTCAAGTACAAATCTCCCTCCAAACAGATCAATTTAGTTATCAGTACAGAAACTTATTTAATAAAATTAGTTAATAACTCTTCTTAGTGCTAGCTAACTATCAACTAAAGACAGTTACACATCCTAATTACTAAATAGAAATTAATTACGAAAATACAATTAGAAGTTAACTAATAGTAACTTTGCAACTATGATCAATTACACAAGTTTAATAGTAACATTTAGTAAAGAAAAATAATAATAAATCATTTAGTTAACTTACAACTCAATCAATATTAATAATACTAACAATATTGTAATTCATCTAAAATACGTAACTTTGTATTAAAATGCTTTTCAAATTGAAGAAAACCCGAAATTCATTTTAATCGAAAATAGATTTTCGTAAGAATCAATATTTAAATTCAAGAAAATTAGAAAAATCCTAAAATTTACCAAACATGATTTCGTGAGTTACAACCACTGTGAGCTTGTGACAAGGTCTACTATTGGCATTGGAAGCATTCAATATTGGTAATTTCTTTAATGCTCCATCGCATGAGAGATTCTCTTGTTGAGTCGTACACTCAAGAGAAGAGAATAATGAACATGATGATGAAAATGACGTCTTGGTTGACTCCATTGAAATTTTCTGTTTGTCGTGTAAACTTTTGCTGATATTTCTTTCCAGAATTGTCTGTGAAGATCATGTACCATGTGCTTGATCGTCATCTTTGGGGAGAACCTCATCTTCTTTTTGGTGCTTTTCTTGAGGGCATGAAGAATTCATCTCCGTAGAGTCGGCAATGATTTCACTGAAGATTATCATGTCCTTCTCTTTAATTAGTTATGTTTCTTGATTAGAAGCCAGCAACTTCTTCTCTTCTTGAGGGGTTGAAGAGTTTAGTTCAACATCTGCAAGGGGTCCATCCAACTTTGATATGTTCTTCACAATCTCGTCGTCTTCATAGTTAACAATGGCAATTGGTGTTCTGAGGGGACAATTGTTGTGGGAATGCTCGAGCCCCTTTTGTGGTTGTGGACTGGTCTTAGGAATATCATCCGGTGCTAATGGAAGAAGAGTGAGGCGTCGTCTATCTTGAAGGAAGGACTATGTGTTGTCGCTTCTCCAGTACGTGACATTTTTGTCAAATTGCCACGGCCGACCGAGAATGATGTGGCAATAGTCCATGTCGACAATATCGAACGTGACTTTATCTTTGTATGTCTTTTCGATGGAAAAGGATATGCGACAAACTTTAGAGACGGCCATGTTGTGACCCTGTAGAATCCAGCCAATCTTATACGGAGCCGGATGTGCTTCTTTGGCCAGTCCCCTTCTCTACCATTGCTCTTGAAACAATGTACTATGTGCACCCATTATTAATGATGATGTCGCATAGTTTGTCTGTAACCTTGCATCGGATTTGAAAGACATTGTGGTGCTGTGGCGATTCTTCAATCTTTGGGGCTAGCAACAGCCGCCTGACGATACACACTGGCTGTTCAAACTCCTCACGCGTTACTGGTTTCGCCATTGTTATTTTGAAAAGAAAAAGATTACCGAAGGTTTCCAAAAAATTGGAATTCTCAATCTGTGGGACTTTGATACCACTTGATGCAGCGTAATAGCGGAACGACTTACCTTCATGCTTGGCAATGGCCAAGTCGATCGGTGATGACGATAACTGGACCACCGTTGCTTGGTGAGAGCGAAACGGTGCCGAAAAAATTCAACGGATGGCTTTGTGAGGGGTCCGCACGAATGTTGCTTGAAAACCTTAAGCGAGGGCTTCCGAATCTACGGAATATTCGAGTCCACGACCAAGAAAAACAGAGAACAAATCTCATAACTTAAAGAAGAATTTTATTGATTAAATGTTATTCCTCAATTGCATACAGAATGTGCCTATTTATAGGACTTTTATGACAACCTAGTTCTAATCAAATAAAGATAAAACCTATCATAATAAAAGAAAAGAGTCAAAATAAGAGTCCTAAAAGAAATATGATTCTTATCAGCTCTAAAAAAAGATAAAGCAAAAGGAAAAAAAATCCTAAAAGGATTCGGAGTTGGAATCCGTGCTACATTATCTACGGAAGTCGAGTACCGAGCTGTGGCTACCACAGTTACAGAAATTCGTTGAATTTGTTCTCTACTCATCGAGTTTCATGTTTTTATACCTCAATAACCGGTTATCTACTGTGACAACATTGGTGCAACAAATCTGTGGTCAAATCTGGTATTCATTCTCGCATGAAACATGTTGCTCTTAACTATCACTTCATTCGGGAACAAGTTCAAGGAGGTTCTCTTTGAGTTTCTTATGTTTCTTCTGCTGACCAGCTAGCTGATGCCCTCACCAAACTTCTTTTCCGCTCTCGCTTCCAACAATTGGCTAACAAAATTGGAATCACCTCAAGGTGCTCCATGTTGCGGGGGTATGATAAAGATATTTGACCGTAAATGTCAATATCTAAAATTTTATTACATTATAATCAATAGGATCCTGATTTGGGTTATTAGGAGATTTATAAAAAATTAATTACCTATTATATATTGATAGTTACCTATTCTAGAGACATTATTACAGGAGATTAATTACATACTATAGATTGGTAGTTACATATTTTAGATTGATTGTATTGTATATATTCAGTTTGATTCAACATAAAGAATATGCCCTAATTCTCCACTATTACTTCATGTCTCAAATCCATGGTTTAGTATGTCAGAAGCTTCATCTAATTGAAGAGGAAGGAGAGATTTAATCACCACTTCTATACAATAGGATCCAAAGGTTTAAGAAACTTCAAATAGTCCCCACTTTGATGTTGTACATATCTGCTTCTGAATTGGCGGCAGCTTTGCTTGTGTTGCTAGTTATTGGCAGAATCTTATACGCTTGAATGTATCTGTGCCTAATGCATGAAATCTGTGCTGTTGAAGAGTGGGAAGAATTTGATCTGCTTCCGTTTGAAGAATTTAATCCATGACTGGTTTATTAATGGAAACTTAGAAGTAATTCAAGCATTTTCCAGTCATTTTCAGATGGTATGTATGCCCATAGCCCTTATTTATAACATTTGTAATCCTTCAGGCCATCTCTCTGCAAAGGCGGATGTCTACAGCTTCGGGGTTGTACTTTTGGAGCTCCTCTCTGGGCGTCGGGCTCTGGACAGGAATAAAATCGGCATAGAGCAAAACCTGGTGGATTGGTCTAGGCCATTCCTCGGGGACAAGCGGAAGCTATTCCGGATCATGGACTCGAGATTGGAGGCTCAGTACCCGAAGAAAGCAGCCCACACGGTCGCGGCCCTTGCACTGAGTTGCATCTGCGCTGATGCAAAACTCAGGCCAAAGATGTCCGAAGTTTTGGCCACACTAGAGCCATTGCAAGACCCCAAGGAAATGGACAAATCAACGCAAAGCGACTGGAAAAAGGATGCTATGAATCCAGCTCTAAGGTCCCCGATGAGATGTCAACCTTCGCAGAGGGGGTCTATTGGTGGGTCACCATTGGCCTACCGTGAACAGTCAACCCAGGTGCACTGATTGGGTGCTCTCGATATATATATTTGAATGATGTTTAGGTCATAGAAGTTTTATGTTTTACTTGTTTTGTTCAGGTCAGTGTGTGGAAGGGTTCATGCTATTGCTGAATTGAACACTTGAATTGGATTGTTGTATTGACTACGTGAATGGATGGAGCAATGTTTTTGTATGCGAAATAAATTCAGTTTCAAAGTGGTTGAGGGATAAAGACTAGTTCTGCGAATTCATGTATATAATCACAGCAAACCTGAAAAAATAGATGAAAGAAAAAAAAAATTATATGTAGCTCTCGGCTTGTTAAAATCATTTGAAATATCACATATATTAATAATTATTATTCAGATATGTACATAAATAAAACTTAAAAATAAAATTTAATCAATGAACCTTCCTTATAATGGTTCTCCATCAACACAAAATACTTTAAAAAAGTTTATTAACACATACATAAAGAAAACAAAATACAAAATTTATTGGAAAATAAAATTTAACCAATTAATAAAAAAAAAAGCCTTATTAGCTGTTCTCCAAGAACGCAAAAAGTCTTTATCGAGCGATCACGACAAGTAGCTAATGCAAATAAGTACAAATAAACATATATTAGAGAGTCAAAAAAGAGAGTATGGGTAAAAATAACTAAAAACAAAATTTAAACAGAAATACGTTATATCGAAGATTTTCAAGGATACATAAATAGTCACATTTGTTATAGTATGAAAAGAGGAGGGAGTTATTCAGGAATTCTACAGTGTTGTAGTGGGTGGGGTTCCAACCTATGTGAAAAATACTCCGGAGTCGGATTGGGTATTCCTATATATAATAGAAATATTTCAATAGATTTAGATTGGGTATTTCTATATATAGTAGAAATATCCCAATGTGGTTGGATTGGGTATTCCTATATATAATAGGAATACATCAATGGTTTAGATTGAGTACTCCTATATATAGCAGAATACCTCAATTAGTTGTGGGTTTGAGGCTATATATACTAGGTGTTTCCTCACCATAAAATATATCTCAAAAAAAAGGAGAGGAGCAATATTGCTTTACAACGTTTAAGAGAGAGAAAGGATTGAAGACTATTGTGAAGGAGACATCGCTTCGAATAATTTTTCGACATCTCTTGTTCTTCAGAGTCTACAATCAAATTTTCTTCTTTCAAGAGAGTTATGGTGATTCGTTTGGATCGGGAGGAGCTTGTAGAGGGTGTATTCTCTTTATTCCATTAGTAGAGGTTTTTCAGGATTGGACTCCGATCATCCCGTGATTTTTTTCATCTGGATTTTCTACGTCAAAAATTTTTGTGTCTGCGATTTGTGTTTGGCATTTTTTGTTTGTGTGCTTTTGCCTAGTTCTCTCACAGGACTCTCTGGTTTGGGGGAACGGTTTTCGCGTTTCGTTCCCAGTATCAGAGGTTTGGGTTCAGAGAAGTGTCAGGAGTTGACAGTCAAACCAAGAAGCAGAGATGGACGCGAAGCCGTATGGTAAACTTGAACGGCACCAACTATCACTACTGGAGGAGCAAGATGAAAGATTTGCTATTTGTCAAGAAGTTGCATCTGACGGTATTTGCTTCCGAGAGGCCCAGTGGTAAATCCGAAGATGACTGGAATTTCGAGCATATATAGGTGTGTGGGTACATGCAGTTCGTTGACGAGAACGTATATAATCATGTTGCCAGTATTGAGCACGCGAGGACATTGTGGGATAAGCTGAAATCTTTGTATGCGAATAAGACCGGGATAAATAAATTATTCATGATCCGGATGATGATGGGTCTGCGATACAAAGATGGTGCGTCCATTAAGGATCACTTGAGCAAGTTCAGGGCGTGGTTGGCCAGCTATCCTTGATAGGAGTCAAGTTCGACAACAAGGTTCAGGAACTTTGGTTGCTTTGTACATTGCCAGACTCGTGGGAGACCGTACGAGTATCTATGATCGCTTCTGTCCCGGAAGGCGTGGTCAGTCTGGAATTTTCCAAGAGCGGGGTACTGAATGAAGAGATGCGGAGACGTTCTCAGGGCACTTCATCCACATCCCACCACTCAGAGGTGCTAGTTTCAGAGAGCCACGGAAGGGACAAAAACAGGGATCCAGATGGTGGCAGAGACAATAGCAGGGGCAAGTCCAAGGGTCGGTACGAGAACTCGAAATGTTACCATTGTAGCAAGAAGGCCCACATCAAGCGTAACTATTTCACTTGGAAGAGAGAGAAGAAGGGTGACAAGGGAAAGTAAAGTGAGAACACTACAGCGACGACCTCGACACATGGAGGCGATGTGATCATCGTAGGTGATGAGGTTGTCATGAACCTCGCCTGCGATGACAATTCTTGGCTGGTGGAATCAGGTGCTTCAGCGCACGTATCTCACAATATAGCACTATTTTCCACTTACACAATAGGCGACTGTAGAGTGTTGAAGATGGGCAACGGAGATGTATCGAAGGCGGTTGCCATTGGAGATGTACATGTGAGGACGAAGATGGGTGCAGTTCTTGTTCTCAAAGATGTCCGTCATGTTTCTGATATCCGTTTCAAGCTGGTGTCGGTTGGAAGGTTGGATGATGAGGATTTCTTCAATCTCTTCGAGAACGACCAGTAGAAGCTTTCCAGAGGTTCGATAGTGATTGCCAAAGGAAACAAGAACTCTGGACTCTACTATATGGAGAGGAGCGCACAGGGGACACAGAAGGTGAACGCACTCAGTGATGCGTCTACAGAATTGTGGCATAGGCGGCTCAGCCATATCAGCGAAAAGTGTCACGACCCGCTCCCGAATAATCGGACACGAGTCGGACACGCCCAGCCTTTGTCGTTAGACACAACAAAGTAAGCGGTACCATTCTAGGGAAACTAACCAGATATCAAGACAAGTATGAAAACACAGCATCTATAAATGTATCCCAGAGTAAAAGTACAAATATCAGAATTCTATTACATTCCAGCAAATGAATGTAAGTCTACTAGTCTCCATACAAGAAAGATAATATAGAATACTAAGGTAAGCTCTAGGCTTCTGCAGCCTCTAAGTCAAGAGCAGCACCATCTAGCTCTCCTGCATCAATTGGCTCCTCGCCATAGTATGTATCGTACAGAGCCTCCAACTCACCTGCAACATATCCTAGTCAGGAGCGGAGCTAAGTATATCCAAGGAAATGAACATGAACATCATGGTATGAGTCAAGAAACAGAAAATATATATAAGTACAGAAAATGAGACAAGACATGAAACTGAGCAAGAAATACTGAAAGTAAAACAGGGAACATGGTATGAGTCCTGAACATGAAATACAACCTGAACATGAAGTACAACCTGAACATGAAATACAACCTGAACATGAAATACAACCATGAATCCTGAAATACAACCTAAATCCTGACATGTGCAATAATGAAATACATCTAGATTGTGATCGGCTTGGATAGATGCAATGAACATGAAATGGTACGGCTTTGGTCCCGCGTGCACAGTGCGGGACCCAAGCTATTCACATGAGTAGTAACAGGGTTTGATCACATATTTATAGTATTTCCCCTCCGAGATGCAAGTAATACATGAAACATGAAACCAGACAATATCGTGATACATCGTGTCAGTCAAGGAGATACAGGGATGAACATGCAAGACATGAGAAATGAACAAATCCGAGGAGTATACTTGCCTGGCTCCGGGTGATCGAAAAAAGGTAGTAGAGCTGGAAATCCTCCTGATAAATGATTTACAAGTTGATTAATGAACAGACTAAATCTAATTTGGTTTATTTAACAATTCTAACCATGATTAACTCTATACAAATCCTAGTTTAAGGGTTACTCCTTCTAACATATTCTCTATAGAACATTATTAACAATGGTTTTACCAATCTAAGTTACTAATTCTAATATTTGCCAAGCCCTGAAATCACAGCAACTTATAAAAATTAAAGCTACTTATGTACTAAACCAAATGAGTAACCTATGGTTTCCAAGTTACTCCTTAAATTTAAAGTTCACTATCTAGTTAGAAATTTATATCAAAATGAACCAAGACTTAGGGTTAGTCCTTAAATAAGGACTGGTGCTATAATAGTCCCCAGGCTATTTCAGTCTATTGCTCAGTGAAACTGATATCCATAAATCAGTTCACATGTGGGACTACTATCTCAGTACAGTATTATACCTATAGGTTGCGTTCCTCCTAATTAAAGAGGCATCATTAAGAACTGGAATGACTCCAAGGTCATTGGACTCTACTGACTAGATTGCTCCCACAGTTTTTACCATGTCAGGTCATCAAAGTCCCCTGTTCCAGAGTTCTGAGAACTTCCCTGATTCATGATGCTAAGCCAACTGTTTACACATCAGCCAAGTCCAACTGCATCAACTAACTATGTGACTTCCTCAAGTTACTACATCAGTTAAACTCACCCTATAGTTCAGGTTGCAGACTAGGTTTTTATACAATTAGTTTCAAACAGATCATGGGAACAATTCAGTCCTTAACCAAGATTACTACAGGGTGACTGAACCAAATCAGTCCAGCCACTATGCATATGAACTTTTTAAACAGTCAACTCCCTCAGCCAATCGAGAATTTAGTCCTGATGTCCAATTCCCAGGTGTTGTTCAGTTTAAATTAGAACTGAACAATCAGTCTAACAGGACATGGAACATGGGACTGTTCAGTCCAAGCAAAATTGAGAACAATTTCAGTCTAACACAGGATGATACATTCAGTCCTAACCTACACTGAAACCATCTACTCTACTGCACAGTCCAATCTAGGTTGCAAATCCATTTCCTATAATCTGGAATGGATTACTAGACTGTTAAAATGGGAAACCATTTCAATCTCAGGACTTCAGTCCCAATGGCTAAAGCTTCCAAGTACTAGTTCCTGAACAAGACTATCATATACCTGTTCAGACTGAGATCAATCAGTCTCAGTCCTCTCCCAGGTTTAGATGTGATACTCAGACTGAACCACTAAGTAGTAGTATGGAAATAAATTTAGGATTGAAACTAGGTTCCAATTTACCTGAAATCAGAGAATTAATTGCAAGTTACTGCTAACTAACCAAATCTCAGTTTTAACTTCAACTGACAGCCCATATGCCAAATCACTCACTTATAACTATAGACCATGAGGACCCATATCAACTCTCAGGTTAAGGGATAAATCAGTCTTGGAAAGACTGATACAATATCAGTTGCAGGAGACAATTTAGTCCCAGTAAGACTGATACAATATCAGTCTTAACCCCTAAGACTGATATCTAGACTCTAATCCACATGGTTTCGGCCTGAAACTGGAGTTGGCTCTCAAAGAACCTGGTCACTCGACTTCCCTACTGAAATGGACTAGAAGATATCTCCCCAATTCTCAAGTAATGGTTCAGATATGAATAAAACTTTAGCTTGAGAATTACCATCATTCTCTCACAGTTGATTAAAGGAGAAAATCAACTATCAAACAATTATAACAACAATGGAACACACCTAATACTAGCAGTTGACACTTGTATTATCTGCACAAATCAAGAAGGACTTAACCTATCTAATCTTTCTTAGTTCTGTACTTCAAACCCATCCTACTGTATACCACAGATTCACTAATTAAAATACTCTACTGCATATTCAGGATATTGACAAGTACTCATTTAATCAAGTTGGTAACACAACCTTCTAATCATTCTAAATCATGAATAGCAATCAACATGTAAACCTTGTCTTGCAGTTTCCAAATAATAAGGAAATCAGAGACTGAATATCTAATTTAGAAATTAAACTAAGATTAACCCAAATCTCATATCTCAACTTAACTCATACTGATCAACATTATAGCAGGAAATAGCTGGACACTAATGAATCTTCACCCTGAAACCTTTTATTAAACGAACTACATAGAGGTGACACCCTCCAGTCAATACTCTATTCAAACCTTCAGAGCTAAACCGATCTAGATTCAAGCTTATGCACACATCCCTAAATTATTAAAAATAGGTTAGATCAATGTTACCTGTTCAATTCGACTCTGAACTAAAAGAAATGCTCTGCCAAACTTGATCCAATCTTCAAATACTCTGTTCAATAATCATCACAAAAGTCCACTCACGATCTTAAGCTTGAATCGAATAATATACTGTACTGTTTCATTTAGAAGGTCAGGATGAACTTCACCTGATCGAGAATTGATCAAGATGATCAATCTTCAGAATCAAACGCCTAATCTCGATCTAGATCTTGACATAATAAATGAAGGACAATTCAGGAACAACGATTTAGATCGATTATGCAATTAATGATCCTTACCTCAATGATTCCTTGGATCCATTAAATGAACAAAAGAGTTTAGCAATCAGAGTTTCAGATCTGATCAAAATAAGAAGAGAATTGATAGAACAACAATTATTCAATACTGAGAAGAATCAACGATTTATGGATTGTTCTTACCAGAATTTGCTTGATCAGATGAATGGACAGTTAATCAATATTCATCAAGAGTGGAGAATTGGTTCGACCGATTCTTCAAAAGAGAAATTGAATTACCAACTACTCAAATCTCTGAATGATTAGATCTGGATGAAAACAATCGGCACTCACATGTCCTAACTGTCGATTTGAAGAAGAAGATCAATCCTGCTGTCTTCTTGTCCCTGCCTCCGCCATTTCCATGGCTCTGCTCTCGAGCTCGAATTGGAAAAAGAACTGAGGGATAAAGAAAGATGGAGTTGTAACGGAATGAATTGAACAAGTGGTGCTCTCCCTCTTTTATAGGTTGTTGGAGATTGAAAAGAAAGAGAAATGGAGGAAAAATGTTTTGGGGAATTTGAATTTTTGTTAGAAAAGCACATGGGAGTGCTGTGGGTCGTTGAAGAAGAAAGGAGAGGAGTTCTTCTCAAACAGAATGAACATGATTTCAGAAATGGATTTCTAAAATAGGCTTTTATCATGACTTTCTAAAATGGGCTTTTGCTACACCCAAACTAAACACTTAGTTAAATAAGAAAGCCCAACTAATGGCTAAGTTAATTAAAAGAATAATAAGATTTTATTTTTTTATTTTTAAAAAAAATAAAATCAAGGAAAATGATTTATTAAATATGTGAATTGTTATAAAAATTTGAGAGGTGGAGTTATAAATCTTCCCTCCTTGAAAAATTTTGCCCTCGAAATTCAGAAGTAAGCCAAAATTGATTCACGAAACACCACAAAATATTTATTAAAAATGGAAATTCAAAATGCTAAAATACAATCAAGTAAACAATCTAGGATAGCGCTCTCGCATCTCATCCTCACGCTCCCATGTGGACTCTCCCGGAGCGTGGTGCCTCCACATGACGCAGACAAGTGGAATAGTCTGGTTCCGCAAGCGCTTCTTCCTCCGATCCAGGATCTCCATTGGCTGCTCCTCGTAGGTCAAACTCGGGCCCACCTCTAGCTCTGAGTAGTCCACCACATGGCTCGGGTCTGGAATGTAGCGTCGAAGCTGGGACATGTGGAAGACGTCATGTACTCCCTCCAAACTAGCTGGAAGTGCATGTCGATACGCCACCTCGCCAATCCATGCCGTCACGTGGAAAGGCCCGATGTACCTCGGACTGAGCTTCCTGCCTCTGCCGAACCGAATGACACCTCTGGTCGGCGAGATCTTCAGGAACACTCTATCGCCAACCGCGAACTCCAATGGCCGTCTGCTGCTGTCCGTCCAGTGCTTCTGTCGATCCTGCACAACTCTGAGACGCTCCCTGATCAGCCTGATCTTCTCAGCTGAGTCTACCACCATCTCTGGCCCAAACAAAGCCCTCTCGCCAACGTCGTCCCAAGATAACGGTATGCGACATCTCCGTCCATACAGTTCCTCGAACGGGGTCATCTCGATGCTAGCCTGATAACTGTTATTATAGGCAAACTCCACTAGATGCAAAAGATCCTCCCACGAACCATCAAAATTGAGTATCCAAACTCGTAGCATGTCCTCCAGCGTCTGAATAGTCCTCTCGGACTGCCCGTCCGTCTGTGGATGATAGGCAATGCTGAACTTCAACAGTGATCCCAAGCTCAGCTGTAGACTCCTCCAGAAATGTGATGTGAAGCGACTGTCTCTGTTTGAAATGATGCTCACCGGCACCCTGTGAATCCTCACGATCTGATGCATGTAAAGGTCTGCAAGCTTTTCGGTCGACAGCCCAACCTTGAATGGAATAAAATGAGCAGACTTCGTCAGTCTGTCCACGGTCACCCAAATAGCGTCCTTGCCACTGAGAGTACGCGGTAATCCAGAGACGAAGTCTATGGTGATGTGCTCCCACTTCCATTCCGGAATAGGTAAAGGTTGGAGTAGTCTTGCTGGTCTCTGGCGCTCCGCATTGACTTGCTGGCACATAAGGCATCTGAAAATAAATCTGGCAACCTCTCTCTTCATCCCATACCACCAAACATACTCTCGCAGATCCTTATATATCTTGGTAGATCCAGGATGTATAGAATGCTGCGACTGGTAGGCTTTCACATCACCTCCTCCCGCAAATCCTTGGGCACACACAACTGAATTCCGTGCCTCAGAGATCCATCCTCTGTAATGGTGAAGTCGTCGAGCAATCCTGCCTCTGCCTGGTCTCTAAGACATCGGAGTCCCTCATCAAGAAACTGGGTCTCCTTGATCTTCTCTATCAGTCCTGACTGTATCTGCATGTGCATCAGCTGTCCTCCAACTCCTGGGAGAACAATCTCAATCCCAAGGCTCTCAAGATCCTCCAGCAGATGACGGTCCATAGTGAGATACATAGCAACAGGATATCGACTGAGAGCATCTGCTACCATATTCGCCTTTCCAGGGTGATACTGCAAATTGATGTCAAAATCCTTCATGAGTTCCAGCCATCTGTGCTGCCTCATATTCAGCTCCTTCTGAGTGAAAACATACTTCAGGCTTTTGTGGTCCGTGAAGATGTCCACTCGCTCTCCATATAAATAGTACTTCCACGATTTCAAGGCAAATTGACTGCTGCAAGCTCCAAGTCATGTGTGGGATAATTCTTCTCATGGGGCCTCAACTGTCTAGAAGCATAAGCTATAACCTTCTTGTTCTGCTCAAGCACACATCCAAAGCCTTTCCCTGAAGCATCGTTGTAGATGACGAATCCTCCCGATCCCGATGGCAAAGCTAGAACTGGCGCTGTGGTGAGTCTTCTCTTCAATTCTTCAAATGCTGACTGGCAGGCGTCGCTCCAGATGAACTCCTCGTCCTTTCACGTAAGCTTCGTCATAGGCTCTGCTATCCTGGTAAAATCCTTCACAAACTTTCTGTAGTATCCTGCTAGCCCCAGGAAACTATGAATCTCTGCTACTGACTTGGAAGGTGCCCATGATTATACTGCTTCAATCTTCTTGGGATCCACAGAAATCCCATCACCAGTCACCACATACCCCAAAAACTCCACCCGGTCCAAGAAAAACTCACATTTTGAGAGTTTCCCATACAGCTTCTCCTTTTACAGTATCTCCAACACGATCCGCAGGTGCTCCACATGTTCCTCCTCCGTCTTCGAATATATCAGAATGTCGTCAATGAAGACTACGACAAACTTGTCCAGATACTTGTGAAAAACCTTATTCATCAGGTTCATAAACACTGCTGGGGCATTGGTGAGTCCGAACGGCATCACCAAGAACTCATACTGGCCGTATCGGGTGTTGAAAGCTGTCTTCGGAATATCCTGCTCCCGAACCTTCATCTGATGATACCCCGACCGAAGGTCAATCTTGGAAAAGACCTTCGCCCTACTCAGCTGATCAAACAGCTCATCAATCCGCGGCAACGGGTATCTATTCATGATGGTGATGTTGTTGAGTGCACGGTAATCGATGTACATCCTCACCGTCCCATCCTTCTTGGGTTTATTTTTTGTTTTAGCTGTTGGAGATGGCATGTGATGGAGAGCAGGTGAAAGTTTTTTTTAGCTGTTGGAGTTGGTATGTGATGGAGAGCTAGTGAAAGTTTTTTTTTTTAGTTGTTTAGGTTTGGATTCTTTTGATGATGATATATGTCACTATTATTCTAGAACAATTTTCATAGTGGTTACTTTTGGTCTTAGGTTTCTTTGGTTACGGTTAGAAACATTTATATTATAATTCGATTCTTGATGGGTTGGAACTATGTTGAACGGACATGAGTACAATAATGACATGACTCGGCATCTATTTTGGTAGTAGGTTGCGATATGTGTCGGACATGATGCAGTATGTGCCAAAAAAGAATGAATTGTTGGAGTGCCCAAGCTTTCTGTTGGGAATCAGACACGCCCTCCTCCGCTCCGATACCGAGTCTAAGACGTTGTCACAGCAGAAACTTAGGCCAACCCACCTGAAATAACCAACCCCCGTCTAACGAACACCAAGCATAGATAAAGACAAGTATACGACGGAAGTATATGACGGTGACTATGTCACCTGGACAAATCTCAAAGTCTATAACTCAGATAAAATTACAAGATTGACAAAAACAATGTTGAACCCTTTGTCCTAATAGGTTCAACTCCCTCACAACACTCAAGAAGAAAAGAAAGAGATTACAATTTAAATCGCTCGCCAACCCGTAGCAATCTCCCTAACCGAAGTTGACGACTCCTCAATTAGATCTCTTCTTCCTTTTATGACGAAGTCCTAAGAACAAAGTGCGGAATTTCTCTTAGATCTCCTGTGGACGAGCACCTCGAATCTTAACTTTGTGCTATGCTTTCTGCCTCTACCCTCACCCCATATATATAGGATGAAAAAATCATATTCTAGGTCATATTAGGATTTCCTAAATAGGAATAAAATTGGAATCCTATTATACCTAAAATATTCTATCGATATCCTATTTTAGATCATAATAGGATTTCCTAAATAGGAGCCCTAAAATAAGAATCCTATTATATCTAAAATAGCACAACACCAATTATGGACATCCAAATCCAGACTGGACTCCAACAATCTCCTACTCCAGTCTGATGAGAGGGTGTTAACCCTATGGCTCCTCAACTGGACTCCATGCTTGTCGCCTCACGACAGAGTTCCTGCTCTCCCATGCTACTGATCTCCGATCCCCCGAGCTGCTTTGCATCTTCCTTCGTCTCTAGCTCCTCGACCGTCACGTCGACGCTAGCTGCCATGTGTAGCACCTCCTGCACCACTGGTATTCTGCCAATATTAATAATACGATCAAGCCAGAAGTCCCTGATGATCAGTCTCACCGCAAGTCTCGGCTGCCTGGCCCCGACTTTCAACTTCCACCGGAACGTGCTACCGTTTCGTCGAGATTCTTCACCATTGGCTGGCCCAACCAAGCGGACGGTGCGGTCCTCCTGAGATTTGAACTCCTGAACATGTCCACTTTCGTGTCCGACACTAAAGCTCTCCCGTACATATGTATTTTCGAGCAGAACATCATGTACCGTGCACGCCGTTGATGATCCACAGCTCTCCCTGAGTTGTGTGAATAGAGATGCACCCGCCTCATATTGAGTTTGCTGCAAACCTTTATCTCCATGGTTTTGAACGGCTGAAACCAATATCTCTCTGTGAAGCTTTGGCAAACCATTCGTTGCCAAAACCGGATCCGTAGAGCAACCTCCACCTGGAGACCGACAAACTGTCATTGGACCGATAGACTGACTCTTAATCTTTGACTCACCTCTATTTTTGCTTTGTCTTGATGAAGCGAATCCTCTGTTGTCACGTCCCGACCCGAAAAATTGCTCGTCTTCACATTGATTTCACCCGAATCAATCGTCCTCGCTTGGGACATGATGCTGCACGAGTAGACCTGTCAATTGGGCCGGGACGGCCCAGCCTGGCACGAGCCCGGCCTGAAAAATTAGCCCATGTGCCGGCCCGGCCTGATTAATCGTGGGCTCGACCCGGTCCCGTATATTAGGTTATGCCGGGCCACGTATATTGGCCCATAAAATAGGCCTGGCCCGGCACGGCCCGAAGCCCAAGCCCGACCCGGTACAGCCCGGCCCGAAGCTCGACCCGGTTGTAACATCCCCTGTACAATCTCTTTGATTTGTCCCAAATCCTAGCAGCTAACAGCAGTGTTGTCACTTTCACATGGAAAACAAAAGAAAAATATGTACACAACAAACACTCTTCCCTCCAAATATGACTTGTACCATTGCGTAAAGCAACAACTGCAAGTAGTGGTGGCCTCTGTTATTATTATGATTATATAGTGTAGTAGTGAATTGAATTGAAATGAAATGAAATTAATGTTTGAACTGGATTGATTTGAAATTCAATTCAATTCATTTCAATATATATTAGTTGCAAGTTGCTGCAACAACAATATACATGCATGCATCCATGAATGATATATGTATATACTGAACTGAATTGAATTAAAATGATGGCCTCCAGTGGACCGGCCCAGTCCCTTAGTTATATTGGGTCGTGTCCGGCTCGGCCCGACCCGACCCGAAGCCCACCGTGCCGTGGATCATGTGCCGGGCTGGGCTTAATATTTTTATCCATAGTCCGGCCCGGTCCGCTACAATTCATGGGCTCAAGAGGCCCGGCCCGGCCCGGCCCGGCCCGACCCACTCAAATTCGTGCCGGGCCGGCCCACTTGACAGCTCTATGCACGAGCCTGGAGTTGCACTCGTGCAAGACAAGATGACAGATTCTTAAAATGGTTGTCTCAATTCTAAAACATAAGCAGCGAAAAAGGTGGAGACACATTAAAGTATACAAAACAGATCTTTATTGATAATGAAACAGATTACAAAGACTTTGAATAGCCGAAGTGAACATGCCAATTAGGCTTACAACAGTCATGATCTCTCTAGCTCACAAAGGATTTCTTCGTAGCATACATCATGTCTCTTATAGCACATCCAATGACCCTCGGCCAAAAAAATTTCATGTTGCATGCCGAGCTCCAACGCAGTCGCATGTCTCAAAACGCTAAGGAATTTCATGCCTCAGCGCGTCCAAGCGAAGCTCCGCCACGAGCAAACCATTTCTTGAACCTGCAAAAAATCTAGTGGGGGATCAGTACTAATCAACATGTTATTATCGATAATCCAAACAATAGTAAACTAACAAGTCATGCCGCCTACCGCACCCATCCTTGTGCAGATACAAGGTGAATGCTACTATCCATTCGAATCGTACCAAAGGTAATCATCACATTATCAAGGTACCAGGATCCGCGTTCCTCCACTAGATTTCATTCAGTCTACCAATCTTAGCTATATGAGTACGCCTACCTTCGCACTAAAACAAGGCGATACACCTACCGCCTCACATCAGACATTCGACTGAGTGCGCCCTTATCTATATGAAGGTCACTTGGCGTTCCGAGCCAATAAAGGACTATATCTTGATACAACGGGCCATTATCCTTCGCCATAGATAGCTAGCCCAACGAAGGTCCTGCAACATCCGTATTACGACGCATCAATCTAGCCCAGGTAGCAAGCCTCACTGGCGGTCTCGTAATACCGTGCTCAATGACACCATATTCCTCCTAGGCCGAACTGTCCTGGCGTACCACGTTCGAGGAAAGCAAACCCGTGCATGGGCTATCATCATCCATGTCCGTGACCATGCAATGCGTCAACATCTCCAAACCAACGTAAGGCATCGAATCATCTCTACTCGCAATATTCCTTCGATACCATTGCATCGACTACCAAGTCGCTTGCATATTCGACAGTTCCGTAGCAATTGTGCTACAACTGCATACTTTGATGCACGAAGTATATCTTTTCATGTTACAGCAATTTCGTGGCATTGTGCCTCAACTGTCTATTCCGTTCAATAAGTCATACGCAGATTCTCTGTGCACAGATGCACGCTCAATGTCGTATTTTCATTATTCTAGGTCTAGTGTTCAATGTTCTCTGAGTCGTGCATTTGATGCACATCTCGATATTGCCTTTCAATATTCTACCATCAATGTCCTACTGCGACCCTTGCACTTGATGCACGTCACCTCAATTGTTTATTTTTTGATTCTTACTGTTCGATCCATATTACATTAACACTTATCCGCACGACGCACATGGAACTCAATAGAAACACAAGCACGATGTGATTCATTTATTAGGCATGAAGGAGTAGGGGAGAAGGGTCTAATCTCGCCAACCTTAAGCCAATATGCCTTATCGTTTTGCCGAGCCGATGAGGCTTGATTCCTTAACTTGTTGCACGACCAACTCATTTGACATAGCCATTCGAGCACTTCGTGCTCCATCGAACTAACAGACTGATTCAAACTATCGCGCCTACGCTTCAGTTTGTTGCAGGGGGCACTGTACGCTATCTGCATATGAAACCAACATAATTAATACCTCTTCAAATTGTGATAATGTCTCCTCAAATCGAACTCATACCTTATCGAACCAATCAACTCAGCATAATGTACCGTGCGGTGCAGGACATTACATAATATACTACTCAGAACAAGGTTCGTCCTCGAACCGATGCCAATACTCAATCCACATGTTTCTCTTGACCGCTCGAATTTTCGATACATGTGATTTACTCATTATCGATTCGATTCACTATCGTGGTTCCGTCTCTAGTATTCGTACGATTTTCTTAGTACATTTCGATCTTCCCTGCATTTTCAGTTAAATACGATATACTATTGAGTTTGGATCTTACACATATTTAAGTCGTACCTGAAATATATGTATTTCAGTCAAGCACAATAGTAGAGAATTCGAGCAAAGCTAACCGGTGCAACTTTTGAATCCTCGAATACTATCCATCTCATATTCTTGACTGATCTGATTATAACGTATATTCTCAAAATCCTTCCGCACATGCATTATCCCATATCCTGTTACCATCCACCAAACATTTCTGCACATGCAACATAATTCATACCAAGATTCTGATTCTTTGTGTTTCGCACTCACTATCGAATATATACATTATGGAAAGTCATCGTGCATCTGATCGCAACAAGTTTCCGCATCGCCCTTGCATCTATCAGTTGTCCAACTCTTCACAATTCAAGTCTTTCGTCCAACTATTTTCAAAGTCTCATTTCGACACCGACTAAATCCAACATCTCAAGATTCCTTGCCTACGACCATACTATACTTTATATGCAACTATCCGGATACGATTCACATTCTCAAAACTATCTATGCATCGCGTCTGGGGCTACACCCGCTGGGCAACTTATCCAGACACCGTGCTTAAATCTCACGACACAAGAGGTCAACTTGAGTCGACGATGCTCAAAGCAAATAATCACTTCGACGTCAGGTCTCTTATGACAAGTCTTATGTTATGTCCTCTACTGAGTACGAAATCAACAATCAATTTCTCAATCCAATCTCGACTTGTTCGTCTAGCTAACTTCGATCGTGTGCTCAACACATAACCTAATCGTTATCCGAATCCAATCTACGACTCAAATCCTAGGGTCATTTCCTTATTCTAGCTTTCGCACATAACATGATTTCCGTAATTACCTATCCGCATCGATGTGCTAAGTATGTTCATCAATATCTATCCGATCGTCGGCTGCTAAACTATTCAAGTACTTATTCGATCAATCATCAAGGTCCATCTATATCAATCTAGCCCAAAGCTATTCCATCAAATCTCGATACACATATCAGATCGCCTAGACTTAACCTCAACATGCACTATATCGTATTTATCTTCGACGCAATTCCTTATGCAACATCATTTGGTTATCCTATGGGTCTTCAATATTTACTTAATTTGGCGGTCAAATCTTCTAGGGTCAGCTATTCCGAAGCTATGCTCGATAATTGTAGATCATCAACGAGAGACAGTTACTATGAACCATGCTATATCCTATCTCGGAGCCAAATCAATTCCCGATCATTCCTATGGGACTTTACCTAATCCGACATAATACGTTCTCAATCCAGAACAATTTATCCTACCCGTGCAATTGATGTGCCGCTACCAATTTACTCATGCACTGCCGTCGACGATTTTGCTAACCAAACAATGTCTACTCGCCTCGAGTCT
Source organism: Iris pallida (assembly GCA_029216955.1). Lineage (NCBI taxonomy): Eukaryota > Viridiplantae > Streptophyta > Magnoliopsida > Asparagales > Iridaceae > Iris > Iris pallida. The sequence goes on along the minus strand of JANAVB010004302.1, from coordinate 371,580 downwards.
GAGTCTATCTACCTAAGATCAATCTCTGCGATATTCCATACTCATCGAAACCATCCTCGAATAACTTTATTGTTCACGCATCGCATCTATCGCATAAACTTCCAATCGCTCCGTTCAACTTTTCGTACTACTGCCTACAAAATTGCAACATTGTAAACTTGCTTCGCTTTGTATCCTTATTCGCACCCATGTTTTCTCGTGCCTCGCCTCTATACGCTATGTACAATTCCAATATCGCGAGCAAAATCTTCCAAATCTTAACATCAACTCGACTCGCATCTCATTCATCCAACAACAATGTTCAACACAATCTTCGTTCATCCAAATATCCAATCAGAGTATCCTTTGGTTATTGCATGTCGTCTTTGATACGCCTCAGTACCATCGTCGATATGCATAACCTGGGTATCTTTCTTTCACAAAAATTCCAATTCGTTGTAATTAGTGTTGCCATCCGAACTTGAATACGAAATCAAGTCTCGCACGCATCAAAATCCATATCGTTGTAGCTAACTATCGTTATCGAGCAACACGATTTACAATTCCTTAAATCCATACTCGTATTTCCCAATCGAACTTCCAAATTGCACTACCGATTCTTTGCATCTACTCAAATTAGTTCCGACAAAGTCTTCGCACTAACTCAAACTCAAATCCTACCGAGTTAGTCATTCCCTCAACGTGTAATCCCATTGCTACACTTCACCTATTGTTGGACTTATACTTAATGAATTCTCGATCGACTCATCATCCATTAATGCGAGTCCACGCCTAATCATTCTAACCAAATCTATCGAAGCATACTTTGCATCGAATCATTTCCACTCGAGTCTCGACACTATACCGTCCGTTGTGGACAAAATTATCACGATACACACAATCGTCTCGATGCAATCTATCGCAAATCATCAAACGGTTTGACATAGCCATCGCTAAGTGGTATTGCATATACCACTCAGAAATCGAGTCTATTGTTATCGATACAAATGTTTCGATGCATTGATCGCATAAGTGGTATGACATATACCACTCAGAAATTGAGTCATTCCTCCCGCAACATACTAAGTGTTGGTTCGATATCTATTCCGATCTAACTGTGCTTCTCAACTCAACATTCGGCCAACATACACATTTGCCTACTTCGAAGCTCGACACAACTCGACCAACTTATATATTCGTATACTCAAGTTCGACTAGCGACCAACTCGACTCGCTCTTAGCACTATGCGATTTCTCAATCCCATTCGTTGCAACTCGTGCAACGATTCATTCTCGATATTCAAACTATCGCTCGAATCCGCTCAACGCATTCGCTATCCATTCACATAGCCATATAAAACGTATCATCCCATATATCGACTCATTGTACTGATGCAACAAACATCTCATGACGTGCTACACCGACGCAACAAACATTATACGATTCTTTGCACTTGATACAACCAACATCTCGTAACATTATTCGACATCAAAACATAAATTTCCAAAACACATGCAGCAAGACACATTCAAGTATTTAGACTTATTATATGGAACATCCAGTGTAGCATCGAGCAGATTCATGAGCCATGCGATTACGGAAACAACTTAGGGCCATCTGATTTCGATAGCGGAAGCAACTCACGGTCAAAGAGATTCGTTCAAGGTCCAAAGGATAGAACTGTTCTGATACCATTTTGTCACATCCCGACCCGAAAAATCGCTCGTTCTGGCATCGATTTCACTCGAATCAATCGTCCTCGCTTGGGACGTTATGCCGTACGAGTCTGGAGTTGCACTCGTACAAGGCAAGATGCTAGATTCTCAAAATGGTTATCTTAATTCTAAAACATAAGCAGCGAAAAAGGTGGAGACACATCAGAGTATACAAAACAAATCTTTATTGATAATGAAATAGATTACAAAGGCTTTGAATAGCCGAAGTGAACATGCCAATTAGGCTTACAACACTCATGATCTCTTTTGCTCATAAAGGATTTCTTTATACCCTATATCATGTCTTTTATAGCACATCCAATGACCCTCGGCCGAAACATCTTCATGTTGCATGCAAAGCTCCAGTGCGGACGTACGCTTTAAGGAATTTTATGCCACAACGCGTCTAAGCGAAGCTCTGCCACGAGCAAACCATTCCCTGTACCTGCAAGCAATCTAGTGGAGGATCGGTACTAATCCTTTCGCATACTGATGAGATCCACTCGCCTAAACCAACAATAAGTAATTTAGTAAAACATGTTTCTCATTATGTGGTCTTTCCATTATTGCCTTAGAGTCAATTACATGGCAATAGAAAGCAGTAAAACTTGTGAGCATGTTACTTATAATCATGTTATAGAAAATATAGAAAAACAGACAGCAGCATTATTAGCATGTTATTATCACTAATCCAAACATCAGTAAACTAACAAGTCATGCCGCGTGCTGCACCCATCCTTGTGCAGATACAAGGTGAATGCTACTATCCATTCGAATCGTGCCAAAGGCAATCATCATATCAAGGTACCAGGATCAGCGTTCCTGCACTTGATTCCATTCAGCCCACCGATCTTAACTATATGAGTATGCCCACATTTGCACTGAAACAAGAAGATACACCTACCGCCTCGTATCAGACATTCGATTGCGTGCTCCCTTATCTATATGAAGGTCACTTGGAGTTCTGAGCCAATAAATGACTATATCTCGATACAACGGGCCATTATCCTTCGCCAAAGGTAACTAACCCAACGAAGGTCCCACAACATCTGTATTACGACGCGTCCAACCAGCCCAGGTAGCAAGCCTTACTGGCGGTCTCGTAATACCGTGCTCAATAACACCATATTCCTCCTAGGCCGAACGGTCCTGGCATACCACGTTCGAGGAAAGCAAACCCGTATACGGGCTATTATCATCCATGTCCGTGACCATGCAATGCATCAACATCTCCAATCCAACGTAAGGCATCGAATTATCTCTAGTCGCAACATTCCTTCGATACCATCGCATCGGCTACCAAGTCGCTTGCATATTCGACAGTTCCGTGGCAATTGTGCCACAACTGCATACTTGATACACGAAATATATCTTTCCATGTTATGACAATTTCGTGGCATTGTGCCCCAACCAAGGTTATAAACGGCGGTAGGCGGGTGCGCGGCGGAGAGAGGCCGCTTACCGCCTAGGCCGCCTAGGCGGTTGATACATTTTGAACATTTTTTTACTATTTTACCACTATTGTTTGCATAATATGCATATTTTAAGGGTGTACCATGCATAACTAAGTTGTAGAACGAAGATTTATAAAGTTTTAGTGTTGTTAGGCCCATAATGTTAAAAAAAAACTTTTTTGACCAAAAATATTTTTGTAAAGTATTTATCCGCCTAGGCGCTCGCCTACGCTGCCTCACCTCCGCCTATGCCGCCAACCTCCATTGGCCGCCTACTCTACCGCCTACAGCAAAGCGGTGCGAAGAGACAGCCTACCGCCTAGGCGCCGCTAGGCGGCCTAGGCGGGCGCCATTTAGAACACTGGCCCCAACTGTCTATTCTGTTCACTAAGTCATACGCAGATTCTCTGTGCACAGATGCACGCTCAATGTCGTATTTTTATTGTTCTAGGCCTAGTGTTCAATGTTCTCTGAGTCGTACATTTGATGCACATCTCGATATTACCTTTCAATATTCTACCATCAGTGTCCTACTACGACCCTTGCACTTGATGCACGTTGCCTCAATTGTTTATTTTTCTATTCTTACTGTTTGGACCATATTACATTAAAACTTATTCACACGACGCATATGGAACTCAATAGAAACACAAGCACGATGTGATTCATTTATTAGGCATGAAGGAGCAGAGAAGAAGGGTCTAATTCCACCAACCTTAAGCCAATGTGCCTTATCATTTTGTCGAGTCTATGCGGCTCGATTTCTTAACTTGTTGCATGGCCAACTCATTTGACTTAGCCATTCGAGCACTTTGTGCTCCATCGAACTAACTGACTGATTCAAAAACTATCGCACCCACGCTTCAGCTTGTTGCAGGGGACGTCACACGTTTCTTGTACACGAAACCAACATAATTAATACCTCTTCAAATTGTAATCATGCCTCCTCAAATCAAACTCACACCTTATCGAACCAATCGACTCAGCATCATGCACCGTGTGGTGTAGGGCATTACATATCTAACCTTCAAAACATCTCGAAGACCCTCCTCAGCAAGTTCCCGACGATCCAACTCTTGTCGAACATCCCTCGAATTTCCATCCGGTGTCTGTGGCCTACCATAACACAAATTTCCTCGAACCAGCTGTTGGGAACTCTTCATAAGCATCCAATCTTTATCCCCAAACAAACTACGACAACCATCATCTGCCAGCCTCCAGACCGAAAACAAGTTGTAGCACAAATTCGGTACATGTCGCACACCCTTGAGGACGAGCTTCTCACCAAACTCTGTCGTCAAGTGCATATCACTGATGCCTACAACTGTAACAGTCCCCTTGTCGTCCATCTTTACACGTCCAAACTTGCCGTCGCGGTATGACGTGAAGATCCTGCTCTGTAAAGTGGCGTGATACAACACCTTCGTGTCCATGACCCAGTCGCCGTCATGACACATGCCACAAGGTTCCTCTGCGTCGGTTGCTGCAATAATTATAATCTTTCTTTATTTTTAGAGCAAGAAGCGGAACCAAAATCATTCAACATATTTATGGATAACCAATCCATTTTCAAATATAGTTGGGTCCCGAAACGGGATGTACGGCAACGACGTATCTAGAATGCGAGTCAATCGATCAATCTTAGGGCCAGGCTTAAAAAGAGTGGATTACTTTTGTTTTCATTCCGTTCCGTCAGAGCCTTTCTGACTTTCAGCCTTTCCTGATTACCTGATTGTTGTTTGGTTTTCTCCACACAAAGAAGGCTTGAAGATGACTGTCTCAATGATCTATGTTCTTTACCACACTTACTTGAAAGTAGGTTTAATTTCGTTGCTTTGTTGATGGCTTAGAAGTAGCAGCGGTTCAAAATCTATATCTCCCATTATGTGAGATCCTCTGATTGTCTTTGCCTTTGGCCTTCTCATCTTTGAGCTTTACACAGTTCCTTTTGATATGACCACTTTTGCTATAGTGATAGCAGCCCTCCTTGCGGTCCACAATCGCAAGATCCGAGAACTCTTCCGTGTCCTCGTCTGTGACTTGAGTCTTTCCTTCCTGTGGAAAGTCACCAGAGCGGACTCCTGCGATGATTCAACTTGCTTGCGCCGGATCTCCTCGTTCAACAAGCTACTTTTGACTGCCTCTATCGTGACAACTCCATCCGGTGCGGAATTGCTTATCGACACCACCAACGTCTTCCAGCTTTCCGGTAGAAAACTCAAAAGCAGTAGGGCCTGAAGCTCATCATCAATCACCACCTTCATCGCAGACAGCTGATTGATGATACCCTGAACTTCGTTCAGATTTTGTGCCACCGAGGCACCCTCCGTGTACTTCGAGTTGATGAGTTGGCGAATAAGAAATGCCTTATTGCCAGTCGTCTTCCTTTCGTACAAACAATACAGCTTCTCTCATAAACGATGCGTGCATGAATTTTTGGTGCGTAGGAGCAGCGCACACATGAATTTTGATCTAAATCTGTTGAAACTGCACTGTTGGACTGCGGATGAGCCGACACGTGACAGTTGTTGGGATTCATCTGTTGTTGGAATCTTGGGTGGTTGGCACCCGTTCATAGGTGTGACTGAGTCAAACGGCACGTGGCACGTGCACACGGCTCAAAGATCCCACTTTGATGCGCATGAATGATTCGGCACAGGAGGAAACTTGGCACATGGGCTCATGGGGTGCATGTAAGTCCTGAGCGCATCGCTTTGAGGGCGTATACAAAGATTAGTCGGGTCAGCCACGTGGCAGGGCACAACTGTAACCGACAAAGGAGTAATGATTATGCCGATGTATGTGTTAACGTTAGCTATCATCTCGAATTTTGAGGCATCTTTGTCTTGATCAGAAAAAGTGGCCTCAATGCGCTTTTGAGCAATGGGCGCATGAGAAGTGGACGCATGACTCTGGATGCATAGGAAGGCGCATGATTTTGATTTTTCCATGCTTCTACAGTAGCAATCTCTCTAACCGAAGTTGACAACTCCTCGATTAGATCTCTTCTTCCTTCTATCTTGTATGACGAATTTTGAAGAGCAAAGTGCGGACTTTCTCTTAGATCTCCTGTATGAGCACCTCGAATCTCAACTTTGTGCTATGCTTTGTGCCTCCACCCTCACCCCATATATATAGGATGAGAAAACCACTAGGTCATAATATGATTTCTTAAATATAAATAAACTTGGAATCCTATTATACCTAAAATATTCCATCAATATCCTATTTTAGATCATAATAGGATTTTCTAAATAGAAGCCATAAAATAAGAATCATATTATATCTAAAACAGCACAACACCAATTATGGACATCCAAATCCATACTGGACTCCAACACTTTCTAAATAGGAACTGACACTTCGTAGTTGTTGGATATTGATGTGGAGTAGACTAGTTTGCACAACTTACTAGTTTGAGCTTTGTAAACTTATTGCTGGCGTTGGACCTGAACCGGTCTGCTTCAGTCCAGACCGTGTTTGGTTCACTATGTGGCCGACAATACGGCATGTGTCTAATATGGTAAGTGTGCCCATATATGGGTGCACCCATTAGGGCTCCTACTTGCCTATATAAGAAGCAGTGTTCTCATATGGAAAATCCTAATCCTCATATACTTGCCTCTAAAGCAATTGCTTCTCTTCCTACTCTCCCTCCTTCCCACATAAGAGTTCTGTTGCAAGGTGGAACTAAATGAGTCTCCTTTCGTAGGATTCTTCAAAGGTCGTGCCTCAGAATAACGTAGGAGGAACTCGGTTCACTTGCGCATCAAAGATATAACTCTAAACCGTTTCCACTTGTACCTTTGTTACCTAGATCATTCTTCGATTTACATATGGTATAAAATCCCAAAGGCTCCTCCCCTTTCTTGATTTTTAGATCTTAAAAATCCAGTTTAGGGTTTCATAGTTGTCAAGATCTAATAATTATTTACATGCTAGAAAATTAGGATTTCTTGTTGATACTTTGATCCATGCTTGTAATGATAAAATTTAGTATTATGTGTGTGCGTAAATCTAAGGTTTATAATCTTGTTGATTATTACCATATTTGTATCCTATTTGTGTTGATCTATGGGAGTTGCCCACAGATTAATGGTTTGTGATAAAGGATAGAATTTTTCCTATACTTCTATTGTAATTGAGAGGTACTATGTAAAACTTTTGAAGATTGTAATTGCGATAATCTTCATATCCTATATCAAATTTTCCTTAGCTATCCCTATTATGTAGATCACCTCTGTCACCAACATACCGTGACCAATCACTTGACCTCCCTTCTCTGCAACAACCGGTTGGGCCCACACGGGGGTCAGGAAGGTTTCAGATGGACAACCCCGACTAGCCCGACCCTACGAAGGGGTCTTCGATAGTTTTGGCATAGTTCACGTCCTACACGGGGGGCACAAATAAATGAGGCTATTTACGGCAAAGGAATCTGATCCTATAAAGCGTGTCGACAATGATGCGACAGTTGAGAGAACCTCACCCAACTCCTCATCGACGGCTAAGGTTGCGTTGGCGATATTGGCGACAAACCCCGATCCCACGCCAAGACTCGGGTGGTGCACAAGTCGCACCAACAACAGTCTCGACCCAACACGGGAAACCAGGGCTATTGGTCGATGGGTACAAGGGCCGGATAGCGAGGCTGGATAGCCCAGCCCCACGCAGGGCTCAGGCGGCGATGAGCCTTGCCACATGTGGGCTCGCTGGCGGCTCTATGCTGGCCGGACCCCGAGAGGGCATCTTCGGCGTTGACTAACATTAGGCAAGGGTCCCAACCCCTTCGTTGGGATGCGGTAGGCTATATGGGCCACAATTGGGCTACCCAATCCCTTCTGGGTTAGGTTGGGTCTGTTGTGTCTTATCAAAATGCGATCCAATCCAATTTTGGGATTTAGGTAGGCCGAGTTGGATTCATAATTTCATTGTAACCGTAGGCCCCAAGAAGTTGTCCCTAAAAGATATTAACCCTAACCCTAATTTTGGGTTGAGGAAATTGCAAATGGGGGATGAAGGAATATGACCCTAAAATCAACCCAAGTCTACCCCATTTTCATAAATTAGGGTTTTGGTTCTTAGGCCCAAAAATCGAGTAGTAGGCATGATTAGTTTGTGGTCCCAGTTAATGTAAATTGTATATGGGTTTCATATTTTATCTGGGTGTGTATGTTGGACTCTTACATTGGATATTATTTTAGTTGTTGTGGGCTGAGTTACGGAGAACATGGGTAATAGGTTGGGCCTATCGGACTGAATCGATGACTAACAATAATCTACAAGTGCTAAAATTACAAAATATGCCCAAATATGCAAATGTAAAAGTGTACTTGTTTGAATTACTATGACATGCATGTGTTGATGATTGTAGCAGTAGGCCTGGAGCTAGTGTAGATCTTTCCATGGATCTAATAGTCGAATGGCGACCTCTTAAACTCGACATGTTGGAAGGGGTACATGTGGTTTTAAATGTCCCAGTCGTATCTTGTACCCAGTGAGCCTATACAAGTGAGAGTTTAATGGCTAAACCATTCAGCACAGCCTTTGACATATTTCTGTAAAATGCACTTTGTCTTTAATGTTAAGGTAAAAAGAATTCCTTTAGTTATATAATCTATTGGTGGTAACTAGAACACATAAATGACTCTGTACGGGTTAGGCCCTTCTATAAAAGAGAAAATTTTCAAAGTTCTCGAACTTTTAAGGATGGGAGATTTGGTTCCAAGTAACCTATACTATGCTCTGGTTTCACATCCTTAAATAGACAGATCCATGTTTAGGAAATAATTCTCTGGGTGAAGGGCTATTATGACATTCAAGATTAGTAATTGAATTAATCCATTTTATGTATCTTTCAGATGGTTACCAAATTGCACTAGCCGAGCTCACCAAAGAGTTGATGCTAAACGGTAACAACTTCGATAACTAGTGCCAAAGTATCCAATACCTACTCAATAAGCATAATACCCTAGACTCTTTAGGATACGAGATGGTCGAAATAGAGCATGACAATATAACCCAGCACATGCTCAACATCGAGGCATACCAAAAAGTGGTACGTCAAAGGTAAATCAGCATAATTCACCATATTGGAAACATTGTTGGATGACTTGATTGGTGACTTCAAAGGTCATGCCACCGCCAAATGATTTTGGATGCACTGACGTCAAGGTTCATACATACCTCAAAGACCAGGATGTGTACCCTCTATATACGACCTGATTTATATAAGATAGAGTTAGATCAAGACATAGGAGACCAAATGCGATGCTACGCTCCGATTTTTGTCGAATCGACCGTCCTCGTTTGGACGTAATGTCGTACAATTCTAAATTGTACTTGTATAAGGCAAAAACGTGCATTTGATAATTCTTTTAAACATCCCACAATTGCAGAGAGTTGAAGACGCAGTATAGGAAAAAATAGCTTTTCATTAATAACTTGCAACGAAGTGCAAGGTCATATTTACATTAGATTTGTTGTTGCGGCTACACTCATCGAAATAACAAAATGTTCGACAAGCTGCTATGAAATAATACTTGTCGTTCCATACATTTACACCCTTTTATACATTGAAACCAAAAGCCTTCAAGATAACTGGCTTCAAAGTACTTCAAAATAGGAAGACTTTCAAGTTGCCTCTCCGAACTCCAGCATCAGCCTAGTACCGTGCACCCTCAAACGTTCTCGTCACCTGAGGAGTTGGGGATTAGTACACTTGGAAATGCACTAGTGAGCGAGACGAACCCACTTGCCTAAACCGACATTGCTTATTAAGGGTAGCATGCATTGAAAGTTATCTTGCTATTCAGAACTAGATGAATTACAATTCATATCGATGGCCTACTTGAAAGCAGTAAAAAACACATATACTCAATCATTTTTTACCACGGCCGACGTGTCCGTTCCTGCATAAAAACAAAGATAATACTTACCGCATACAGAAGACAATAGGTGAGCACGCTATCTATCTTATATACGGTTATTGGTGATATCGACACCATGAAGGACTATTACATTGTATTGTGACAAACCCTATCAGTCCAGGTTGCAAGTCCAACTGGAGGTCTTGCAATATCTCGTACCGAAGCACGATTTCATAATTTTTTCTAGGTCGATTCGGTTCCGGTGCCTCAAATATCATTTCGTGGAAAGCTAAACCTTGTGCGCAAGTTGTCCACGACCATGCGAATGTGTGAACACTTTATCTTTTGAAACATATGCATAACACGAAACAAAATTAAGCAATATTATCTATATACTCATGCCATAGTTCATTTTTCTCAAAGCCGTATGTTTCGATTTGGCGACTTGTAGGCACCAAACACCCTGAGGCACCATGCCACAGCCGATGTTTTCTAATTCCCTTTCCTTCCAACAGTTCTGTGGTTTCGAATGACAACTGCTCGCTTCGCGTGCAATGCTTATCATTTTAAGTTTAAAGCATAACTACACTAGATATCTACAATTAATCCATATTCTACTCTTAGTGGTACAACATGCATTCAACCGGACATCGTCGATTTGAACTTTTTGAGGCAACAAGAATTTGTTGACGTGAAGGAGTAGAAAAGAAGGGTCCGAACCATCCACCAAGTAGAGAATGTGCCGAGAGTATGATGCCGCTTCGCAACGATCAAACGTCAATTACATGCGCTCCTACAATAGTACCAATATTGTGTTAGCTCTTCTATTTTTTCTCTCGAAATTCTCAGGTATGAATGCAGAAATCGACGAAAAAATATATTCATCAAAACCTAGAATCGAAAACTTTAAGAAAACATACAACAGACTGGTCCCGTTAAAGGGACTCTTATATAGAATTCACTCGCCGAGACGCAGTCCGCTGCATCTAGGAATCATTTCAACAGAAGCCGATCCATTAGTTGGAAAGTTTTTCATAGCATTCGTTGAAATGATTCCTCCCGACTGAGTCAGACTAGCCGAAAGTCCATTACATAGTGCGCCGCCTGACGGGGAGCAGGGCACTACATAATATACTACTAAGAAATAGTTTCGTCCCAAAACTTAAGAACACGAATCTGACCTCTAAGTGGACAAACATCGAAGGATACTTCTCCTTTATTTCTGCCTCCATCTCTTATGTCGATTCCTCAACTGAATGGTTCTGCCATAGTACGCGAACAGGTACATCGAACGATTTTGCAGAACCTTCTCCATACAGTCCAAAATTTGAATAGGTTCCTCTGAGTATAACAAGTCTGCACGTAGCTCCAGCTAATCGAAACTAACCATGTGACTTGGATTATGCACATACTTCCGAAGTTAAGAAACGTGGAAGACATCGTGCACTTCAGCCAGAGCCGTGAGTAGTGCAATCCGATAAGCTACAACTGCTACTCTCTCGAGGATCTCGAAAGGACCTTCAAATCTTGGACTTAGTTTGCCTTTAACTCTAAACCGTATCACACACTGCATCGGTGTTACTTTTAAGAACACATGGTGCCCTATCAGGAATTCTAATGGTCGTCGACGGGTATCTGCATAACTCTGTTGTCGACTCTGCGCAATGCAAAGTCTGTCTCGAATCATAAGGATCTACTTATCGACAATCTGCTCCACCAGTTCCAGTCCGAGTACTTGTCGCTTACCGACTTCATCCCAGTATATTGTTGATCAACAATTTCCCCCACAGAGCACTTCATATGGTACCATCTTGATGCTCGACTAATAACTATTGTTATACGCAAATTATACTAACGTCAAGTGCGTGTCCCAACTAGTCTTTAAGTCTATCGCACACAGTCACAACATATCTTCTAATATCTGGTTCACCTTTCTATCTGATCATCAGTCTGGGGATGGTTTGCGGTACTAAATTTTAGCTTGGTTCTCAATGCAGCTTGTAGGCTCATCCAGAAACTCGACAAGAATCGTCCGTCTCTGTCCGAAACTATTGTGGCCGGTACTCCATGTAGTCAAACAATTTCGTTAGTATAAATCTGTGCTAAAGGATCGATGCTCCATATGATTTTAATCGCGATGAACTGAGCGAACTTGGTCAATTTATCCACAATGACCCTAATCGTATCATTCTCCCACGGCATCTTCGAAAAACCCACGATGATATACAAGGCGATGTTATTCCACTTCCACTCTGGAATGACGAGATTCCGCCTTTTCCCGCCTGGCCTTTGATGCCCTGTCTTAACTTGCTGGCAGGCCATACATTGTGACACAAAAGTAGCCATATCTTTCTTCATGTCGTGCCACTAAAAGGTTGTGTGCAAGTCCTTATACATGTTGGTTCTCTCCGGATGTAAAGGATACTTCGCATATTGTGCTTCCGTCATTATCTCTTTTCTGAGTACTACATCGTTAGGAACACATAGCCTCCCCTTCACTTGCAACGTTCCACTTCCTTCTTCCGCAAAGTCAGTCGCCTTTTCTGTCGAAATTAGCTCAAACATCTTCTTCAGGAACATATCATCCTTCTGTGCGGACTTTATCTTGTTACATAAGCTCGGCTCTAAGGTGCAATTGAGCCACTTGTGCCCCTCGGTATCGAATTCGGAGTTCGATACCCATGTCTTCTAAATCTTGTCGTAACATGTTTATGGCAAGTGATCCTATAAACTTTCTGCTCGGAGCGTCTCCTACGACATTTCTCTTGCCTGGCGTACATGCAATCGTCAGATCATAGTCTTTGATATGTTCGAGCCAACGTCTTTGTTGTAAGCTCAGTTCCTGTTGGGTTCAAAGATATTTGAGGCTCTTGTAATCCGTGTAGATTATGTAAGCTACATTATATAGGTAGTGTCACTACAATTTTAATGCGAACACAATTGTCGCCAATTCTAAGTTATGCGTATGGTAGTTCTTCTTGTGCTGCTTCAACTGTCTCGAAGCATAAGATATCACCTTATCCCTCTACATGAGTATACATCCTAAGCCAGTTTCTGATGCGTCGCTGAAGATCTGAAACCCTTCTGGCTCATACAGAAGTGCAAGGATTGGAGTTGAGATGAGCCATTGCTTTAACTCCTGGAAGCTAGTGTCACATCGTCGTTTCATTTGAATGTGACTCCTTCCTGGGTGAGGCGAGTCAGAGGTGGCACCAACTTGGAAAATTCTCTCACAAATCTTCGTTAGTAGCTCGCCAAACCAAGGAAACTTCGAATTTCACTGGCCGAGGTAGGTTGTTTCCAATCTACCACTACAATTTTTTTGGAACAACAACACCTTCTACAGAGATAACGTGTCCAAGAAACGACATACTACTCATCCAGGACTCGTATTTACTCAACTTCACATATAACTGGTGTTCATGCAGAGTCCACAACACCGTCCTCAAGTGTTCTGTGTGCTCTTTCATGTTCTTTGAATAAGTAAGGATATCGTCGATGAACACGACCACGAACTTGTCTATGAAAGGTCGAAAGACTCAGTTCATCATATCCATAAAAGTAGTTGGGGCATTCGTCAAAGTGAACGACATAACCAGAAATTCGTAGTGACCGTATCGAGTGCGAAATGCTGACTTCGACACGTCTTCTGGCTTGAGCTTCAACTGATGTTAGCCTGAATGGTCTATTTTTGAAAATATTACCGGTCCTTAAAGCTAATCGAACAGGTCGTCGATCTCGACAACACGTACTTGATCCGTATAGTAGTTTTGTTTAGTTCTCTGTAGTCGATGCATGGCCGCATTAATCCATCCTTCTTTTTCACGAAGAGTACTAGCGCTCCCCGCGAAGAGATGCTAGGGCAAATATATCCGATGTCTAGCAGTTCTTGGAGTTGTACCTTCAGTTCCTTTAGCTCCGCTGACGCCATCCTATACGGTGCCTTCGATATTGGCCGAGTATCTAAAAAGATATCGATGGTGAATTCTATTTCTCGATCCGGTGGCATTCCGTCTAAAAACACATCGGGAAACTCTGCTACGACTTCAGTCTGCAATGCGTCTGTAATATCCTTCCTTGTGTCTCTAACAGATGCCTTGTACCATTCGCAACTAGAATGCAACATGCGCCTTGTCGTTACTGTCGATACCACCATAGTCGTTTTCGACGTTGTGCTGTACGAATAGGAGAACTCTGTTTCACCAGGTAGACGGAACACAACTCTTCTCTGCACATTCGATAGTCATATGGCATGTACTTAACCAATATCGTCGCATTATTGTTGGTCGCCATGGTACTCACTATCCGAGTCAGGGCATCCATCTGTTTTTGTTGCCCACCAAATTGGGATTGAATCTACGCTTGAAGCTGCTGCTACACCTCCGCCTGTCTTGGCTGCACCTCCATCAGGCGCTTCAGTCTTTCCATCGCAGTTTCGCTAGGGGCTCCTCCCTCGGAAGTACTTGAGCCATGCAAGTTGCTAGGACTAGTTTTCTTAGTCATCCCTATAAAACAGAATAAACTCGATAGTATTTTCAAAATATTTACAGGCTTACTAATGGAACTGGGGATTCCCAAGACCCTTGTTTGGTGTACGTATTGATCGATAGAAAGTTAAACAGATATAAACGTGTTCTAACCCTTCATAGGCGGAAACTAGGGTTCACGAATTATACCTGCGGCGGGAAAAAGACAACAGTTCCTAGTAATCTCGAGCAGTCACGACCCCAAGATCTTCTGCACGTATTCTTTCCTCGGGTTGGACGTCGTGTGGGCGACGATCTTCCAACCTTTTCTTCTCATTTGTAGCCTCCCTTTCTCTCCTTACGTGAATCACGAATTTAGAGAAAGAGCTTCTTATTTTTGATGAATATATGACGGCTAGAGAATAGAGGATATATATAAGGCTACGACAGGGACAATGAGGAGAAATTAAGGTAAGGTCTCCTAACGGATCTGGGTATCCTGTGTTCAGCCCGAACACACAACCCAGGCCCATTAACAATAGCTCGGTCCACTAAAGAGCTATTGTTGTACTACCTTCCTACTCCCAAATTATGATTGTAGCTCCTTTTATTATATGCTCATTTGGCTCTCCATGTTAAGATATCGAATGTCCGTCTATCAAATTAAGTTACTGACAACTATATTGATCGACATCTTTTATCCTTAAGTAGTACTGCTCAACTTTATTTGTCATGTCAGATATAATCCACCTGTAGGGTTTACATGACAATACTTATGAGCTCCTTAAGGGGACATTATCAACCCGACGTATCAGGACATGGACTCCTTTTATAATCAACAGCCCATCATACATACAATATTATTATCCAATTCATAGAGGTTGTTGACCCATAATGAATCTCACTCTTTTATGAGTCAAAGTAATGCACGCTGCATATACATGTCTATTATTATATCCGGATTAAGAACACAAGCATCCATAATAACAGAGGTGTTTGTTCTCTTATGTAGTCAGTACAAAGAGAACAACCTTAAGTGGTCCTGTTCAATACACACAAAGTGTACTAGTGTAAACCTATAGTCAAGATAGGCTAATACCAGATTACACTACAACCTTTTCAATGAATTGTCCAAGTCCATCTAGGTTGTGAACTATTTATATATTCCATAGGGAACTGATAGTATGATCTTCTGTGTGACACCACATACCATATTATCTACAATATAGAATATCAGACACTTGCATTAATACTTGCAACAAATACAATATGCAAACATTTGCCCATATGATTCTCATTCAAAATTTATGAAAATAAAGTTAATACAAAAGTGATGCTTTTAGTATATGACCCTAACACTTGTATGAAACTATTGTTTCATGCAACATGTCGAAAATCATTAAATCGAGAAATCGCAACAAAACTTCCAAAAGAAACATTTTTGAAATCCGAGGAAGTAAACCGTACTTTGATACCATTATGTTAGGCCACAATTTCTACCGAATTGATCGTCCTCGCTTGGACGTAATATCATACAAGTCTAAATTGCACTTGTATAAGGCAAGAACTTGTATTTGATAAATTCTTTTGAACAACATGTTGACATGTCATAATCGCAGAGAGTTGAAGGTGTAGTATAAGAATAAATATCTTTTCATTAATAACTTGCAACGAAGTACAAGGTTATATTTACATTAGATATGTCGTTGCAGCTACATTCATTGAAATAACAAAACGTTCGTCAAGCTGTCATGAAATAATATTTGTCATTCTATATATTTACACCATTTTATACATTAAAACCAAAAGCCTTCAAGATAAACTGACTTCAAAATACTTCAAAATAGGAAGAGCTTCAAGTCGCCTCTTGGAACTCCAGCTTCAACCTAGTACCGTGCACCCTCAAAAATTCTCGTCACCTAAGGAGTTGGGGATTAATACACTTATGAATGCACTAGTGAGCGGGACGGACCCACTCGCCTAAATCGACACTGCTTATTAAGGGAAGCGTGCATTCAAAGTTATCTGTTATTCAGAAGTAGATGAATTACAGTTCATATCGATGAAATACTTATAAGCAGTAAAAACACATATACTCGATCATTTCTTACTACGTCCGATATGTCTGTCCTTGCATAAAAATAGGGATAATATTTACTACATGCATAAGACAATATGTGAGCATGCTATCTATTGTATATGCGGTCATTGGTGATATCGACACTATGAAGGACAATTATATGGCATTATGACGCTCCCTATCCGTCCGGGCTGCAAGTCCAACTGGAGGTCTCGTAATGCCTTGTGTCGAAGCACGATTTCATAATTTCTCCCTAGGTCAATTCAGTTCCGGTGCCCCAGATACCGTTCCGATGAAAGCTAAACCTTTGTGTACAAGTTGTCTATAACCATGCGAATGCATGAACAGTTTATTTTTGAAACATATACATGACACACAACAGAATTAATTAGTATTATCTATATACTCATGCCACAATTCATTTTCCTTAAAGCCGTACCGATTTAGCACCCTGTGTAGCACCCAGTTTCCCAAATGAGGATAATTTTGAAATTTCCAGTTGTAGCACCCAGTTTCCCAAATGAGGATAATTTTGAAATTTTGTGTTTATAATTATTTTAATAATGATATTTAATTCATGATATGATTTTTGGTGATTTTAAATCATTTTAAATTTTTTTAAATCAATGACTTGTGGTTTTGACGTTTTGCTAGTGAAACCCTAGAGACTGTTTGACCTAGAGCCTAACCATGTGATTATGATATTTTAATATCATTTTTGGCCTAAGGATATTTTTGCATTTGACCTCTTTGAATTATTTTGATATTATTTTATTATTTATGATATTGTTTTGGGGTTATTTGAGTCGGGTTCGAATTTCAACTCAATCCGACTTGAAACGGGGATCCGGGGGTAGTTTGACTCTAGTGGGACCCACACACTAGTTAGGCATGTCCCACATGATATTAATTTTAGTCCACATGATAGAAATATTTTAGTTAGGGGTTAGACTAATTATTATGGATAAGGTTAGTGTGATTAGAGACTTTAGAATGACTAATTTAGCCCCAACCAATTAGCCCTTTCCTAATACTCATAGAATAGGTTAGTGGGGGCATTTTGGACCTTACATAATAGGACAAATAGCCCCATATGGCCAGCCACTTTGGGAGAGGATAGGCTCAAGTTCATTTCATTATTCTCATCCACACTCTCTCTCTTGTTCTTCCCCAAATTCATAGAGAGCAATCCCTAGAAATTTCTCCACCAAATCCTTCCATTTCACCACCAAATCTTCTTCTTTCCTTCTCCATTCTAGCCAAGGAGGAAGCTACCCAAGTTTGGGAGGATTCGGAGCTCGTTCGTGTCCTTTTGGAATCTCTACGTTTCGGTGTCGCTCCGGGAAGGCTTTTCTTCGATTCGATCTACCGGGAGGTATAAATCCCTCCTCCTTTTCATTTCCTCATGCATATAGGTCTATTTTGAACCCATAGGAATGACCCCCATGGTTGTATCTCCATTTGTGTCCATTTCGTGTCCATTTGGAGGTCATAGGAGTGTCCTTTGTGTTGTGGTTGTGTCCATGTGCGAAAATCCCAAATTTGGACACACTATGTGTTGTTGTTATGTATGAATGAATTATTACATGTTTAATCTCATATTTTTGTATTGGATATGTGTTCTATAGTGTCTCATATATATATATATTAGTGTAGAGAGTGAGTTCTTGATATATTATGTTATATATTTGTGTTCTTTTGTCTCAAACTACCCAAATCCGTCATGATTTTTATCCACGTTTTTAATTTCAGCCCTAACTTAGAAATGTCATAACTTCTAGCTCAAAGCTCGGTTTAATCTTCCGTTTTTTTAAAAGAAGCGTATTGAAGTTAGCTTTCCAAAAACATGTATTAATAGGCCTAATTCTTTCTGTAACTTTCAGGAGAAGTATTTGAGTGTCAGCTGTACGAAAGACAAATGTGTTCTCGGTGTTTTCGCGATTCCGGGAGTTTCCGGAAATGAAAATGCGATCCGTTTAAAGTTTCGGAAAGCTAACACATAGATCCATAACATACTTTAATCCTAGATTTTAATTCATGCTGAGATGGTACAGTATTGATTATTAGTAGGAGTTACTATTCGGCATATGCATTTTGTGCACCCTTGTGTGTAATATAATGTTCTATTTGATTTTAACCCATGTTAATGTATATACATTATGTAATTAAATAAAGAATGCAAGCATGAGTAAATGGTTAAATAAATGATGTATGAGGTGTAAGTATCCTATCTAATGTAAGCATGTATAAGTATGGCTTGTAATAAATATGTAGGTTCCATAGTATGTAATGTATGGTGCATATAGTAGTACAAGAGAATAAATGAATGATGAATGAATGCAAGCATGAATGTAATGTAATAATAGATGTAATGTATGCAATATACAAGTTAATGAGATGTAATGTTCTATGTTAACACAAATCCTATATTACCTCATGTACCCCCTTACACTATGTTGACACTATCACACTTGACACATTGTTCACTTACACTTTGACACTCTTTGATATGTATACACTATGTATGCCCATTTAACCCTCACTTGCCCCTTTGCCATGTTCACATACACACACATAGCCTCTTAAATAAGTATTTATGAATACAGTTAACTTAGCTATGTATGTATATTATATATATGTTAGCATATTGTGTTGTAATATATAAGTTTATATAACCATTTGAGATGCCATGATTATAGACCTAATGTTGAATACCAATATATGCATGTGTATATATGTGTAGACATATATAGCTTAAAGTAATAGATTACCTAGTGTATATCCAATGTGAATTCTTGCATATTTGAGTATTGAATAATTGTATGCTATATAGAGTTGGGTGTATGTTGGCTTGTATAGCCTTGTATTGATGTGTGCTTGCTAGGATAGTCTTGGTTAGGCCTAGTAAGACTTGCTGGGTTAGGACATGACCTAGTTTGACCTAGTTTGACTAGTGCAGTTGACCAGAGTTGACCAAGGGTTGACTTTGGCCTAGTTTGACCTAGATTCATGTAGAATGCATTGTAGTGCTTTATATTACCCTTCTGGACATGTTGTGACTTATGCTGTTCTAATTAGGAGCCAGACACCTCTCCTCGGACAGTATCTTTACCTTGGACATTCAGATATCAGGCGAGTACATTCTCTGATCATTTCATATCCTGCTTAGAATTATTTCCTGCAGTAGATTACTTTACTTGTACTGTCACGTTGGTCACACAGATTGGTACTATATGGATCCCTTCTTGAGATGTTATCCTTAGGGAGCATCGGGTACTACATGTTCTGTGCGTTTTACTTACATGGCGTATCATATGCTTCATTGGTTCTTTGATCACTTACGACATATACTCTTATGATCGTAGAGTCTTCCTAGAATCCTTATCCTATTTATGGGACTACTATGTATCACTTTCGGGGTCTATCACCTTCGGGGTCTATCACCTTCGGGGTCTACTATCCTTCGGGGGCTGTTACATAGCATCATATAACATAACCTGGCTGGATCCTTGTGTATTGATTGGGGGTACGGGGGAGTATAAATGGACATGTGAATAATACCCAAGTAGTATCTTATCAGAATCTCTTCCATAGTGTCTTATCAGAATCTCCTATGCCATTTACATGTCTATATTGTGCTCTGACTCACTAGCCACATGTTAGTTCTCTATTTATAGTAGATATTTCTATTACAGCTCTCTCTCTGTTTACATACAGTATTTCTTTCAGTACCTGTATCTTACTTTACTGCATGATTATATTTTCTAACCTGCTATGAACTGTTGAGATATAATGTGCTCACTCCAGTCCTGACTGGACCTGTTGATAGATTTTACAGATAGCCTGGAGGTGCCTGCTAGCCTAGAGGAGACACATTAGAGGATGTTTAGATAGTTATTTCATTTGTCTGGAGTTGTACTTGATTTTTGGATTACTGTATTTGAGTTTTGAGATGTATTCCTGGGTTTATGTATCTTAGACACTTAGACTTCTATCTCCTGTATCTCTTTTGGATGTCATGTTTTATCTATCATTATCATGCTCTGCCTTAGATGTGATTGAGACTGTATCTGCTATGTCACCCCCATTCGGGGAGTATAACTGCTTAGCATTATATTGTTAGATGTTGTGACCTAGGACAGCGTTCTACCGCCGACACTGCGGCGTAGGCTGGGCGTTGTTACGTTCTCGTACCCAAACAGTGGGTGCGGGTCGTGACACCCTGTAGGCACCAAACACCCCGAGGCACCATGCCACGGCCGACATTTTGTTATTCCGTTTCCTTCCAAGAGTTCCGTGGTTTCGAACCACAATTGCTCGATTCGCGTGCAAAGTTTATCATTTTAAGTTTAAAGCATAATTACACTAGATAGCTACAGTTATTCCATGTTTTACTCTTAGTGGTACATCAGACATTCAACCGGACATCGTTGATTGGAACGTTTTGAGGCAATAAAATTTGTTGACATGAAGGAGTAGAAAATAAGGGTCCGAACCACCCACCAAGTAGAGAATGCGCCGAGAGTAGGAGACCGCTTCGCAATGATCAAACGTCAATTACACGTGCTCATGCAATAGCACCATCCGTGTGTTAGAATCCTTCTTCTATTCTTTGTCTCGAAATTCTCATGATTGAATGTAAAACTCGATGGAAAAACACATTCATCAAAATCAAGCAGCAAAAATTTCAAGTAAACATAAACCATACCGGTCCCGTTGAAGGGACTCTTATATAGAGCTCACTCCCCGAGACGCAGTCCGCTACATCTAGGACTTATTCCAACAAAAGCCGATCTATTAGTTGAAAAAGTTCTCATAGCATTCATCCAAATCGATTTTGATGCCGAAAAGGGTTTTCATATCTAAGCTCCCGATTGAGTCAAACTAGCCGCAAGCCCATTACATAGTGCGCCGTCCAGCGGGAAATGGGGCACTACATGCGAGGACATGTCCGAATCCTTCTTTAATTATGGCTTATATGGTGGCTTTAGTGGCTACCGATTCTCCTCTTTGGCGGGTAGTAGATTCTGGCGCCACCGACCATATAGTAAGGGACATAGAGGGATTTGTATCGTACCGTTGACTGTTGAGTACGTACTGGGAGCAAGAAAGTGTACATGGGGAACCACATGTTTGTTGTAGTGCTAGGCATCGAAACGTACAAGTTGATGACTCGTTTGGGACGACTATAGCTCCTTCATGATGTGCTACTTTATGGATTCGGTGAAACATGCTTTCAGTTACAAACTTCTAGGTTTAGGTTATTAAGTTAGTTTTGGTGATAATTTTGTTAGTTTTTTAACAAGACTTTGTATGGTACTAGTTTTTTAAATATTGGTTTAATGATTATCGGTGATCCATCATTTGTCTATCATTCTTAATCTATGAACTGTAATACTTGGCACAATAGAATAGGGCACATCGGTAAAGGATATATTGGCCAGATTTGCTAAGCCCGGGCAACTGGGCTCGGTGGGTGAGGTTGATATGTCCACTTATGACACTACTTTACGGACAAAGCCACAGGAAACCATTTGGCAAGGACAAACAGGAGAATGCACCATAGCAGTTAATCCACTCAGACATCTGTGGGTTGTTAAATCATAAGGCAAGAAATCGATCCTCATACTTTATCAGATTCATAGATAATTATTCCCATTATGACCATGGATATTTGATCAAACATCGTTACGAAGCGCTGGATTGCTTCAAGCGCTATGTAACGATGTGGAGAATCAACTAGGTTAGAAAATCAAGACTTTGTGAATAGATCAAGATAGGGAATATTATCATAGGAGTTCAGGGAACTCTGTGATAGTAAGGGGATTGTCCGTCAGTTGACTATTTCTTACATGCGCAACAAAACAGTGGAGCGAAGGAATATAATGCTGCTAGAAATGGTGAGGAGCATGATGGCTTAGTCGAGCCTTCCAATCTCGTACTGGCGAGATGTAATACTTACTGTCGCCTACGTAGTCGATCTCGTATTGGGCAGATAATTGCTGGAGGCTGATTTTTGGAGCTATTATGTCACGCCCCAGAACCAGAATACTGGAGAGCGGGGTCGAACATAGCCAGCTACGTATATTGAAATGGAAACCACCTCGCTATACGGTCACGGCTGTCTAGATATGAGGGTTTACTACAAGCCAACGGTCTCTTAAGGTCAAGCCTATTGTCTCAATCTCAAGCAAGTAATATAATTACAAGATGTTAGACCACCAAATATACAATAAAAGGCGTTCCAAATATTACATATTCAGCTGATCATGAAGCTAGTCGTACAAAAATGTGAGGACTAGCAAGAGTTAAGTCATACATGATCAACCCTAGGATTTGTTAATCATGTTTACAGCCCGTAGGCAGACAGTAAGTAAATGTGTATCGAGCTAACAGGTGCTCGTCGGCTAAACGCCTCAAAAGAATAATTTTACAATAGAGTGAGCGAAACAAAATAGGAAAACCCACTCGTAGCCCGGGTTCCTTCTAGTCGCCACCATCGGGCTGGAGGTTCAGTAGATCCTCGGGTGCAGCTCCAAAATCTGGCCACACAAAACAAGCTGGATCAAACCCCAGAAAGAGCAAGTGCCACAAATGAGGCCATAAAATAAGAACAAAAGCCAGCATATCAGAACATAAGAAAACGAAAGAAAAGTACAAGTAAGTAAAGAGAACAACAGGATAATAAACGACTAGGGACGTGGAACTATTCCGGGAACCAGGTTACAACCCGTAAACCAAACAAGGATCAGGGTTGTAACCCTTCGCCTGAATAGCACTCTGTCTCTGTCCATTTATTATTTAAGATAAGCAAAACAATCATGTACAAGAGTAACTGGGTACAGGGACTAGACAAGACTTAGACAGGGCTGGACATCATCCATTCACAAGCGGCCAAGCAATTACTACGGCTTACTACATTAACTAACTAGGGTTGTCACAAGCCTAATTACTAACAAGATGCAATGAGAATTCCCCAGTCCCAAGCCCTGCAGACCATCCAGTTATCCTTCCACGGGTTGAGAGTATGGTTGGGTACATCGCCCAGGAGACGATATACCCTTAGGTGACTTAGAGGGTGCAACACATGACAGTGTGCTGGAAATGTGCTCTATTCGTCGGCAAGCTACAAGTCCAATTTAAGCGCCCAGATAACGAGACTGCCTGTGACTGGAAATTCTCCATGAACTATAGTTTGATCTAGTCATTATCCTAATCCATATTCAGTGTGAATCCCTGACCGTGGGAACCAGGAAGTCACGTCCTAGACATGATGCAAGACAAGACATGTGGATTGCACAAGCAAGCAAGCAAGAACACCCACGGTGTCAAAGTTGGTTACAAAAGTCAAGTTAGCCATCGCAACGGCATCAAGTCAAGTCAGGTTACAAGTCAAGTTACAAGTTACGAGTCAAGAGTGCACCCCATCGGGTCACTATCAAGAAGATCAGAGAGTACTGGGATCTTAAATCACAAAAATCATGAAAACGTACTAGTCATAACAAATACTGAAAATCGTGCCAGGTCGTGTTGGGTCAAGATAGTCGTGCTGTGTGGAACAAGATCTCAAAACCCAATCCACAAAAGAGGAGCCAAGCTTAAGAAATAAACCAAACCAAATCTCCATAAGCCAATGGGTTGCGCAGGGTGCCAAGGGGTTGGGTTGTGCAGGGTGTCAAGTGCGCACGGGATAGGCGGCGCAGGGGGTAGGTGGCACAGGGGATAGGTGGCGCAGGGGGCCAAGTGCGCAGGGCATAGGTGGCACAGGGGATAGGTGGCGCAGGGGGCCAAGTGCGCAGGGGAACAGGGGAGCAGGGCCGATGGCGCAGGGACCGATGGCGCACGGCCGAGGGCGCATGGGCCGATGGCGCACGGCCGAGGGCGCATGGGCCGATGGCGCACGGCCGAGGGCGCATGGGCCGATGGCGTACGGGAAGGGGTGCGCAGTTTGCTAAGAGGCAAGCTGTGCAGGTCAGCACTGCACTAAAGAGCGCCGACCGAGGAAGGCTGTGCGGTTTAGTACTGCGCTAAAGAGCGCAGACTGAGGTCTTCTTCTCCAGGCCGAGATGAAGCATCAAGAACACCAAAAATTCAATCTTTCATATCTTGGCCAAATCAAAACCAAATCAATATTTTCAAAGTTCTAACTTGAGTGAAATTGAATTCTCTTCCACATGGAAGCATCAAAACAAGCAAAAATCAAAGTTTAATAGATCAAAACCAAGAATTTCCGAAAATGGTTTAAACCTAGATCTAGAAAAATAGAAACTCCAAATCACAAAATGTCAAGTTCTAATGTTGATCACCATGACCTAATCTAGCTAATGGACAATTAAAATAGGGTTCTCATGTGGTGGCAAGGTGCACTTGCCTATGGTGTGGGTGTTGTGTAGAAGAAGGAAGAAGAAGATGGAGAAGTAAATGAAAGAGTAAAGAGGAGAGAGAAATGGTTGGTAGGGTTTTAATGAGGGTGGTTGTGTTGTGTTGAGGGTGGTGCATAGGCTAAGGTGGTCCAATGCATGCTAAACCAAACCAAACCCATCCTACTCCACAAAATAAAACCAAGCCATGCCAAAACCCGTTTTACGAGAAAACCAAAAATCTACAAGTCGAGCCAAAATACAATTACAGGCCAGAATCCAACTACGAGTATAATACGAAATACGGGAAACGGGGGTGACAACTCTACCCACCTTAAAAGAATTCCGTCCTTGGAATTTAATCAAGGAGCTTGAGATTGCCACGACAAGCTACACTAAGCAAGCAATCAAGCAATCATACATGCAAGCAAGGGATGGAAAGCATAAGGCATAAGGAAGACATTATACCTTACGAGTCAAATAAGTAGGGATATCGCGATCGGATGTCGTCCTCACGCTTCCACGTTGACTCACCGAGAGAGTGATGACCCCAAGCAACGTGGACTAAACTAATAGTCTTGTTCTTGAGTATCTTCTCTCTCCGGTCCAATATAGACACGGGCCTCTCCTCATACGAAAGGTTGGTACCAACAACCAATTTCGAATGGTCTAGGATATGGCTCGGGTCTGGGATATACCGTCGTAATTGGGACACATGGAATACATCATACACCTCTCTTAGCGACGGCGGAAGAGCAAGACGATAGGATACGTCTCCTACTCGCTCCAGGATATCGAACGGCCCAATATACCTAGGACTAAGCTTTCCCCGTACGCCAAAGCGAATGACGTCGCGGTGAGGCGAGATCCTAAGGAATACATAGTCGCCGATAGCAAACTCTAAGGGACGCCGATGAGCATTGGCCCAATGCCGCTGGCGGGCTTGGGCAACTCGAAGATGATCCCTGACTTTTCTGACTACTTCAACTGTCTGGGCAATCATTTCTGGACCAACCATCTGCCTTTCTCCGACATCGTCCCATGCTAATGGGGACCTGCACTTCCTACCATATAGGGCTTCGAACGGAGCCATCTGAATACTGGCCTGAAAACTATTGTTGTACGAGAATTCCACCAGGTGTAGGTGGTCTTCCCACGAACCGCCGAAGTCAAGGGTACAAGATCTCAACATGTCTTCAAGAGTCTGGATTGTGCGCTCTGACTGGCTATCTGTTTGCGGATGATATGTCGAACTGAACTGGAGACGAGTTCCCAAACTCTCTTGCAGGCTACGCCAAAAGTGTGACGTAAACCTTAAATCTCGGTCTGAGGTGATACTGACTGGTACACCATGAAGCCTGACAATATGCCTGAGGTACATCTCTGCTAGCTGAGCCGTAGACTGCCCAACTCTGAATGAGAGAAAATAGGCCACCTTCGTGAGCCGGTCAACTATAACCCAAATAGCATCTCGACCAGCTGGGGATCTAGGCAATCCAGTCACAAAATCTATGGTCACATGCTCCCACTTCCATTCTGGAATCGGCAAGGGCTGAAGAAGTCTAGCGGGCCTCTGATGTTCAGCTTTAACCTGCTGGCAAACCAAACACCGAGAGACAAACCGGGCTATCTCCCTCTTCATGCTATTCCAACAGAAATGCTGACGAATATCACGGTACATCTTCGTGCCACCGGGATGAATAGAATACTGTGAACTGTGAGCTTCTGCCATGACCTCCTGTCTGATATCTCCACTAGGTACACAAAGACGAGTGCCGTGCCGAAGTATTCCATCTTCATGAATGCACAACTCTGGTCTTCTTCCTGCCTCACACTCTGCTCTGAGCCGCTGAAGCTTGGAATCTGTACATTGTGCCACCCGGATCCTCTCAACTATGCTGGACTGAATCTGTAGACTGGCCATCAATGCTACACTGGTAGGAAGAACCACTTCAACTCCCATCTTCTGAAGATCTGCCAATAACTCGGGTTGCGCCGTCAGGAAATAAACTTTGGCTCTTCTGCTCAACGCATCTGCTACAACGTTGGCCTTCCCTGGATGATACTGTAAATTCACGTCGTAGTCCACCAGTAGCTCAAGCCATTTTCTCTGCCGCATATTAAGGTCCTTCTGGGTGAAAACATACTTCAGGCTCTAGTGATCCGTAAATATCTCCACTCTATCTCCGTACAAGTAGTGCCTCCACAACTTAAGTGCAAACACTACTGCTGCCAGCTCCAAGTCATGGGTCGGGTAATTCTTCTCATGATCACGAAGTTGACGTGATGCATAAGATATTACCTTCCCATGCTGCATCAAGACACACCCCAATCCTCTGCCTGAAGCATCGCAATAAACTGTGAATCCTCCGATCCCATCTGGAAGTGTGAGAATGGGAGCCGTTATCAAACCTCGCTTCAACTTCTTAAATGATTCCTGACACTCTGCTGTCCAAGCAAACGGCACATCCTTGCGGGTTAACTGGATCATTGGCGCTGAAATCCTTGCAAAATCTAAAACGAATCGCCGGTAGTAGTCGGCCAATTCAAGGAAGCTGCGAACCTCTGCCACTGAACTAGGTAGTGGCCATGACTCGATAGCCACAATCTTTTGGGGATCCACTTCCACTCCTCCTCGAGTAATGATGTGACCCAAGTACGAAATGCTATCGAGCCAGAACTCGTATTTACTGAACTTGGCGTACAACTGATGCTCTCTAAGCATCTGAAGGACGATTCTGAGATGCTGCTCATGCTCTGCTTCACTCTTGCTGTAGACCAGGATATCATCTAGGAACACGATCACGAACTGATCCAAGTAAGGCATGAAAATGCGATTCATGAGGTCCATGAATACGGTAGGCGCATTGGTCGCTTTAAAGGGCATAACAAGGAACTCCCAATGCCCATACCTAGATCGGAAAGCTGTCTTCGGGATGTCCTGCTCTCTGACTCTGATCTGGTGGTATCCTGACTGCAAGTCTATCTTCGAAAACACTGAAGCCCCTTTGAGTTGATCAAACAAGTCATCTATCCTCGGGAGAGGGTATTTGTTCTTGATTGTCACTGAGTTCAAGGTACGATAATCTACACATAACCTGGACGTACCATCCTTCTTTTTCATAAGAAGCATCGGGGCTCCCCAAGGCGATCCACTTGCACGAATGAATCCCTTGGTCCTGAGCTCTTCAATCATCTTGTATAAAATCTCTAACTCTGAAGGCGCCATCCTGTAGACTCGCTCTGATACTGGTGCTGTCCCGGGGATCAAGTCTATAGTGAACTCGATCTCCCTCTCTGGCGTCATCCCTGGAAGTTCTTCTGGGAAGACATCTGGAAATTCTTCAACTATCCGGGGCAACTGCACTGCTGCTACTGCCATCCGCAATACTGGGGAAGATGCCTCCACTGCCCCTCTGGAAAATGAAAACTCTGGCTCTCCTGGTGTGCTGAAAACAACCCTGCCAACATGGCAGTCTATCCTAGCATACCGGTTCCTCAACCAATCCATGCCTAAGACTACATCATAGTCTGCCATAGGGAATTCTATAAATCTAGCGGAAAACTCTCTACCGCTAACTACGATCCGACACGAGGAAAACACTCGATCTACTCCCACAAGACCATTACCAGTAAGTATATTGAGCCTTACTGATAATGACTCTGGCTCCAATCCTATCTGTGTCATGAATCGTGCAGACATGACTGAATACGATGCACCAGAATCAAATAATACCAATGCTGGAAAGGAGTTGACGAGAATAGTACCTACCACTACCTCACCTGGTGCAACTTCTTCTTCCATAGCCATCATCATGGCCTGACCTCTAGCTGTGGGTCCCCTCTGCTGGAAACCTCTTTGCCTGCTCTGCGCTTGGGCTTGGGTATATTGCAGCTGGTTCTGCTGATGAAATGCCTGGGCCTGAGGCAGCAAGGGCCTCGGGTACTGTTGCTGCTGCATAGGTGCTGGTCCTCTAACCGATGGACTGGTTAGGTTGGAGGAGGACGAACTACCCCTATTCGGGCAGGCTCCTATCTTGTGATCTGCCGCTCCACAAGCCAGGCACAATCCTTGTGCCCTACGATAATCCGCCACTACATGGCCTGGCTTCCCACAATGGGAACATCCCATCGCGGAAGTCTGCTTCTATTTCTGCAGCTGCTGGTACGTCGGGATCGAATGCTGAACCAATGTTACTGAGGCCGCCCTCCTTGGAGTTCCAATTGTCAAACTCCTAGCTGCCGGGGCTAGAGCTGATGACTGCTGTATCTGGTTGTGGGACCACTTCCTACCTCCGGTCCTATCTACAATCCTCTGGGAGGTGTACTCATGCCTCCTAGCCGCTCTCAATACTGCATCGAACGTCTGGTGCTCGAACTGCTCGACTGCTAATAAGATCTCCAAATGCATCCCTTGCTGGAACCGTTGGGCCCTATCAAACTCGATTGCCACCAAGGTGGGGGCAAAACTACTGAGTTTAGAAAACTCAGATGCATAACTGTCGACCGTTCTGCCTCCTTGCTTCAAGTTGATAAATCTCGTCTGCAGGTCGTACCGAGCTACAGCATCAAAATACTTCCGTCTGGAATCTCTCTCTAAACACTGCCCAAGCAATGGATGCCACTAATCCCATGGCTTGTGCTGTCCACCAACTGCGAGCTAAATCCAGCAACTGCAGGCGTACCACGGCCACCTTCTCATTCTCAGGTGTTCTAGCTGCCTCCAGAATCACCTCGGTATCCTGAAGCCAAGCGTCCGCGGCAATCGCATCTTCACTGCCATCGAAGAAGGGAGGGTTCAAGCGCTTGAAGCCGTTGGCCGCGCTGTTCCCTGGGTGACCGCCTCCGGTCAAAGCATCTGCCACTACCTGGTGCAAGACGTCTCCTCGACGATCCTGGGAAGCTATCAAGGTCCTGATGAGACCTACCAAAGTGCCATCATCCAGCTCGGCAGGCTGAACGGGCTGAACTGGGGGCTCTCCTCCAGTAGGCACAACTCTGGAGGCTACTCCGGAGTGCTGGGCTGGATCTCCGGGCTGCTGGTCCACGGGAGTTGATCCACCTTGCTGATCGGCGGGGTCAGGTACAGTGCCGCTGAAGAAGACGACACAGAAAAACAATAAGGAAGGACCAGGACAGATCAATGATACAAGCATGTGATCAGGTCAAGATTCCAGAGATTCAGAGGATATGAACGGAGATCAAGGACGAGTACTGATTGAAACATCTATTCGGTAAATCCTCACATTTCTTGATTGACAAGACCTGAATGGGCTACCACTTAAACCATGTCATGCCCCAGAACCAGAATACTGGAGAGCGAGGGCGAACATAGCCAGCTACGTATATTGAAATGGAAACCACCTTGCTATACAGTCACGGCTGTCTAGATATGAGGGTATACTACAAACCAACGGTCTCTTAAGGTCAAGCCTATTGTCTCAATCTCAAGCAAGTAATATAATTACATGATGTTCGACCACCAAATATACAATAAAAGGCGTCCCAAATATTACATATTTAGCTGATCATGAAGCTAGTCGTACAAAAATGCGAGGACTAGCAAGAGTTAAGTCATACATGATCAACCCTAGGATTTTTTAATCATGTTTACAGCCCGTAGGCAGACAGTAAGTAAATGTGCATCGAGCTAACAGGTGCTCGTCGGCTAAACGCCTCAAAAGAATAATTTTACAATAGAGTGAGCGAAACAAAATAGAAAAACCCACTCGTAGCCCGGGTTCCTTCTAGTCGCCACCATCGGGCTGAAGGTTCGGTAGATCCTCGGATGCAGCTCCGAAATTTGGCCACACAAAACCAGCTGGGTCAAACCCCAGAAAGAGCAAGTGCCACAAAGGAGGCCACGAAATAAGAACAAAAGCCAGCATATCAGAACATAAGAAAACGAAAGAAAAGTACAAGTAAGTAAAGAGAACAACAGGACAATAAACGACTAAGGACGTGGAACTATTCCGGGAACCAGGTTACAACCCGTAAACCAAACAAGGATCAGGGTTGTAACCCTTCGCCTGAATAGCACTCTGTCTCTACCCATTTATTGTTTAAGATAAGCAAAACAATCATGTAAAAGAGTAACCGGGTACAGGGACTAGACAAGACTTAGACAGGGCTGGACATCATCCATTCACAAGCGGCCAAGCAATTACTACGACTTACTACATTAACTAACTAGGGTTGTCACAAGCCTAATTACTAACAAGATGCAATGAGAATTCCCCAGTCCCAAGCCCTGCAAACCATCCAGTTATCCTTCTGCAGGTTGAGAGTATGGTTGGGTACATCGTCCATGAGACGATATACCCTTAGGTGACTTAGAGGGTGCAACACATGACAGTATGCTGGAAATATGCTCTACTCGTCGGCAAGCTACAAGTCCAATTTAAGCGCCCAGATAACGAGACTGCCTGTACTGAAAAATCTCCATGAACTATTGTTTGATCTAGTCATTATCCTAATCCATATTCAGTGTGAATCCCTGACCATGGTAACCAGGGAGTCACGTCCTAGACATGATGCAAGACAAGACATATGGATTACACAAGCAAGCAAGCAGGAACACCCACGGTGTCAGAGTTGGTTACAAAAGTCAAGTTAGCCATCGCAACGGCATCAAGTCAAGTCAGGTTACAAGTCAAGTTACAAGTTACGAGTCAAGAGTGCACCCCATCGGATCACTATCAAGAAGATCAGAGAGTACTGGGATCTTAAATCACAGAAATCACAAAAATATACTAGTCATAACAAATACTGAAAATCGTGCCAGGTCGTGTTGGGTCAAGATAGTCGTGCTGTGTGGAACAAGATCTCAAAACCCAATCCACAAAAGAGGAGCCAAGCTCAAAAAATAAACCAAACCAAATCTCCATAAGCCAATGGGTTGTGCTGGGTGCCAAGGGGTTGGATTGCGCAGGGTGTCAAGTGCGCAGGGGATAGGCGGCGCAGGGGGCCAAGTGCGCAGGGGATAGGTGGCGCAGGGGATAGGTGGCGCAGGGGGCCAAGTGCGTAGGGGATAGGTGGCGCAGGGGATAGGTAGCTCAGGGGGACCAAGTACGCAGGAGAACAGGGGAGCAGGGCCGATGGCGCAGGGACTGATGGCGCACGGTCGAGGGCGTATGGGCCGATGGCGCACGGCCGAGGGCGCATGGGCCGATAGCGTACGGGGAGGGGTGCGCAGTTCGCTAAGAGGCAAGCTGCGCAAGTCAGCACTGCGCAAAAGTGCGCCGGCCGAGGAAGGCTGCGCGGTTCAGTACTGCGCTAAAGAGCGCAGACTGAGGTCTTCTTCTCCAGGCCGAGAGGAGGCATCAAGAACACCAAAAATTCAATCTTTCATATCTTGGCCAAATCAAAACCAAATCTAGATTTTCAAAGTTCTAATTTGAGTGAAATTGAATTCTCTTTCACATGGAAGCATCAAAACAAGCAAAAATCAAAGTTTAATAGATCAAAACCAAGAAATTCTGAAAATGGTTAAAATCTAGATCTAGAAAAATGGAAACTCCAAATCATAAAATGTCAAGTTCTAATGTTAATCACCATAGCCTAATCTAGCTAATGGACAATTAAAATAGGGTTCTCATGTGGTGGCAAGGTGCACTTGCCTATGGTGTGGGTGTTATGTAGAGGAAGGAAGAAGAGGATGGAGAAGTAAATGAAAGAGTAAAGAGGAGAGAGAAATGGTTGGTAGGGTTTTAATGAGGGTGGTTGTGTTGTGTTGAGGGTGGTGCATAGGCTAAGGTGGTCCAATGCATGCTAAACCAAACTAAACCCATCCTACTCCACAAAATAAAACCAAGCCATGCCAAAACCCGTTTTACGAGAAAACCAAAAATCTGCAAGTCGAGCCAAAATACAATTACAGGCCAGAATCCAACTACGAGTATAATACGAAATACGGGAAACGGGGGTGACAAATATACCCACCTTAAAAGAATTCCGTCTTTGGAATTTAATCAAGGAGCTAGAGATTGCCACGACAAGCTACACTAAGCAAGCAATCAAGCAATCATACATGCAAGCAAGGGATGGAAAGCATAAGGCATAAGGAAGACATTATACCTTACGAGTCAAATAAGTAGGGATATCGCGATCGGATGTCGTCCTCACGCTCCCATGTTGACTCACCGAGAGAGTGATGACCCCAAGCAATGCGGACTAAACTAATAGTCTTGTTCTTGAGTATCTTCTCTCTCCGGTCCAATATAGACACGGGCCTTTCCTCATACGAAAGGTTGGTACCAACAACCAATTCCGAATGGTCTAGGATATGGCTCGGGTCCGTGATATACCGTCGTAATTGGGACATGGAATACATCATGCACCTCTCTTAGCGACGGCGGAAGAGCAAGACGATAGGATACGTCTTCTACTCGCTCCAGGATATCGAACGGCACTATATACCTAGGACTAAGCTTTTTCTGTACGCCAAAGCGAATGACGTCGCGGTTAGGCGAGATCCTAAGGAATACATGGTCACCGATAGCAAACTCTAAGGGACGCCGATGAGCATCGGCCCAATACCGCTGGCGGTCTTGGGCAACTCGAAGATGATCCCTAACTTTTCTGACTACTTCAACTGTCTGGGCAATCATTTCTGGACCAAGCATCTGCCTTTCTTCGACATCGTCCCATGCTAATGGGGACCTGCACTTCCTAGGGCTTCGAACGGAGCCATCTGAATACTGGCCTGAAAACTATTATTGTACGAGAATTCTACCAGGTGCAGGTGGTCTTCCCATAAACCGTCGAAGTCAAGGGTATAAGATCTCAACATGTCTTCTAGAGTCTGGATTGTGCGCTCTGACTGGCCATCTGTCTGCGGATGATATGCCGAACTGAACTGGAGATGAGTTCCCAAACTCTCTTACAGGCTACGCCAAAAGTGTGACGTAAACCTTGAATCTCGGTCTGAGGTGATACTGACTGGTACACCGTGAAGCCTGACAATCTGCCTGAGGTACATCTCTGCTAGCTGAGCCGTAGACTGCCCAACTCTGAATGGGAGAAAATGAGCCACCTTCGTGAGCCGGTCAACTATAACCCAAATAACATCTCGACCAGCTGGGGATCTAGGCAATCCAGTCACAAAATCTATGGTCACATGCTCCCACTTCCATTCTGGAATCGGCAAGGGCTGAAGAAGGCCAGCGGGCCTCTAATGTTCAGCTTTAACCTACGGGCAAACCAAACACCGAGAGACAAACCGGGCTATCTCCCTCTTCATGCCATTCCACCAGAAATGCTGACGAATATTACGGTACATCTTCGTGCCACCGGGATGAATAGAATACTGTAAACTGTGAGCTTCTGCCATGACCTTCTGTCTGATATCTCCACTAGGTACACAAAGACGAGTGCTGTACCGAAGTGTTCCATCTTCATGAATGCACAACTCTGGTCTTCTTTCTGCCTCACACTCTGCTCTGAGCCGCTGAAGCTTGGAATCTGTAGACTGCGCCACCCGGATTCTCTCAACTATGCTGGACTGAATCTGTAGACTGGCCATCAATGCCACACTGGTAGAAAGAACCACTTCAACTCCCATCTTCTGAAGATCTGCCAATAACTCTGGTTGTGCCGTCAGAAAATAAACTTCGGCTCTCCTGCTCAACGCATCTGCTACAACGTTGGCCTTCCCTGGGTGATACTGTAAATCCACATCGTAGTCTACCAGTAGCTCAAGCCATCTTCTCTGCCGCATATTAAGGTCCTTCTGGGTGAAAACATACTTCAGGCTCTTGTGATCCGTAAATATCTCCACTCTATCTCCGTACAAGTAGTGCCTCCACAACTTAAGTGCAAACACTACTGCTGCCAGCTTCCAAGTCGTGGGTCGGGTAATTCTTCTTATGATCACGAAGTTGACGTGATGCATAAGATATTACCTTCCCATGCTGCATCAAGACACACCCCGATCCTCTGCCTGAAGCGTCGTAATAAACTATGAATCCTCCGATCCCATCTGGAAGTGTGAGAATGGGAGCCGTTATCAAACCTCGCTTCAACTTCTTAAATGATTCCTGACACTCTGCTGTCCAAGCAAACGGCACATCCTTGCGGGTCAACTGGGTCATCGGCGCTGAAATCCTTGCAAAATCTGAAACGAATCGCCGGTAGTAGCCGGCCAATCCAAGGAAGCTGTGAACCTCTGCCACTGAACTAGGTACTGGCCATGACTCGATAGCCATAATCTTCTGGGGATCCACTTCCACTCCTCCTCGAGTAATGATGTGACCCAAGTACGAAATACGATCGAGCCAGAACTCGCATTTACTGAACTTGGCGTACAACTGATGCTCTCTAAGCGTCTGAAGGACGATTCTGAGATGCTGCTCATGCTCTGCTTCACTCTTGCTGTAGACCAGGATATCATCTAGGAACACGATCACGAACTGATCCAAGTAAGGCATGAAAATACGATTCATGAGGTCCATGAATACGACTGGCGTATTGGTCGCTCCAAAGGGCATAACAAGGAACTCCCAATGCCCATACCTAGATCGGAAAGCTGTCTTCGGGATGTCCTACTCTCTGACTCTGATCTGGTGGTATCTTGACCGTAACTCTATCTTCGAAAACACTGAAGCCCCTTTGAGTTGATCAAACAAGTCATCTATCCTCGGAAGAGGGTATTTGTTCTTGATTGTCACTGAGTTCAAGGTACGATAATCTACACATAACCTGGACGTACCATTCTTTTTTTTCACAAGAAGCATCGGGGCTCTCCAAGGTGATCCACTTGCACGAATGAATCCCTTGGTCCTGAGCTCTTCAATCATCTTGTACAAAATCTCTAACTCTGAAGGCGCCATCCTGTAGACTCGCTCTGATACTGGTGCTGTCCCGGGGATCAAGTCTATAGTGAACTCGATCTCCCTCTCTGGCGGCATCCCTGAAAGTTTTTCTGGGAAGACATCTGGAAATTCTTCAACTATCCGGGGCAACTGCACTGCTGCTACTGCCGTCCGCAATACTGGGGAAGATGGCTCCACTGCACCTCTGGAAAATAAAAACTCTAGCTCTCCTGGAATACTGAAAACAACCCTGCCAACATGGCAGTCTATCCTAGCATACTGGTTCCTCAACCAATCCATGCCTAAGACTACATCATAGTCTGCCATAGGGAATTCTATAAATTTAGCGGAGAACTCTCTACCGCTAACTACGATCCGACACGAGGAAAATACTCGATCTACTCCCACAAGACCATTACCAGTAAGTATATTGAGCCTTACTGATAATGACTCTGGCTCCAATCCTATCCGTGTCACGAATCGTGCAGACATGAATGAATGCGATGCACCAGAATCAAATAATACCAATGCTGGAGAAGAGTTGACGAGAATAGTACCTGCCACTACCTCACCTGGTGTAACTTCTTCTCCCATAGCCATCATCATGGCCTGACCTCTAGCTGCGGGTCCCCTCTGCTGGAAACCTCTCTGCATGCTCTGCACTTGGGCTTGGGTATATTGCTGCTGGTTCTGCTGATGAAATACCTGGGCCTGAGGCAGCAAGGGTCTCGGGTACTGCTACTGCTGCATAGGTGCTGGTCCCCTAACCGATGGAGTGGTTTGGTTGGAGGAGGATGAACTACCCCTATTCGGGCAGGCTCCTATCTTGTGATCTGCCGCTCCACAAGCCAAGCACAATCTTTGCGCCCTACGACAATCCGCCACTGCATGGCCTGGCTTTCCACGATTGGAACATTCCATCGCGGAAGTCTGCTTCTGTTTCTGCTGTTGTGGGTACGTCGGGGTCGAATGCTGAATCGACGTTACTGAGGCCGCCCGCCACGGAGTTCCAATTGTCAAACTCCTAGCTGTCGGGGCTGGAGCTGATGACTGCTGCATCTGGTTGTGGGATCGCTTCCTACCTCCGGTCCTATACACAATCCTCTAGGAGGTGTACTCATGCCTCATAGCCGCTCTCAATACTGCATCGAACGTCTGGTGCTCGAACTGCTCGACTGCTAACAAGATCTCCAAATGCAGCCCTTGCTGGAACCGCTGGGCCCTATCAAACTCGGTTGCCACCAAGGTGGGGGCAAACCTACAGAGTCTAGAAAACTCAGATGCATAACTGTCGACCGTTCTGCCTCCTTGCTTCAAGTTAGTAAATCTCGTCTGCAGGTCGTACCGAGCTATAGCATTAAAATACTTCGTCTGGAATCTCTCTCTAAACACTGCCCAGGCAATGGGTGCCACTAAACCCATGGCTTGTGCTGCCCACCAACTGCGAGCTAAATCCAGCAACTGCAGGCGTACCACGACCACCTTCTCATTCTCAGGTGTTCTAGCTGCCTCCAGAATCATCTCGGTATCCTGAAGCCAAGCGTCCGCGGCAATCGCATCTTCACTGCCGTCGAAGAAGGGAGGGTTCAAGCGCTTGAAGCTGTTGGCCGTACTGTTCCCTGGGTGACTGCCTCTGGTCAAAGCATCTGCCACTACCTGGTGTAAGGCGTCTCCTCAACGATCCTGGGAAGCTATCAAGGTCCTGATAAGACCTACCAAAGTGCCATCATCCGGCTCGGCAGGCTGAACGGGCTGAACTGGGGGCTCTCCTCCAGTAGACACAACTCTGGAGGCTACTCCGGAGTGCTGGGCTTGATCTCCGGGCTGCTGGTCCACGGGAGTTGCTCCGCCTTGCTGATCGGCAGGGTCAGGTACAGTGCCGCTGAAGAAGACGACACAGGGAAACAATAAGGAAGCACCAGGACAGATCAATGATACAAACATGTGATCAGGTCAAGATTCCAGAGATTCAGAGGATATGAATGGAGATCAAGGACGAGTACTGATTGAGACATCTATTCGGTAAACCCTCACATTTCTTGATTGACAAGACCTGCATGGGCCACCACTTAAACCATGTCACGCCCCAGAACCAGAATACTGGAGAGCGGGGGCGAACATAGCCAGCTACGTATATTAAAATAGAAACCCCCTCGCTATACAGTCACGGCTGTCTACATATGAGGGTTTACTACAAGCCAACGGTCTCTTAAGGTCAAGCCTATTGTCTCAATCTCAAGCAAGTAATATAATTACAAGATGTTAGACCACCAAATATACAATAAAAGGCGTCCCAAATAATACATATTCAGCTGATCATGAAGCTAGTCGTACAAAAATACGAGGACTAGCAAGAGTTAAGTCATACATGATCAACCCTAGGATTTGTTAATCATGTTTACAGCCCGTAGGCAGACAGTAAGTAAATGTGTATCGAGCTAACAGGTGCTCGTCGGCTAAACGCCTCAAAAGAATAATTTTATAATAGAGTAAGCGAAATAAAATAGGAAAACCAACTCGTAGCCCGGGTTCCTTCTAGTCGCCACCATCGGGCTGGAGGTTCGGTAGATCCTCGGGTGATGCTCCGAAATCTAGCCACACAAAACCAGCTGGGTCAAACTCCAGAAAGAACAAGTGCCACAAAGGAGGCCACAAAATAAGAATAAAAGCCAGCATATCAAAACA
This sequence comes from Iris pallida, assembly GCA_029216955.1. Taxonomy (NCBI): domain Eukaryota; kingdom Viridiplantae; phylum Streptophyta; class Magnoliopsida; order Asparagales; family Iridaceae; genus Iris; species Iris pallida. The sequence goes on along the minus strand of JANAVB010004302.1, from coordinate 333,160 downwards.
TAAGAAAACGAAAGAAAAGTACAAGCAAGTAAAGAGAACAACAGGACAATAAACGACTAGGGACGTGGAACTATTCCGGAAACCAGGTTACAACCCGTAAACCAAACAAAGATCAGGGTTGTAACCCTTCGCCTGAATAGCACTCTGTCTCTACCTATTTATTGTTTAAGATAAGCAAAACAATCATGTACAAGAGTAACCGGGTACAGGGACTAGACAAGACTTAGACAGGGCTGGACATCATCCATTCATAAGCGGCCAAGCAATTACTACGGCTTACTACATTAACTAACTAGGGCTGTCACAAGCCTAATTACTAACAAGATGCAATGAGAATTCCCAGTCCCAAGCCCTGCAGACCATCCAGTTATCCTTTCGCGGGTTGAGAGTATGGTTGGGTACATCGCCCAGGCGACGATATACCTTTAGGTGACTTAGAGGGTGAAACACATGACAGTGTGCTGGAAATGTGCTCTACTCGTCGGCAAGCTACAAGTCCAATTTAAGCGCCCAGATAACGAGACTGCCTGTGACTGGAAATTCTTCATGAACTATAGTTTGATCTAGTCATTATCCTAATCCATATTCAGTGTGAATCCCTGACCGTAGGAACCAGGAAGTCAAGTCCTAGACATGATACAAGACAAGACAGGTGGATTGCACAAGCAAGCAAGCAGGAACACCCACGATGTCAGAGTTGGTTACAAAAGTCAAGTTAGCCATCGCAACGGCATCAAGTCAAGTCAGGTTACAAGTTAAGTTACAAGTTACGAGTCAAGAGTGCACCCCATCGGGTCACTATCAAGAAGATCAGAGAGTACTGGGATCTTAAATCACAGAAATCACGAAAACGTACTAGTCATAACAAATACTGAAAATCGTGCCAGGTCGTATTGGATCAAGATAGTCGTGCTGTGTTGAATAAGATCTCAAAACCCAATCCACAAAAGAGGAGCCAAGCTCAAGAAATAAACCAAACCAAATCTCCATAAGCCAATGGGTTGCGCAGGGTGCCAAGGGGTTGGGTTGCGCAGGGTGTCAAGTGCGCAGGGGATAGGCGGCGGAGGGGGCCAAGTGCGCAGGAGATAGGTGGCGCAGGGGATAGGTGGCGCAGGGGGGCAAGTGTGCAGGGGATAGGTGGCACAGGGGATAGGTGGCGCAGGGGATATGTGGCACAGGGGGCCAAGTGCGCTGGGGAACATGGGAGTAGGGCCGATTGTAACACCCTATTTTCTGAAATTGGAGATTTTTTAAAATTTATTATTTTTATTATTCATTAATGGTGTTTAGGGCATGATATGAATTATGGTGATTTCTAGTGTAATTAGAACCATTTTCTAAGTCATGCTAAGTCTTGACTTATGACTTTGTGACTTACTAGCAAAACCTCAGTGTAAACCCTAGTTTTCCTTAACCTAGAAGTTGCCATGACCATGTGAGCTTAGCCATAGGCTTAGAACATCAAATTAGTGATTTTTGCCAAAAAAGGGTATTTTGGTAATTTACTAGACTTTATTTAAGATTATGTGATTTTAATATTATTTAATCATGGTTAAGTACCATGATTAGTCCCTAACCTATCTCACCCTAATCTAGAGGTTAGCTACTAACCTAGAAGCTTTAGGATGGATAATTGGTCATGGGTTAAAGCAATAAAAATATCTAGATATTACTTTATGGATATTTTGCTTGAAACCCTCAAAATATCTCACCCTTTTTCACCAAAGTCCTTGCCTTAACCTAGAAGAAAGGCCAAGGACACCCCCCCATGCCATGGCCGGCCAAGGACCCCCCCTAGCAGCCACACATTCTATTTAACCCATCAAAATCATTCATAAATAATTTACATGAATTTTAAATCCTACAAATCCCATTTTCTTCAAACACCCACAACTTGATCAATTTTGATCCAAATTCACTCTAGTCTTTTGCATTGGGACCCTACAACATCATGGGTGCTAAGGGAGGCTAGCAATCCAGAATTTGGAAGCTTTGGGCATCACCAAGTTGAAGAAAGCACACCCCCCTCTTCATTGATTTTTTCTTAGAATTGCACAAATAGGTAAATGCCCTCAAACTTAGTTAAAACTCTGTTTTTTCTTCATAAATGCATGCATATAGGACTGCCCTAACTGTGGGTCAAGTTTGGTAGGATTTAGAGTTGGTTTGGTGTCCGTATCGGACACGTATCCTAGCCTATAAACCCTTGTTTGGTGAAATGCCACAGAGGATCTATTTTTGTTGAAATATAAAACAAATTACACTTTCATGTAGCCCTAGACATGTAGGTCACAGACCAACTTGACTGAGCACGTTTTCGTGCCGTGTTCGTGTCCAAAATGGACACGAACCCGCTGCACGAGCACGCGCGCGCATACCCTGCTACCACACCCTTCGTGCTCACTGCACAGAGCACTAGGACATGTGCAATTTGACTCAGACACGGAGGAAATGTCTGCGAGCATGCCCCCAAAGTTTGGTGTCGTGTCGTGTCGTGTCGAGTGAGAAATCTCACTCGCACTGGACACGCGCTGTCAGCGCACACGTGCGCGGGGGCCAACTTCGTGCGTGTCGTGTCGCGCGGACACGACACTTGGGTACCTCGTGGTGACACGAGCGTGTAGCCCATCATGTAGCATACACGAGGACACAAGCACGAGATGTGTCGTGTCCTGTGTCGCGAGCACGAGACGTGTAACCGCGTGCACGACGCGGTCGAAACGTGTGTATCAGTCGTATTTTTCACGACTGATACGGGTTTCGTATCGTATCCAGGAGTATCGTGGACACGTGTCAGTGTGTGGATCATATAGCCCTATATGTGGGCTACACGTGTGCATAACCACGAGACGTGTCGTGTCTCGTGGTTTGTCCACGAGCGTGAGGAACGCGTGCACGACGCTGTGTACGCGTGGCGTATCAGGAATTTACCCGATTGGGTTTTGTGAGTCGTGGACACTTCAATTCGTGTCGTGGTGTCATGTCAGGCACCTAGGACACTAGGGAACACTTGGGGTATCACTTACCAACCTTTAGGTTCGAGCTTTAGCTCGGTTTAGCGTATGTAAATGGGTTTACCCTGTTTCGAGTACACTGTGCACAGTTTCCAGATTTTGGGTTATTTCCCAGTTTTCAAAAATGAGTTTTGATTTGATTTTTATTATGATTTATACATGTATATGTATATTTCAGTGTTGTATACATATGCATATGTATATATGTGTGTGTATGTGAGTTTTTAGGGAGTATACATGTGTATAGATGTGTATATACACATATGTATTAATGTAGGTGTGTGTGTGTGAACTGTGTGGAGATTGGGGGCTGAATCCTGTTCCAGAAAACTGGAACCCCCTCCCCTTTCCTGTGTGTCAGTGTCCCTCTCTCCCTCACTGTTTTCTATACTCTCTCTCCCTCACTCTAAGTCTCTCTCTCTCTTACACTCTCACTTCCCTCTCTATATATATTTGAACCATATATAAGCTTGTATATATATATATATATATATATATATATATATATATATATATATATATATATATATATAATTGTTTAGAATTATATATATTGTGTCTATATATAGATACCTAGGGTATATGGGTATTACATAGGCTATAGGCTTATGTGGTTGTTGTATGTGTATATAAATATATATAAGGTTATATATATGTGTGTGTATATATATATGTATATTGTATAGAGATGAAAACCTATAACCACTAGCCTATGGAAACCTAAGTCACTAGCCTATGTCCTAAGTGATTAGCCTATTGCATTGGGACTAACCCAATTGACCTAATGGCCCAAAACACTACTAGTTGACCCTTGTTGACTAAGGGTTGACCAAAGTCAACCTTAGGTCAAAATTGACCTAGTTAACCTAGGATTGACCTAAAATGACTAGTTTAACTAGTTTGACTAAAACCCTAACTAGTTTGACTAGTGTTGACCTAACTTTGACTAGTTTGATTAGAATGTTGACCAGGAGTTGACTTTAACCTAGATTTGACTAACCTTAACTTGTTTGACCTTGTTTGACTTTATTTGACCTAGTATGACTTCCTGTGACCTAGTTTGACTATTAGAGTTGACCAAGAGTTGACTTTTGACCAGATTGACCTAGAATCATGTAGTATGCATTGTATACTCTATTTTTACTATTGTGGATACATTATGACTTGTGTTGCTCTGATTAGGAGCCATACATCTCTCCTCAGGCAGTATATCCTCTTTAGACATTCAGTTATCAGGCGAGTATATTCTCTGACCGTTTCATACTTGCCAGGATTTATATTCTTGCTCTAGACTACTTTACTTGATGCTGACACGATTGTTATCACGGATTGGTACTATATGAATCTTTTTATGAGATGTTATCCCCCTCGGGAGCATCAGATACTTTTGTCACGTGTGTTTCACTTACATCATGTATCTCATGCTTCTATTATCATGTATCTTCATATATCAGCTAGTGACTCATGTACTCTCATGATCACCGAGCCTTCATGAATCTTCATGAATTACTCACGTATCACCCAATTATGAGCTTATCACGAATCTTAACGTAACATGAATGGATCCTTGTGTATTGATTGGGGAAACGGAGGTGTAGAAGTGGACATGTAAATAATTCCAAAGTAGTGTAATCATGTGCAAACTCAGTAGTATAATCATGTATAAATTCTAGCCATTCACATGCCTATCTTGTGCTCTACATCACTAGCCACTTACAGTTCTCTATATACAGTAGATATTTTCTTTACAACTATCTCTTTTGCTACATGTATCTTCCTTCAGCAGTTCCTGTATTTTACTCTATTGCATGCTTTATATTTCCTATCATACTATGCACTGCGTGAGATGTATTGTGCTCGTTTCTGTCCTGACTGGACCTGTTGAAAATATTACAAAGGATGAGGATGAGGCCCTGGTGTCTACCCATTATGGAGCAGGACTAGATGATACTTATGTTGTGGACCCTCAGCAGGATCCACCTGCAGCTGAAGATGTTGCCCCAGTAGTCTAGGCTAGCTTAGCTAGACAGTCTTTTCTGTATTATCTTTTGTCTCACGTCTGAGTTGTATTTTGAGATGTTGAGATGTATAGACTCTTAGACTTATTGTATATTGGGTTGACATTCTGATGTTATGTTATCCTAGACACTTGGACTTATTTTATCTATTGTACTGTTCTCTTGAGTTACCATCTATCTATCTATCTATCTTTCATTCTTCTACCTAGATGTGATTGAGATTGTTTTCAGTTTGTCACCTCCATTCGGAGAGTATAAACTGTACAGGTACTTTAATATTGTTAGATGATTGACCTAGGACAGCGTTCTACCGCCGACACTGCGGTGTAGGCTGGACGTACCCACTTCTCGTGCCCTTACTCTAGGGTGCGGGTCGTGACACGTTTTTAGTGGTAGCCCATGCAGATCGAGTTTATATAGTGATATTCGAACTAGAGTATCACTACAGCCTGTGATAGGATTGGAGGAATAGGCTTAGTGAGAGAGGATACTCAATCATTGTTAGGATACCTTGAGAGATTCTTGGGATGACCCTTGAGAATCTCATTTGAAATTACGATTTAAACTCCTTTTTCCTTGATTGATTTTGATTTTCGGAGGATTCACTGTAGAACTTTGAATCCTGGTGTTAGTTGATGATTTTGAAATTTTTGTAGTTGTTGATTTTAATTCCTTTGTGTTAGATTAATATCTTTTATTTTAGGGTACTCAATCACATTTATGAGAAAACTCTCATCTGTTTCTTGCCATCTAATCCTCTTGCTAATTGCTTTCCATTGAAATGAACTGTCCCCTCTATTTTTGCATCTTGCTCAACTCTTTCTACCAAACTATGTGACTGTATCCCAAACCTGACTTACTCAACATTTCCTCAAATAAAGACTTTATTGAGACCTTCTAACCTTGACCTTTGATTTGATCGAACCCTAACTATATTCATCTAGTAGCCTATCTATCCCTAGGGCTGTGTTCCTAAATTATTTACTGGATTCCTAATTAATTTTATTCCATGGGTTAATTTGATCTTCCTTAATTTTGCATCAATTGTCACGTCTTGAACTCCCACTTTCTATATTTTAGATCATTGGACGTCCTTTACCGTGACTTAGATATTCAGAGTATAATACTAGCTGTTACCTCCCAACAAACTTCACATGTAAGACCTAGACTAGCCTACATTCATGTGGGTATTCCATGTCCTACTAAAACCCGTCTCCTTGTACTCTATTTTCTTGATATGATTTTCTGGTCAAATGGCTAAACTATAACCTCTACCGTGATACTAAATTAGAAATCCACCTTGGTTTAATTCTTTCGACCTGGCATGTGATGGTGTTCTACTTGAATCCTTGAATACTTAACCTTGTACCTTATCTTGAATGCTTGACCCGATTGGTTAAGGATCTTGGACTATGTATTTTCCTTTATCATTTCTACCCTTACTTATATCTTATGCTATAAATTTATCCTTAGTTTTACAAGCTTATCTTTTTCGAGCTTGGTCATGACATATTTTATTGGGTGCGCACCCACTAACATATTGTCTAATCAGAACCGGCGCATGATGGTCTGATCAACCTATTGCATTTTGGTTCGCTTTTCATATATTAATCTACGTGGATGGAGACACAGTTAAACTTGCCCTAGAATCTTATCCGCAACAGCCTTGACAATTCTCCTTGGAATTATTTTATCGCCCATGAATCTCGTATTCGTATCCAGTTGAATTAAATTTAATCATGACCTGGATCTTCATCATTGGATGCTCGTGCTCATACTTGATTTCATTAATTTCCCATCTTGCCCAAATCTCGATTTATCCTGAACTTGATCAACTTAGATCATGTCAAGACTAAAATCTATTTGTGATTGCTTGTGCCTAAATTTTCAATTTTCTTTTACCACTTTATAGAATAGTAACTTTTAATGATTTCTCACTTGCTTGTTAATGACCAATTTTCATATAGGATGGTAGACGGCCCTATAGCCTTGATGATTGTTGTTCCCTTACCTTTCCAATTAGGACACCTTAGATTGCTTGTATGTTTTGATACCATAGGACAGTATTGATCTAGAATGACTAGTGCACCTAGATGAGACCACAGACTGTCCCATTTAACCTGTCCCCCTGGTACCACTATTTCATCACAATTTTTGGTTCAATTTAGGCCATAGACCTTTCCCACTCTAAAATATGATCATTGTGGACACGTTACCGTGACTTTTAAATTAGGAGCACAAGACTCGTTGTTTTCTCAAAACTGACTTCACATACATGACCTAGACATGACACTCTACACCTATGACCTTAGTGTCCCACTCAGGCATACCATCGTGTGCTTTATTTGCTTAGTACGATTTTTCTGACCTGAGGCTCCATCCTGATTTACCCCATGGAGTTACTTTCGATTTCGATTTGAATTAAGGATACCTTATGACCTAAAACTGCCAACCAATTTTTGGACATGACCCAGTATAGGTCTACTATCCATATTTTGCTTGTTGACCTTGCATGTTGCTAGGTAGTAGCTTCGTCCCTGATTGTTGGAGGTTTGACCTAGGAGGAGTACGACCATCTAAATTTCGAGGACGAAATTATTGTTAGGAGGGTAGACTTGTAACACCCTGTTTTCTGAAATTGGGGATTTTTGAAAATTTATTATTTTTATTATTTATTAATGGTGTTTAGGGCATGATATAAATTATGGTGATTTCTAGTGTAATTAGAACCATTTTCTAAGTCATGCTAAGTCATGACTTATGACTTTGTGACTTACTAGCAAAACCTCAGTGTAAACCCTAGTTTTCCTTAACCTAGAAGTTGCCATGACCATGTGAGTTTAGCCATAGGCTTAGAACATCAAATTAGTGATTTTTGCCAAAAAGGGTATTTTGGTAATTTACTAGACTTTATTTAAGATTATGTGATTTTAATATTATTTAATCATGGTTAAGTACCATGATTAGTCCCTAACCTATCTCACCCTAATCTAGAGGTTAGCTACTAACCTAGAAGCTTTAGGATGGATAATTGGTCATGGGTTAAAGCAATGAAAATATCTAGATATTACTTTATGGATATTTTGCTTGAAACCCTCAAAATATCTCACCCTTTTTCACCAAAGTCCTTGACTTAACCTAGAAGAAAGGCCAAGGACACCCCCCCATGCCATGGCCGGCCAAGGACCCCCCTAGCAGCCACACATTCTATCTAACCCATCAAAATCATTCATGAACAATTTACATGAATTTTAAATCCTACAAATCCCATTTTCTTCAAACACCCACAACTTGATCAATTTTGATCCAAATTCACTCTAGTCTTTTGCATTGGGACCCTACAACATCAAGGGTGCTAAGGGAGGCTAGCAATCCAGAATTTGGAAGCTTTGGACATCACCAAGTTGAAGGAAGCACACCCCCCTCTTCATTGATTTTTCCTTGGAATTGCACAAATAGGTAAATGCCCTCAAACTTAGTTAAAACTCTGTTTTTTCTTCATAAATGCATGCATATAGGACTACCCTAACTGTGGGTCAAGTTTGGTAGGATTTAGAGTTGGTTTGGTGTCCGTATCGGACACGTATCCTAGCCTATAAACCCTTGTTTGGTGAAATGCCACAGAGGATCTATTTTTGTTGAAATGTAAAACAAATTACACTTTCATGTAGCCCTAGACATGTAGGTCACAGACCAACTTGACTGAGCACGTTTTCGTGCCGTGTCCATGTCCAAAATGGACACGAACCCGCTGTACAAGCACGCGCGCGCTTGCCCTGCTACCACACCCTTCGTGCTCACTGCACAGAGCACTAGGACACGTGCAATTTGACTCGAACACGGGGGCAATGTCTGCGAGCATGCCCCCAAAGTTTGGTGTCGCGTTGTATCGTGTCGAGTGAGAAATCTCACTCGTACTGGACACGCGCTGTCAGCGCACACGCGCGCGGGGGCCAACTTCGTGCGTGTCGTGTCGTACGGACACGACACTTGGGCACCTCGTGGTGACACGAGCGTGTAGCCCATCATGTGGCGTACACGAGGACACGAGCACGAGATGTGTCGTGTCCTGTGTCGCGAGCACGAGACGTGCAACCGCGTGCACGACGCGGTCGAAACGTGTGTATCAGTCGTGTTTTTCACGACTGATACGGGTTTCGTATCGTGTCCAGGAGTGTCATGGACACGTGTCAGTATGTGGATCATGTAGCCCTATATGTGGGCTACACGTGTGCATGACCACGAGACATGTCATGTCTCGTGGTGTGTCCACGAGCGTGAGGAACGCGTGCACGACGCTGTGTACGCGTGGCGTATCAGGAATTTACCCGATTGGGTTTTGTGAGTCGTCGACACTTCAATTCGTGTCGTGGTGTCGTGTCAGGCACCTAGGACACTAGGGGACACTTGGGGCATCACTTACCAACCTTTAGGTTCGAGCTTTAGCTCGGTTTAGCGTATGTAAATGGGTTTACCCTGTTTCGAGTACACTGTGCACAGTTTCCAGATTTTGGGTTATTTCCCAGTTTTCAAAAATGAGTTTTGATTTGATTTTTATTATGATTTATACATGTATATGTATATTTCAGTGTTGTATACATATGTATATGTATATATGTGTGTGTATGTGAGTTTTTAGGGAGTATACATGTGTATAGATGTGTATTTACACATATGTATTAATGTAGGGGTGTGTGTGTGAACTGTGTGGAGATTGGGGGCTGAATCCTGTTCCAGGAAACTGGAACCCCCTCCCCTTTCCTCTGTGTTAGTGTCCCTCTCTCCCTCACTGTTTTCTATATCTCTCTCTCCCTCACTCTAAGTCCCTCTCTCTCTTACACTCTCACTTCCCTCTCTATATATATTTGAACCATATATAAGCTTGTATATAAATATATAAATATATATATATATATATATATATATATATATATATATATATATATATAATTGTTTAGAATTATATATATTGTGTCTATATATATATACCTAGGGTATATGGGTATTACATAGGCTATAGGCCTATGTGGTTGTTGTATGTGTATATAAATATATATAAGATTATATATATGTGTGTGTATATATATATGTATATTGTATAGAGATGAAAACCTATAACCACTAGCCTATGGAAACCTAAGTCACTAGCCTATGGCCTAAGTGATTAGCCTATGGCATTGGGACTAACCCAATTGACCTAATGGCCCAAAACACTACTAGTTGACCCTTGTTGACTAAGGGTTGACCAAAGTCAACCTTAGGTCAAAATTGACCTAGTTAACCTAGGATTGACCTAAAATAACTAGTTTAACTAGTTTGACTAAAACCCTAACTAGTTTGACTAGTGTTGACCTAACTTTGACTAGTTTGATTAGAATGTTGACCAGGAGTTGACTTTAACCTAGATTTGACTAACCTTAACTTGTTTGACCTTGTTTGACTTTATTTGACCTAGTATGACTTCCTGTGACCTAGTTTGACTATTAGAGTTGACCAAAAGTTGACTTTTGACCAGATTGACCTAGAATCATGTAGTATGCATTATATACTCTATTTTTACCATTATGGATACATTGTGACTTGTGTTGCTCTGTTTAGGAGCCATATATCTCTCCTCAGGCAGTATATCCTCTTCAGACATTCAGTTATCAGGCGAGTACATTCTCTGACCGTTTCATACTTGCCAGGATTTATATTTTTGCTCTAGACTACTTTACTTGATGCTGACACGATTGTTATCACGGATTGGTACTATATGGATCTTTTCATGAGATGTTATCCCCCTCGGGAGCATCAGATACTTTTGTCACGTGTGTTTCACTTACATCATGTATCTCATGCTTCTATTATCATGTATCTTCATGTATCAGCTAGTGACTCATGTACTCTCATGATCACCGAGCCTTCATGAATCTTTATGAATCACTCACGTATCACCCAATTATGGGCTTATCACGAATCTTAACGTAACATGAATGGATCCTTGTGTATTGATTGGGGAAACGGGGGAGTAGAAGTGGACATGTGAATAATTCCAAAGTAGTGTAATCATGTGCAAACTCAGTAGTGTAATCATGTATAAATTCTAGCCATTCACATGCCTATCTTGTGCTCTACATCACTAGCCACTTACAGTTCTCTATATACAGTAGATATTTCCTTTACAGCTATCTCTTTTGCTACATGTATCTTCCTTCAGCAGTTCCTGTATTTTACTCTATTGCATGCTTTATATTTCCTATCATACTATGCACTGCGTGAGATGTATTGTGCTCGTTCCTGTCCTGACTGGACCTGTTGAAAATATTACAGAGGATGAGGATGAGGCCCTGGTGTCTATCCATTATGGAGCAGGACTAGATGATACTTATGTTGTGGACCCTCAGCAGGATCCACCTGCAGCTGAGGATGTTGCTCCAGTAGTCTAGGCTAGCTTAGCTAGACAGTCTTTTCTGTATTATCTTTTGTCTCACGTCTGAGTTGTATTTTGAGATGTTGAGATGTATAGACTCTTAGACTTATTGTATATTGGGTTGACATTCTGATGTTATGTTATCCTAGACACTTGGACTTATTTCATCTATTGTACTGTTCTCTTGAGTTACCATCTGTCTATCTATCTATCTTTCATTCTTCTACCTAGATGTGATTGAGATTGTTTTCAGTTTGTCACCTCCATTCGGAGAGTATAAACTGTATAGGTACTTTAATATTGTTAGATGATTGACCTAGGATAACGTTCTACCGCCGACACTATGGTGTAGGCTGGACGTACCCACTTCTCGTGCCCTTACTCTAGGGTGCGGGTCGTGACACCGATGGCGCAGGGACCGATGGCGCACGGCCGAGGTCGCATGGGCCAATGGCGCACGGTCGAGGGCGCATGGGCCGATGGAGCACGGCCGAGGGCGCATGGGCCGATGGCGCACGGGAAGGGGTGCGCAGTTCGTTTAGAGGCAAGCTGCGCAGGTCAGCACTGCGCTAAAGAGCGACGGCTGAGGAAGGCTGCGCGGTTCAGTACTGTGCTAAAGAGCGCAGACTGTGGTCTTCTTCTCCAGGCCGAGAGGAAGCATCAAGAACACCAAAAATTCAATCTTTCATATCTTGGCCAAATCAAAACCAAATCTAGATTTTCAAAGTTCTAACTTGAGTGAAATTGAATTCTCTTCCATATGGAAGCATCAAAACAAGAAAAAATCAAAGTTTAATAGATCAAAACCAAGAATTTCCGAAAATGGTTAAAACCTAGATCTAGAAAAATGGAAACTCCAAATCACAAAATGTCAAGTTCTAATGTTGATCACCATGGCCTAATCTAGCTAATGGACAATTAAAATAGGATTCTTATGTGGTGGCAAGGTGCACTTGCCTACGGTGTGGGTGTTGTGTAGAGGAAGGAAGAAGAAGATGGAGAAGTAAATGAAAGAGTAAAGAGGAGAGAGAAATAGTTGGTAGGGTTTTAATGTGGGTGGTTGTGTTGTGTTGAGGGTGGTGCATAGGCTAAGGTGGTCTAATGCATGCTAAACCAAACCAAACCCATCATACTCCACAAAATAAAACCAAGCCATGCCAAAACCCGTTTTACGAGAAAACCAAAAATCTGCAAGTCGAGCCAAAATACAATTACAGGCCAGAATCCAACTACGAGTATAGTACGAAATACGGGAAACGGGGGTGACAACTCTACCCAACTTAAAAGAACTCTGTCCTCGGAATTTAATCAAGGAGCTAGAGATTGCCACGACAAGCTACACTAAGCAAGCAATCAAGCAATCATATATGCAAGCAAGGGATGGAAAGCATAAGGCATAAGGAAGACATTATACCTTACGAGTCAAACAAGTAGGGATATCGCGATCGGATGGCGTCCTCACGCTCCCACGTTGACTCACCGAGAGAGTGATGACCCCAAGCAACGCGGACTAAACTAATAGCCTTGTTCTTGAGTATCTTCTCTCTCCGGTCTAATATAGACACGGGCCTCTCCTCATACGAAAGGTTGGTACCAACAACCAATTCCGAATGGTCTAGGATATGGCTCGGGTCCGGGATATACCATCGTAATTGGGACACATGGAATACATCATGCACCTCTCTTAGCGACGGCGGAAGAGCAAGACGATAGGATACGTCTCCTACTCGCTCCAGGATATCGAACGGCCCTATATACCTTGGACTAAGCTTTTCCCGCACGCCAAAGCGAATGACATCGCGGTTAGGCGAGATCCTAAGGAATACATGGTCGTCGATAGCAAACTCTAAGGGACGCCGATGAGCATCGGCCCAATGCCGCTTGCGGTCTTGGACAACTCGAAGATGATCCCTGACTTTTCTGACTACTTCAACTGTCTGGGCAATCATTTCTGGACCAAGCATCTGCCTTTCTCCGACATCGTCCCATACTAATAGGGACCTGCACATCCTACCATACAGGGCTTCGAACGGAGCCATCTGAATACTGGCCTGGAAACTATTGTTGTACGAGAATTCCACCAGGTGTAGGCGGTCTTTCCACGAACCGTCGAAGTCAAAGGTACAAGATCTCAACATGTCTTCAAGAGTCTGGATTGTGCGCTCTGACTGGCCATCTGTCTGCAGAAAATATGCCGAACTGAACTGGAGACGAGTTCCCAAACTCTCTTGCAGGCTACGCCAAAAGTGTGACGTAAACCTTGAATCTCGGTCCGAGGTGAGACTGACTGGTACACTGTGAAGCCTGATAATCTTCCTAAGGTACATCTCTGCTAGTTGAGCCGTAGACTGCCGAACTCTGAATGGGAGAAAATGAGCCACCTTCGTGAGCCGGTCAACTATAACCCAAATAGCATCTCGACCAGCTGGGGATCTAGGCAATCCAGTCATAAAATCCATGGTCACATGCTCCCACTTCCATTCTGGAATCGGCAAGGGCTGAAGAAGTCCAGCGGGCCTCTGATGTTCAGCTTTAACCTGCTGGCAAACCAAACACCGAGAGACAAACCGGGCTATCTCCCTCTTCATGCCATTCCACCAGAAATGCTGACAAATATCACGGTACATTTTCGTGCCACCGGGATGAATAGAATACTGTGAACTGTGAGCTTCTGCCATGACCTCCTGTCTGATATCTCCACTAGGTACACAAAGACGAGTGCCGTGCCGAAGTGTTCCATCTTCATGAATGCACAACTCTGGTCTTCTTCCTGCCTCACACTCTGCTCTGAGCCGCTGAAGCTTGGAATCTGTAGACTGCGCCACCCAGATCCTCTCAACTATGCTGGACTGAATCTGTAGACTGGCCATCAATGCCACACTGGTAGAAAGAACCACTTCAACTCCCATCTTCTGAAGATCTGCCAATAACTCTGGTTGCGCCGTCAGGAAATAAACTTCGGCTCTCCTGCTCAATGCATCTGCTACAACGTTGGCCTTTCCTGGATGATACTATAAATCCACATCGTAGTCCACCAGTAGCTCAAGCCATCTTCTCTGCCGCATATTAAGGTCCTTCTGGGTGAAAACATACTTCAGGCTCTTGTGATCCATAAATATCTCTACTCTATCTCCGTACAAGTAGTGCCTCCATAACTTATGTGCAAACACTACTGTTGCCAGCTCTAAGTCGTGGGTCGGATAATTCTTCTCATGATCACGAAGTTGACGTGATGCATAAGATATTACCTTCCCATGCTGTATCAAGACACACCCCAATTCTCTGCCTGAAGTGTCGCAATAAACTGTGAATCCTCCGATCCCATCTGGAAGTGTGAGAATGGGAGCCGTTATCAAACCTTGCTTCAACTTCTCAAATGATTCCTGACACTCTGCTGTCCAAGCAAACGACACATCCTTGCGGGTCAACTGGGTCATCGGCGCTAAAATTCTTGCAAAATCTGAAACGAATCGCCGGTAGTAGCCGGCCAATCCAAGGAAGTTGCGAACCTCTGCCAGTGAACTAGGTACTGGCCATGACTCAATAGCCACAATCTTCTGGGGATCTACTTCCACTCCTCCTCGAGTAATGATGTGACCCAAGTACGAAATGCGATCGAGCCAGAACTCGTATTTACTGAACTTGGCGTACAACTGATGCTCTCTAAGCGTCTGAAGGACGATTCTGAGATGCTGCTCATGCTCTGCTTCACTCTTGCTGTAGACCAGGATATCATCTAGGAACACGATCACGAACTGATCCAAGTAAGGCATGAAAATACGATTCATGAGGTCCATAATACGGCTGGCGCATTGGTCGCTCCAAAGGGCATAACAAGGAACTCCCAATGCCCATACCTAGATTGGAAAGCTATCTTCGGGATGTCCTGCTCTCTGACTCTGATCTAGTGGTATCCTGACCGCAAGTCTATCTTTAAAAATACTAAAGCCCCTTTGAGTTGATCAAACAAGTCATCTATCCTCGGAAGAGGGTATTTGTTCTTGATTGTCACTGAGTTCAAGGTACGATAATCTACATATAACCTGGACGTACCATCCTTTTTTTTCACAAGAAGCATCGGGGCTCCCCAAGGCGATCCACTTGCACGAATGAATGCCTTGGTCCTGAGCTCTTCAATCATCTTGTACAAAATCTCTAACTCTGAAGGCACCATCCTGTAGACTCGTTCTGATACTGGTGCTGTCCCGAGGATCAAGTCTATAGTGAACTCGATCTCCCTCTCTGGCGGTATCCCTGGAAGTTCTTCTGGGAAGACATCTGGAAATTCTTCAACTATTCGGGGCAACTGTACTGCTGCTATTGCCATCCGCAATACTGGGGAAGATGGCTCCACTGCACCTCTGGAAAATGAAAACTCTGGCTCTCCTGGAATGCTGAAAACAACCCTGCCAACATGGCAGTCTATCCTAGCATACTGGTTCCTCAACCAATCCATGCCTAAGACTACAACATAGTCTGCCATAGGGAATTCTATAAATCTAGCGGGGAACTCTCTACCGCTAACTACGATCTGACACGAGAAAAACACTCGATCTACTCCCACAAGACCATTACCAGTAAGTATATTGAGCCTTACTGATAATGACTCTGGCTCCAATCCTATCCGTGTCACGAATCGTGCAGACATGAATGAATGCGATGCACCAGAATCAAATAATACCAATGCTGGGGAAGAGTTGACGAGAATAGTACCTGCCACTACCTCACCTGGTGCAACTTCTTCTTCCATAGCCAACATCATGGCCTGACCTCTAGCTGCGGGTCCCCTCTGCTGGAAACCTCTCTGCCTGCTCTGCACTTGGGCTTAGGTATATTGCTGCTGGTTCTGCTGATGAAATGCTTGGGCCTGAGGCAGCAAGGGCCTCGGGCACTGCTGCTGCTGCATAGGTGCTGGTCCCCTAACCGATGGACTGGTTAGGTTAGAGGAGGATGAACTACCTCTATTCGGACGGGCTCCTATCTTGTGATTTGCCGCTCCACAAGCCAAGCACAATCCTTGCGCCCTACGACAATCCGCCACTACATGGCCTGGCTTCCCACAATAGGAACATCCCATCGCGGAAGTCTGCTTCTGCTTCTGCTATTGCGGGTACGTCGGGGTCGAATGCTGAACCGACGTTACTGAGGCCGCCCGCCTCGGAGTTCCAATTGTCAAACTCCTAGCTGCCGGGGCTGGAGCTGATGACTGCTGCATCTGGTTGTGGGACCGCTTCCTACCTCCGGTCCTATCCACAATCCTCTGGGAGGTGTACTCATGCCTCCTAGCCGCTCTCAATATTGTATCGAACGTCTAGTGCTCGAACTGCTCGACTGCTAACAAGATCTCCAAATGCAGCCCTTGCTGGAACCGCTGGGCCCTATCAAAATCGGTTGCCACCAAGGTGGGGGCAAACCTACTGAGTCTAGAAAACTCAGATGCATAACTGTCGACCATTCTGCCTCCTTGCTTCAAGTTGGTAAATCTCGACTGCAGGTCGTACCGAGCTATAGCATCAAAATACTTCGTCTGGAATCTCTCTCTAAACACTGCCCAAGCAATGGGTGCCACTAATCCTATGGCTTGTGCTGCCCACCAATTGCGAGCTAAATCCAGCAACTGCAGGCGTACCATGGCCACCTTCTCATTCTCAGGTGTTCTAGCTTCCTCCAGAATCACCTCGGTATCCTGAAGCCAAGCGTCCGCGGCAATCGCATCTTCACTGCCGTCGAAGAAGGGAGGGTTCAAGCGCTTGAAGCTGTTGGCCGCGCTGTTCCCTGGGTGACCGCCTCTGGTCAAAGCATCTGCCACTACCTGGTGCAAGGCGTTTCTTTGACGATCCTGGGAAGCTATCAAGGTCCTGATGGGACCTACCAAAGTGCCATCATCCGGCTCGGCAGGCTGAACGGGCTGAACTGGGGGCTCTCCTCCAGTAGACACAACTTTGGAGGCTACTCCGGAGTGCTGGGCTTGATCTCCGGGCTGCCGGTCCGCGGGAGTTGCTTCGCCTTGCTGATCGGCGGGGTCAGGTACAGTGCCGCTGAAGAAGACGACACAGGGAAATAATAAGGAAGGACCAGGACAGATCAATGATACAAGCATGTGATCAGGTCAAGATTCCAGAGATTCAGAGGATATGAACGGAGATCAAGGACGAGTACTGATTGAGACATCTATTCGGTAAACCCTCATATTTCTTGATTGACAAGACCTGCATGGGCCACCACTTAAACCATGTCACGTCCCAGAACCAGAATAGTGGAGAGCGGGGGCGAACATAGCCAGCTACGTATATTGAAATAGAAACCACCTCGCTATACGGTCACGGCTGTCTACATATGAGGGTTTACTACAAGCCAACGGTCTCTTAAGGTCAAGCCTATTGTCTCAATCTCAAGCAAGTAATATAATTACAAGATGTTAGTCCACCAAATATACAATAAAAGGCGTCCCAAATATTACATATTCAGCTGATCATGAAGCTAGTCGTACAAAAATGCGAGGACTAGCAAGATTTAAGTCCTACATGATCAACCCTAGGATTTGTTAATCATGTTTACAGCCCGTAGGCAGACAGTAAGTAAATGTGCATCGAGCTAACATGTGCTCGTCGGCTAAACGCCTCAAAAGAATAATTTTACAATAGAGTGAGCGAAACAAAATAAGAAAATCCACTCGTAGCCCGGGTTCCTTCTAGTCGCCACCATCAGGCTGGAGGTTCGGTAGATCCTCGGGTACAGCTCCGAAATCTGGCCACACAAAACCAGCTGGGTCAAACCCCAGAAAGAGCAAGTGCCACAAAGGAGGCCACGAAATAAGAACAAAAGCTAGCATATCAGAACATAAGAAAACGAAAGAAAAGTACAAGTAAGTAAAGAGAACAACAGGACAATAAACGACTAGGGACGTGGAACTATTCCGGGAACCAGGTTACAACCCGTAAACCAAACAAGGATCAGGGTTGTAACCCTTCGCCTGAATAGCACTCTGTCTCTACCCATTTATTGTTTAAGATAAGCAAAACAATCATGTACAAGAGTAATCGGGTACATGGACTAGACAAGACTTAGACAGGGCTGGACATCATCCATTCACAAGCGGCCAAGCAATTACTACGGCTTACTACATTAACTAACTAGGGTTGTCACAAGCCTAATTACTAATAAGATGCAATAAGAATTCCCCAGTCCCAAGCCCTGCAGACCATCCAGTTATCCTTCCGCGGGTTTAGAGTATGGTTGGGTACATCGCCCAGGAGACGATATACCCTTAGGTGACTTAGAGGGTGCAACACATGACAGTGTGCTGGAAATGTGCTCTACTCGTCGGCAAGCTACAAGTCCAATTTAAGCGCCCAGATAACGAGACTGCCTGTGACTAGAAATTCTCCATGAACTATAGTTTGATCTAGTCATTATCCTAATCCATATTCAGTGTGAATCCCTGACCGTGGGAACCAGAGAGTCACGTCCTAGACATGATGTAAGACAAGACAGGTAGATTGCACAAGCAAGCAAGCAGGAACACCCACGGTGTCCGAGTAGGTTACAAAAGTCAAGTTAGCCATCGCAACGGCATCAAGTCATGTCAGGTTACAAGTCAAGTTACAAGTTACGAGTCAAGAGTGTACTCCATCGGGTCACTATCAAGAAGATCAGAGAGTACTGGGATCTTAAATCACAGAAATCACGAAAATGTACTAGTCATAACAAATACTGAAAATCGTGCCAGGTCGTGTTGGGTCAAGATAGTCGTGCTGTGTGGAACAAGATCTCAAAACCCAATCCACAAAAGAGGAGCCAAGCTCAAGAAATAAACCAAACCAAATCTCCATAAGCCAATGGGTTGCGCAGGGTGCCAAGGGGTTGGGTTGCGCAGGGTGGCAAGTGCGCAGGGGATAGGCGGCGTAGGGGGCCAAGTACGCAGGGGATAGGTGGCGCAGGGGATAGGTGGCGCAGGGGGCCAAGTGCGCAGGGGATAGGTGGCGCAGGGGATAGGTGGCACAGGGGGCCAAGTGCGCAGGGAAACATGGGAGTAGGGCCGATGGCGTAGGGACCGATGGCGCATGGCCGAGGGCGCATGGGCCGATGGCACACGGCCGAGGGCGCATGGGCCGATGGCGCATGGGCCGATGGCGCACGGCCGAGGGCGCATGGGCCGATGGCGCACGGAGAGGGGTACGCAGTTCGCTAAGAGGCAAGCTGCGCAGGTCAGCACTGCGCTAAAGAGCGCCGGCCGAGGAAGGTTGCGCGGTTCAGTACTGCGCTAAAGAGCGCAGACTGAGGTCTTCTTCTCCAGGCCGAGAGGAAGCATCAAGAACACCAAAATTTTAATCTTTCATATCTTGGCCAAATCAAAACCAAATCTAGATTTTCAAAGTTCTAATTTGAGTGAAATTGAATTCTCTTCCACATGGAAGCATCAAAACAAGCAAAAATCAAAGTTTAATAGATCAAAACCAAGAATTTTCGAAAATAGTTAAAACCTAGATCTAGAAAAATGGAAACTCCAAATCACAAAATATCAAGTTCTAATATTGATCACCATGGCCTAATCTAGCTAATATATAATTAAAGTAGGGTTCTCATGTGGTGGCAAGGTGCACTTGCCTATGGTGTGGGTGTTGTGTACAGGAAGGAAGAAGAAGATAGAGAAGTAAATGAAAGAGTAATGAGGAGAGAGAAAAGGTTGGTAGGGTTTTAATGAGGGTGGTTGTGTTGTATTGAGGGTGGTGCATAGGCTAAGGTGGTCCAATGCATGCTAAACCAAACCAAACCCATCCTACTCCACAAAATAAAACCAAGCCATGCCAAAACCCGTTTTACGAGAAAACCAAAAATCTGCAAGTCAAGCCAAAATACAATTACAGGCCAGAATCCAACTACGAGTATAATACGAAATACGAAAAACGGGGGTGACATATCATAAACTAGTATATATGCAAGAGATGCTACTTATACGACTCTGAACGGTCCTGCTATGTTCTAGTTTGTACTAAGGAAATAATTATATTTTTTTAGAAGTTTGTTTTGGTTCGTGGCATTAAAGATTTT
The DNA here is from genome assembly GCA_029216955.1 of Iris pallida. NCBI lineage: Eukaryota > Viridiplantae > Streptophyta > Magnoliopsida > Asparagales > Iridaceae > Iris > Iris pallida. The sequence continues at coordinate 312,665 of JANAVB010004302.1, read as the reverse complement.
GATACTATCTAGAGTTTACTAAGCTTTTTATTCAAGGCTCTAGCACCTTTTGAACCCTACTATGTGTTCCAAAATAAATCTAATAATTTATAAGCACAAATACTTTCTTTTGAACCATTGATATAGGGAACCTGTCGAAGACAACTGAATAAGTATACAGTACCACCAAAGATTCATATTTGCTCCATGATTTGTATTGTGTATAATTCAGAAGTCACATTCACAACAAAAATTTTCTTGTTCTTGGGCCTCATGAACAATATAGAAAGAACTGTAAGTTCAGGTATCATAGTTTCGCACGTGAAGGAATTGTGCAAATGAAGGAGATATCCTATACCGTATGCGTGTTTGTCTGGTTTATTTTGCTATCTAAGCAAAACTTGTTACTGTTAAGAATGATGACCTTGGTACAGTTATATTACATTTACCTATTTCTTTATAGTCCAGCATCCCCGAAAGATGTAGTTAGTCTAATATTCATAGCTTACTATATATTGACCTTTGATCCTAATGGAAAACCCCTCTTGTTTTATGATTTCAATTTCTTTTCTCTCATCTTCTAATAGGTACATTTGACACCTGTTTCTCCTAATACTGGTATACTCTTTCATAAGTGACTGGCTTGGCGTATAATTTCCTAAAAGTATCACTTTCTAACATTGACTAGTTATGTGCAAAAAGTCTAGATCATTGGAAGAAAAATTAAATTTGTTGATATCAAGGTTTTTGTTGACTTCCATGAAGTACAATATTATGTTACTTACAAATATCTATCTAGCACAAAAAACATCATCGTGTGAATAACATCATCTTTGCTCAAAGTGGAGAAGGTATCTTTGGGGATCAAAAAATTTATTATTGTTGTACGAGTTACTGCGAAGTACTTGATTAATGTCATGTTGCAATTCAAACAGCAACCCGACCATCAATGTTCGTTCCGGCGGACCCTTGGATAACATGATCCATTCTCTTTCCTTCTACTGGTCCGAATGAAGACGACTGCCCCAGACAATCCACCCACCGCACCGGGGAATTGAAAAGAAATGTTTGGTCTTGTTTCAATTGTAGTTCTTCGGTTGAGTTCGTTCTTTTATTCAAATACATCCTATTCCAGGTTAGCTCTCTACACGGGATGCATGGGTTGCACGTTCGTCCACCATTCCCATCCTTTATTTCATGTAAATAGAGACTTGTCATCCCACTCTTCAATATAGGGAACCTCTAGTTACAATCCAAGATGATTTCTTTGGACATTTTTCTTCCCATTTTTTCAAATTTGGAACATAAAGATGTGGGAATTTCCCCCCTCTTTGAATAAGAATATGAAAAAAGATGATATATAGGACAGACAATGCCAAAATTGTTTATTTACACATGATGAGGCTTGAAGTGCAAAAGGTTCCACATACTATTCATATTAGATGGAAACTTGTCTATTTTGTACCAATTTTGCTGTTCTGGTTATGAGGTTTAAGACGTGGTTTTGTAAAGAAACTGGAATAAGAACTAATATGAGGACTCTGATTATTTGTTTTTTTCTTGGTAATGCAGTTCCATCAAAAGCCACTAGCAAATCAAGCTTATCATCAGTTCCTTCCATTCTGACATGCTCAACTGCTTCAACTTTGACCATTCCTTCTTGTAGTGAAGGCAGTTATGTGGCTCTTCCTACACCAAGAACTGAAGAAGAAATTTTATCATCCTCAAATTTAAAGGCCTTCACATTCAGTGAACTCAAGAGTGCCAGTAAAAACTTTCGGCCAGACAGCCTTCTGGGAGAAGGAGGATTTGGTGATGTCTTTAAAGGTTGGATTGATGAACACACTTTTGCTGCTTCAAGGCCTGGTTCAGGCATGGTGGTTGCTATCAAGAAGCTCAAACCATATGGGTTTCAGGGTCACAAAAAATGGCTAGTACGTATTCTAACTGCCTTGTTTCTTTTCTTATTTGGCCTTCTCTTTGTTACCTTTACCCTTCTTTGTTACTAGGTATTTACTTTCCTTGTCTTTAAATGATCACGAACGGAGGTGCAGTATCTTGGTCAGCTTCGCCATCCAAATTTGGTTAAGCTCATTGGCTACTGCTCAGATGGAGACCATCGTCTTTTGGTTTATGAGTACATGCCAAAAGGCAGTTTGGAGAATCATCTCTTTGAAAGTGAGTAATTGTTACTATTAGTGGTATGCCATATTCTTTGTTTTTAATCACTGTAAAGGTGAGTCAAGGCATTGAATATATAAGCAAAGGTACTCGCTGAGGTAATTATGGGTGTTGAGAGTAAATAAGGGACTTTAGTCCCACATCGGTTAGATGTAATATGAAGAGGGGTTGGACCCTCTATAAGTAGTAGGCAGTAGCCCTCAATAATATTATCTGAGAAATTAGACTCATTTCTATATGGTATCAGAGCCATAACTCTCTCTCTCTCTCTCCACACAAAAAAAATTTTTAGCCGAATCCCCCCCCGGAGCAGCAGCCCCCCCCAAAGCCCCCCCCCGACCCCCCCCTCCGGAGCAGCGCCCCCCCCCCCCCCGACCCCTCCCGGAGCAGTACCCCCCTATCCGACCCCCCCCGGAGCAGCAGCGCCCCCTCCAGAGCAGTACCCCCCCCCCGACCCCCCCGGAGCAGCAGCGCCCCCCCCCCCGACCCCCCCCCCCCGGAGCAGCGCCCCCCCCCCGACCCCCCCCGAAGCAGTACCCCCCCCCCGACCCCTCCCGGAGCAGCAGCGCCCCCCCTCTCCCCCCCCCCCCGACTAGCACCCAACCCTAACCCTAACCCTAGCCGTCAAAAAAGAAAGAAAAAAAAGAAACAGATTTCCTTATCTTTAGAAGATCTCTGTAGTTGCCTCGAGAATCAGTACCTTCTTTTTAGAAGCTCTACTACGAATACGAAATCTCTTTAGATTTTTGTATCTCAGAAACGTTGTCTTTACAATCGTTTCTGCACGGCTGGTATACCTCTGGTTTGTCTCATGCAAGGAGGCACAACTACGTTGGTTATCCTTGAGCCGTCCGAACGCGTTATCATGACGCGGTTCTAGTTGGTCGTATAAACTACGACATATCAGTGAGGGATCTCATTTTATTGTTTCCTCCCGATAGCTGACTAAGACGAAGATGACTAGCTGACTAAGACAAAGATGACTCACAAGAAAACGACTCAGAAAACAATAACACCTCACTGATTGCAGTTGAAGAAGTCATGGATTCTATATATGGGAAGTTGACAGCAGAAGAAATGAAGGCCCTGGTCGAGGATCTCCCGACCAAGAGATTACCAGAGGCAACCCCACGCGTGACCCATACTGATGTGGATCCGTCACCGTACAAAATGGAGAAGTTGGACAAGCTGGAGACGAAGTTGGACGGCACGACCAACTACTTGAAATGGTCGCGGCAGGCAATGCGGATGCTGAAGGGACGTAGCTTGGTTGGTTATGTAGATGGCCACACCAAGGCCCCTGTCGATCACTCCTCGAAGGAGTTTGCTGTATGGGACATTGTCAACAATGTCGTGGCTGGTTGGTTGATAGCCTCTTTGACCGACCAAGTGTCGGGTAACGTTGAAGCAATGGAGGGAGCTGCTGATATCTGAAGAACAATGAAAGACATGTACTCCGGTTCGGATAACCCCATGCGATTCTTCCAACTGCAGGATGAGCTCGATCGGGTAATCCAAGACGATCGTACCATCTCTGAGTACGCTGCCTTGTTAAATAAGTACTGGTCTGATCTTGACCATTATGATCCCCTTGGCATGGAGGATGCTCAGGTTGAACCGGCTTTTGCAAAATATTTCCAAAAATTTCTGGATTATATCTCGCGGCAACGGATAATGAAGTTTTTGAAGGGGCTCAACCCTGCATTTGAGCAATGGAGGAATGTACTTCTCGCACAACCGCAGCTGCCGACATTAGAAGACACTATAGCTGCCATGGCACAAGAAGAAGCACGATTGAAGCTGATGCCTACCAAGGGTATCTCCCAGGGGGAGCAGGCCGAAGTTGACACATCTGCTCTTGCCACTTTCACACAGCCTCCTTCTACGGGAGGCGTTTGCCACAACTGTGGTAACACAGGGCATTACATCCGCTTTTGCCCAAAACTGACACGGACTCCCTCGAATGGTCGGGGCCGTGGTCGCGGTGGACGACTAGGTGGTCGAGGCAGCTACAGTGGTGGAAGGGGCACTTACTCTGGAGGCAACAAGGTGCATCTGCCGGATGAAGGTGGGGACAATCAGCTGGCGGACATCACTCCATTTGAGAGAGAAGTTCTCAAGAAGATGCACGGCTCAAAGCTTGGTTCTGGTGAACGACAAGTCATTCCTGGGGCGCCGTCCACTACAGGAGATTACTGTACTTATTTCTTCCAAACCAGTACCGGTATACCTCTGCGTGCTCTTGCATCTGTCTCTCAGCCAGCTTGGATTATGGACTCTGGGGCATCTTGCCATGTCACGGGGTCCCGAGGTGAGTTCCGGGAATACTATACTCTAACGCCACCAGAAAGCATTCAGACTGCTGATGGTACCTCCAGGCCTGTTACGGGTAAAGGCACTGTTGATTGCACTCCTTCTATCACTCTATCTAATGTCTTACATGCTCCTTCCTTTCCTGTCAATCTTATATCCATTAGTGCCATTATCCTTGATCTAAACTATATTGTTTTCTTTGATATTCCTAAGGTAACTTTTCAGGAGAAGGGAACGGGGAGACGACTAGGCACTGGCACATGGCATAAGGGTCTATGGTACTTGGACAGGAATGATCTGGATAGAGCACTGGCATCTTTGGTTGCAGACGCACAACCGGAAGTCTGAAGTCGAAGTGTCAAAGCCGAGCTGCTCCTCCACCATCAGCGTGTAGGATATTCTTCTTTTTCCGTTATTAGTCGACTGTATCCGTCCTTATATCAAAAAGCAAATAAAGAGTTGTTAGTTTGTGATGCTTGTGAGTTGGGGAAACATACCAGAAGCTCCTATGTGAGTTCTGGGCATCGATATTCTGCTGCTTTTGATATGATTTATTCCGATGTGTGGGGCCCTTGTCCTACAAACGGTGTTAACGGTTATAGATGGTTTATTACTTTTATTGACTGCTCTACCCGCGTAACGTGGGTCTACCTGCTGAAGAATAAAAGTAATATTTTTGAGGTATTTCAAAGCCTCCATCAATGGGTAAAGACACAGTATAATGCTCGTATTAAGTGTTTCCGGTCGGATAATGGGACGGAATATACCCATAAGAGGTTTGCTGCATATTTATCCTCTCATGGTATACTGCATCAAACCTCTTGTGCATATACACCGGCTCAAAATGGTGTTGCCAAACGAAAGAATAGGCACCTGCTGGAGGTAGCTCGGACAATGATGCTGGCTATGAATGTCCCTAAATTTTTGTGGGGGCAGGCTGTCTTGACAGCCTCTTATCTCATCAACAGGATGCCCTCTCAATTACTGAACTGGAAGACGCCTTTGGAAATGCTCACGGAGACAACTGCGTACACCGTTCCTCCGAAAGTATTTGGTTGCGTATGCTTCGTCCACGATAATAGGCCTGGCGTTGGTAAGATGGATCCTCGAGCAGTTAAGTGTGTCTTTGTTGGGTACACCGGGACACAGAAGGGTTACGTATGCTGGAGCCCGGTTGAACGGAAGCTGTTTGTAAGCATGGATGTTACATTCAGAGAGCTGGAACCTTATTATGGTTCGGACGAAGGTTCTGCGTTTGGAAACACGCCTCATACAGCGGGTGTTGGACGTGAGGGGGAGGTAGTACGCCCAAACGTAGTTGTCGGATCGGTACCTTGTCCTGTCGTGACACACTGGAAAAAAGAGGGAGAAAGCATCAATGATACTGATACGGAGGATGACGAAGACAATACGTACATTACGCAGGGGGAGAGGCAGACAAGGGAAAAGGAGCTCCAAGTTTACAGAAGAAGACAGGAGAGGTCCAGTACTGTGCCGTGCCCTGTGCCTATAGTACCAAGTCCCTCGTCTACTCTTGCCCCGACTCCTGAAGATGTTACTCCCGCACCGGATCGCTCGGATTCGGAAGCGGATCTCTCCGATTCGGATGGTATGCTTTCCCCACCACCCATTGCTCCCTTAAGGAGGTCTTCTCGCATTAATGCGAGAAAGGCTCCTATTCGTTATAAAGATTATGAACATGATATCGCCAACTACCTATCTTATTCTAATATTTCTCCGACTTATCAAACATTCCTCACTTCGTTAGACTCCACTTCTTTACCTAAGAATTGGCAGGAAGCAAAGAAGGACCCAAGATGGAAAGCCGCAATGATGGAAGAACTTGGGGTACTAGAGAAAAATAAGACATGGGAGCTGGTGCCATTACCTGAAGGAAAGAAAGCTGTGGGATGCAAATGGGTTTACACAGTGAAGGAGACACCAGAAGGAAAAGTTGAACGATACAAGACGAGACTGGTTACAAAAGGCTATATCCAGACATATGGTATCGACTATGATGAGACTTTTGCCCCAGTAGCGAAGATGAGTACCGTAAGAACGCTGGTCTCCATTGCAGCAAACTATGGATGGAAGCTACACCAGTTAGACGTAAAGAACGCATTTCTTCATGGAGACCTACAAGAAGAAGTATACATGGAGACTCCTCCGGGGTACTACTCTGTGTCAGATTCAGGTGACGGAACGTCACATAGAAAAGTGTGCAAATTGAAGAAGTCGCTGTACGGGCTGAAGCAATCTCCTCGAGCCTGGTTTGACAGATTCAGAAGGGCTGTCACTGGCATGGGGTACCATCAGACAAAAGCAGATCATACTGTCTTCCTCCAGCATGTAAGGGGCCACATTACTATACTTGCTGTATATGTAGATGATATAGTGATCACAGATGACGATGTAGTTGAGATCACTAAGCTGAAGACGAAACTCGCCAAAAAGTTTGAGGTGAAGGACCTGGGAGAGATGAGATACTTTTTGGGTATCGAGGTGTGTGATGGTGAACAAGGAATTGTTCTCTCACAAAGGAAATATGCACTAGATCTGCTGAAAGAGACAGGAATGCTGGGATGCCGAGCAGCAGTCACTCCAATTGACCAGAAGTGCAAGATGGAAGAAGAAGCAGGAAAGCATATTGATCGCGAAAGGTATCAAAGGCTAGTAGGCAGACTGATTTATATAGGGCATACTCGCCCTGATATCTCATTTGCAGTAAGTATTGTAAGTCGCTATATGCATGATCCAAGAACGGGTCATATGGATGCAGTATTTCAGATTCTAAGATATCTGAAAGGAACGCCGGGAAAAGGACTGTGGTTCAAGAAGAATGGATGCACAGATGTTAAGGGATACTGCGATGCAGACTGGGCAAGCTGCATAGACGACAGAAGGTCTACCACAGGGTACTGTGTTTTTGTAGGAGGAAACCTGGTTTCATGGAGAAGCAAAAAACAGTCAGTGGTAGCACGGTCGACAGCTGAAGCAGAATATAGAGCAATGGCTCTAGGAGTATCAGAATTGCTATGGGTAAAGGCGCTGCTGACAGAGTTGAAGCTAGACAAGGGGACACCATTGCACCTTCTGAGCGATAGTCAAGCTGCGATAAGTATAGCGAACAATCCGGTTCAGCACGACAGAACTAAGCACATCGAGATCGATCGATTCTTCATCAAGAAAAAGCTGGAACAAGGGATACTGAAGATTGACTATGTTCGCTCAGAAGAACAAGTGGCAGACTGTCTGACTAAGGGTCTTAGTTCATTGAGTCTGTCAAAGCTATGTAACAAGATAGGGATGATTAATATCTATCTCCCATCTTGAGGGGGAGTATTGAGAGTAAATAAGGGACTTTAGTCCCACATCGGTTAGATGTAATATGAAGAGGGGTTGGACCCTCTATAAGTAGTAGGCAGTAGCCCTCAATAATATTATCTGAGAAATTAGACTCATTTCTACAATGGGCAATGCAGTCCGTTGAACACAATAATGAAGTTGGTAGTAGAGGCTACCTTATGTGATGGAATATAAACAATGCAATCGATTGAAACACAATAATTATACAGAGTAGCCTAAGGTGGAAGGTGTTTATGTTTGCTTTGAGATGTTTCTTTTATGAGGAAACATATAAGCTAAAGAACATATAGAAACGCTACAGTTTGGACTTTGGAGTGTAGAGATGTTGATTGGAGATGGTGATTTATGAATTATTGAAGGTTAGAAGTGCATGGTGTTATCAATTTTCTTCTTGTAAGCATATTTAGACACTTGACTTTTTATAAGGAAATGTTGGCATGTTAAGTTTTTGGTTCACTTTAGTTTCATTAAGTTCTTATTATTTCTTCTATCAGGAAGTGCTCAACCACTTTCATGGGCAATAAGGATGAAAATTGCAGTAGGAGCTGCTAAGGGATTCACATTTTTGCATGATGGCGAATCTCAAGTTATTTATCGAGATGTGAAGACTTCAAATATTCTCCTTGACTCGGTATGTTTGTATCTGCTGGGAAAATCTTAAGTGCTGTAGTTGGAAATTATAACTCAATTTATTTTTCTTTTCTTTTCTCCGAAATGCAGGAATTTAATGCAAAACTTTCAGACTTTGGATTGGCAAAAGCTGGCCCAATTGGGGATAATACTCATGTCTCAATACAAGTCATGGGAACTCATGGTTATGCAGCTCCAGAATACATCGCAACAGGTTTACATTACTACTCTATTATACACAAAGAACCAGACCTGCATTAAGGCAGTATGTTAATTTTCAAGCCATAATTGTTTTTCTTGAAAAAATATACGGCTTAAGTACTTGATAGTATTAATAGAAAAGTCCATGCAGAAACTCAATGTATATCCTAATTGAGTAATGAAACTATAGTGACAAACTAGGGAGCATGGGCACTCCAAAATTTGGGCCATGTCGTTTCAGACGCATATTCAACACTGTATCGGACACCACAGATACTCCAAAATACACTAGGACATATCAAAATTGGTGTATGTGACCGTGTTCTTACTGTGGCCTTGTTGTTTCAGACACATTCAACACATATCGGACACACCACAGGCACTCCAAAATACACTAGGACATACCAAAATTGGTGATGTGTCCGTGTCCTTACTGTGGCCTTGTCGGTGCAACATAGGTGACACCATTTTCTCCAACTTCTTCAACTTTCAGACCTCATATTCGAGAAATAGACAAAAATTTACGTGTTTAGTGATAAAGATATTTGACCATAAATGTCAATATCTAGGATTTTATTACATTGTAATCAATATGATCCTGATTTGGAATATTAGGAGATTTGTAGGAAATTAATACCTATTATATATTGGTAGTTACATATTCTAGAAGCATTATTGCAGGAGATTAATTACCTACTGTAGATTGGTAGTTACCTATTTTAGATTGATTGTATTGTATATATTCAGTTTGATTCAACATAATGAATATGCTATAATTCTCCAATATTACTTTCTGTCTCAAATGCATCATGGTATTAGAGCCACCTTCTTCACCGATTAGATCAATGATCCAATGACCGTCGGGACGCACACCAATCAACTATGCGGACCGATCGTCCCTCTCTTCGTCCATATCTTGGAAAGTGTCAATGATATCGTGTTCAAGGACACACAGTTCAACAATGTCCTCTATTTCACTTGACACCAACAAATATGCAATTCAATCCACAACAACTTGCATTTCGTCAACAGCAAACTCAACCTCCAACTCCATGGCATCCACGTGCCAATGTTACAATAACGGACAACTTCGACAAATTAGCTCCCTAATAGTGGTGCATTGCACTATGTTACTACCGACCTAAGTAATCTCTCAACTCATGCTCCTTATGCAGGGACTTCCAACGTGATTTGCGATGCCACGGGTCACATCTCTACATACTCCTTCATATTAATTTTTACTTCAGAATGTGCTTTGTGTTCCTACCATGCGTGAAAATTTTATTTCTATTTCTTAATTTTGTAAATCTAACAATACATCCATCAGATTCTTACCCTCTTCATTTCGTGTGAAGGATATTCGCAAGGGAGCAACACTTTTATAAGGACAAACTAAGGATGGTGTGTATAAATGGCTAGTCAGTTCAGTTAAGTCTTTTCCATTGGTAGCTTTCTCCAGCGTCAAGACCACTTCGTTCGAGTGTCATCATCACTTAGGTCATCCGTCACCGACAATCCTTAGACGTATTGTCTCTGACTTTCAATTAGAAGTCTTAAATCCGTCATATTTGAATTTCAATTGCAATGCATGTCAATGCAATAAAAATCACAAGTTACCTTTCTATATTTCCACTCTTATTTCAACTTCTCTGCTGGAAATAATATTTTCTGATGTGTGGACCTCTCCTATATATTCAAGTGATGATTTCAAATATTATGTTATTTTTGTCGATCATTTTACAAAATATATATGGCTTTGTCCACTTAAAAGAAAATCAGATGTCTATGACGTTTTTATCCGCTTTAAATCACTCGCGGAGAACTACTTCAATAAAAAAATCATCAAGCTTTATTCTAACAATTGGGGGGGAGGGGATATCGAGCACTTTCATCATATCTCAGTTCTAATGAGATATCTCACATAACCTCACCCCACACACTCCTGAACACAATGGGTATTTTGAACGTTGTCATCGTTATATTGTAGAAACATGCTTATTACTCCTCTCACATGCTTTCATGCTCTTGTCATATTGGTCATATGTATTCTCTACTGTTGTTCATCTCATTAATCGTCTATCCACTCCGACACTTCTTCTAGCACTATATGCAAAACTCTTTAGTATATCTCCCAACTACTCTAAACTACGAAGTTTTGGGTGTCTATGCTATCCTTGGATACGTCCATATTCGTCTCACAAACTATCTCCATGTTCCACACCATGTGTCTTTCTTGGTTATTCCTCCACCCAGAGTGCCTATCTTTGTCTTAATCTAGTTACCTCACGTCTCTACACATCTCGTCATGTTAAATTCGTCGAGTGATTATGCCTTTTTAAATCAAGCAATTCAACCTTCCTCGTTCTTCCTCTTCCATGTCCCATGTATGGATCCCTTCCGAGTCATCGTCTCCGGCTACCATCACACCATCTGTCAATCTTACACCAGTCCCTTAAGAGGAATCCAACCAAGACTCCACAACCATACCTACCACATTTATTATCCCATCCAAAAGTATCACTCTTACACCAACCTCAAGACTCAGCTCCGCGACTCCACCTTTACCATATTCCTCCACCAAAATGTTCTTCCAAAATCCACCGTCTGAATCCAACTCACCTATACCCCAATCACCACAACCCCCAGAACTGACACCTATTCTTTCTCCACATTGATGTATTGTTACTCGATCCAAAAATTATATCCATAAACCAATCCAAAAACTCAATCTCAATGCCCAACTTTCCACCAAATCTGACCTAGAACCCTCTACAGTAATCTAGGCCATCAAAGATCCCGAATGGCATCAGGCAATGTCTGAGGAGTTTGATGCTCTTGTTCAAAATGGGACATGGACTCTTGTTCCCTCTCAACTGGTTTAAAATGTCGTTGGTTACAAGTGGATTTTTTGAACTAAATGTCTATCTGATGGTTTTGTCGATAGGTACAAAGCATGTTTAGGTGCCAAAGGGTTCCACTAACGACCAGGTGTTGACTACCATGACACCTCCAGTCCTATGGTCAAACCAACAACAATACGACTAATTCTCCTTATTGTCGTCACTCATGGTTGGTCATCGCGCCAGCTTGATGTCAATAATGTATTTCTCTAAGGCTCTCTCTGAGGACTTTTTATGGCACAACCACAAGAATTCATTGACAAAGATCATCCTTATCATGTCTGTAAACTGCATAAAACAATATACGGTCTCAAACAAGTCTCTCGTGCATGGTACCATGAACCACGTCAATTCCTCATTATTAATTCTGGCTTCACTAACTCTCATGCCGACACATCACTATTTGTCTGCAATGTTTCTGGCGTCATGATATATCTCTTGGTCTACGTTGATGACATCATTATCACAGGAAACAACGATACAACAGTACAGAAATTCATTCATGTTCTCTCAAACAGATTCTTCCTCAAGAACCTTGGCCTCCTTTCATATTTCCTTGGAGTTGAAGTTATTCCACATTCGCATGATATCTTTCTTTCTCAGTGGCGATATATCCATGATCTCCTTACTCGAACTCACATGATCGATGCTAAGCCTGTGTCTATGCCACTTGCCACTACTCTAGCACTCACTCTTCATTTTGGATCTTCCGTCTCTGATCCAACTGAGTACAGAGCCATTATTGGCAGTCTCCAATATCATCACTCACACGTCCGGACATTGCTTACACTGTCATAAGTTATCACAATTCATGTACTGCTCCAAGACTGATCATTGGCATGTAGTAAAACATCTACTATGATATCTTTGTGGTACTATTACTCATGGTGTTGTTATCTACCGCAACTCTCCACTGTCACTATATGCATTTTCGGATGCCGATTGGGCTGGGAACAGACAATTTCACCTCAACAAGTGCCTATCTCATCTTCATTGGTCGCAATCCTATATCATGGAGTTCAAAGAAACAAAGGACCGTGGCTCGCTCTTCTACTGATGCAGCATGATACCGAAATGCGCTTACCTTCCTGCTTGGCAATGACCAAGTCGATCGGTGATGACGATAACTGGACCGTCGTTGCTTGGTGAGAGCGAAGCGGTGCCGGAAGAACTTCGACGGATGGCCTTGTAAGGGGTCCGCACGAATGTTGTTTAAAAACCTCAAGCGAGGTGCTTCCGAATCCCCGGAATAGTCGAGTCCACGACAAGGTTGTAAAAATTACTAGTCGGCCGTTACTCGGTTCGCGGGGACCAGAAATTAATCGGATTAATTTGGAGACTAGTCGGATTAATCGATTTGAGTTTTTTTTTAATTATATATATATATATATATATATATATATATATATATATATATATATATATATATATATATATATATATGTAGTAAAAAAAATAATATATATGCAATATATGCTATATTCCATCAAAGTATTAACTTAAGTACCAAAAAAAAAAATATACGCAACATATGTCCTTGTTATGCACTTTCTCCTTCTCCTTCTCTTCTTTCTCCTTCTCTATCGGTTGCTTTTAGATTTTTGAAAGAACTGAATTTCAGGTCGGTATATTTTTTTTCTGTAATCGAGGCCTAGCCGCCTAGTCGGCTACCTAGGTCCGATTATTGCTTGAGCCTATTTTTTTGCGGACTAGTCCCCTTGTCAAGTTGGCGAAGGCTGACTACCGACTAGTCGGGGACTAGTCGGATTTTTACAACAGTGGTCCACGATCAAGAAAAACAGGGAACAAATCTCAGAACTTAAAGAATTTTGTTGATTAAAAGTTATTCGCCAATTACATACAGAAGGGCCTATTTATAGGACTTTTATAACAATCTAATCCTATTCAAATAAAGATAAAACCTATCCTAATAAAAGATAAGAGTCAAAATAAGAGTCCTAAAAGAAATATGATTCTTATCAACTCTATAAAATAGATAAAGCAAAAGAAAAAAATCCTAAAAGAATTCAGAGTTTGAATCTACGCTATATCAGTCTCCCTTGCTTCAAAAGAACTCGTCCCCGAGTTCTTCTCAGAGTAAAGCGGTTCGCCAAGTAGAAAATATTCATAAAGATCGGCAATATTGAAGGTTGGGAAGACTGTGTGTCTTCATGTTGAAGTTGCGGATGAATCGTCGGTAGATGTTGGCGAGACCATAGAAGCTTTAGAAGCTTTGAACTTCAGTCACCGTCTTTGGTGTAGGCCAGCCGCGATTTGCTCGAATCTTCTCTTCATTATCACTAAGGCCAGGCCATCGACGCAAGTCATAAATCCCACGAAGATGAGTTGGTTAGTAAGTAAGCTACACTTTTTAATTCGAAGAAGGTTGAAAACTTCCCTGAGGTGCTTCAGATAATTAACTTGACACTTGCTATAAATCAGGATATCGTCAAAGTAGATAACTACAAACTTTCTTATCAATGGCTTCAAAACATGGTTCTTGATGTGTATGAAGATTCTTGAGGCATTCGAAAGTCCGAAGGACATAAAAAGCCATTCGTAGAGTACTCGGATCTTGCAAATAGTCTTCCACTCATCATCAGGTCGGATCTGAATCTGATGGTAGCTGATGATGATGCGGTTGATAGCCCGATTGTCGATGCACATACGCCATGAGCCGTCCTTCTTTGGCACAAGCTCACGTCCATGAGCTTTCATCTCTAAGGAGGTATTTATATAGATAACATGCAAAGAAATAGGTAACCTTGAAGCTATTTGAAGAAAACGCATATATGTAGGATTTTTTGCAGTATCTCGAAAATCCAGTGACCGACGATCTAACTTAGACGATGTGTCTGGTGGACCACTGTGAGCTTGTGACAAGGTCTACTATTGGCATTGGAAGCATTCAATATTGGTAATTTCTTTAATGCTCCATCGCATGAGAGATTCTCTTGTTGAGTCGTACACTCAAGAGAAGAGAATAATGAACATGATGATGAAAATGAAGTCTTGGTTGACTCCATTGAAATTTTTTGTTTGTCGTATAAACTTTTGCTGATATTTCTTTCCAGAATTGTCTGTGAAGATCATGTACCATGTGCTTGATCGTCATCTTTGGGGAGAACCTCATCTTCTTTTGGGTGCTTTTCTTGAGGGCATGAAGAATTCATCTCCGTAGAGTCCGCAATGATTTCACTGAAGATTATCATGTCCTTCTCTTTAATTAGTTATGTTTCTTGATTAGAAGCCAACAACTTCTTCTCTTCTTGAAGGGTTGAAGAGTTTAGTTCAACATCTGCAAGGGGTCCATCCAACTTTGATATGTTCTTCACAATCTCGTCGTTTCATAGTTAACAATGGCAATTGGTGTTCTGAGGGGACAATTGTTGTGGGAATGCTCGAGCCCCTTTTGTGGTTGTGGACTGGTCTTAGGAATATCATCCGGTGCTAATGGAAGAAGAGTGAGGCATCGTCTATCTTGAAGGAAGGACTATGTGTTGTCGCTTCTCCAGTACGTGACATTTTTGTCAAATTGTCACGGTCGACCGAGAATAATATGGCAATAGTCCATGTCGACAATATCGAACGTGACTTTATCTTTGTATGTCTTTTCGATGGAGAAGGATATGCGACAAACTTTAGAGACGGCCATGTTGTGACCCTATAGAATCCAGCCAATCTTATACGGAGCCGGATGTGCTTCTTTGGCCAGTCCCCTTCTCTACCATTGCTCTTGAAACAATGTACTATGTGCACCCATTATTAATGATGATGTCGCATAGCTTGTCTGTAACCTTGTATCGGATTTGAAAGACATTGTGGTGCTGTGGCGATTCTTCAATCTTTGGGGCTAGCAACAGCCGCCTGACGATACACACTGGTTGTTCAAACTCCTCACGCGTTACTGGTTTCGCCATTGTTATTTTGAAAAAAAAAGATTACCGAAGGTTTCCAAAAAATTAGAATTCTCAATCTGTGGGGCTTTGATACCACTTGATGCAGCGTAATAGCGGAATGACTTACTTTCATGCTTGGCAATGGCCAAGTCGATCGGTGATGACGATAACTGGACCACCGTTGCTTGGTGAGAGCGAAACGGTGCCGAAAAAATTCAACGGATGGCTTTGTGAGGGGTCCGCACGAAGGTTGCTTGAAAACCTTAAGCGAGGGCTTCCGAATCTACGGAATATTCGAGTCCACGACCAAGAAAAACAGAGAACAAATCTCATAACTTAAAGAAGAATTTTATTGATTAAATGTCATTCCTCAATTGCATACAGAATGTGCCTATTTATAGGACTTTTATGACAACCTAGTTCTAATCAAATAAAGATAAAACCTATCATAATAAAAGAAAGAGTCAAAATAAGAGTCCTAAAAGAAAAATGATTCTTATCAGCTCTAAAAAAAAGATAAAGCAAAAGGAAAAAAATCCTAAAAGGATTCGGAGTTGGAATCCGTGCTACATTATCTACGGAAGTCGAGTACCGAGCTGTGGCTACCACAGTTACAGAAATTCGTTGAATTTGTTCTCTACTCATCGAGTTTCATGTTTTTATACCTCAATAACCGGTTATCTACTGTGACAACATTGGTGCAACAAATCTGTGGTCAAATCTGGTATTCATTCTCGCATGAAACATGTTGCTCTTAACTATCACTTCATTCGGGAACAAGTTCAAGGAGGTTCTCTTTGAGTTTCTTATGTTTCTTCTGCTGACCAGCTAGCTGATGCCCTCACCAAACTTATTTTCCGCTCTCGCTTCCAACAATTGGCTAACAAAATTGGAATCACCTCAAGGTGCTCCATGTTGCGGGGGTATGATAAAGATATTTGACCGTAAATGTCAATATCTAAAATTTTATTACATTATAATCAATAGGATCCTGATTTGGGTTATTAGGAGATTTATAAAAAATTAATTACCTATTATATATTGATAGTTACCTATTCTAGAGACATTATTACAGGAGATTAATTACATACTATAGATTGGTAGTTACATATTTTAGATTGATTGTATTGTATATATTCAGTTTGATTCAACATAAAGAACATGCCCTAATTCTCCACTATTACTTCATGTCTCAAATCCATGGTTTAGTATGTCAGAAGCTTCATCTAATTGAAGAGGAAGGAGAGATTTAATCACCACTTCTATACAATAGGATCCAAAGGTTTAAGAAACTTCAAATAGTCCCCACTTTGATGTTGTACATATCTGCTTCTGAATTGGCGGCCGCTTTGCTTGTGTTGCTAGTTATTGGCAGAATCTTATACGCTTGAATGTATCTGTGCCTAATGCATGAAATCTGTGCTGTTGAAGAGTGGGAAGAATTTGATCTGCTTCCGTTTGAAGAATTTAATCCATGACTGGTTTATTAATGGAAACTTAGAAGTAATTCAAGCATTTTCCAGTCATTTTCAGATGGTATGTATGCCCATAGCCCTTATTTATAACATTTGTAATCCTTCAGGCCATCTCTCTGCAAAGGCGGATGTCTACAGCTTCGGGGTTGTACTTTTGGAGCTCCTCTCTGGGCGTCGGGCTCTGGACAGGAATAAAATCGGCATAGAGCAAAACCTGGTGGATTGGTCTAGGCCATTCCTCGGGGACAAGCGGAAGCTATTCCGGATCATGGACTCGAGATTGGAGGCTCAGTACCCGAAGAAAGCAGCCCACACGGTCGCGGCCCTTGCACTGAGTTGCATCTGCGCTGATGCAAAACTCAGGCCAAAGATGTCCGAAGTTTTGGCCACACTAGAGCCATTGCAAGACCCCAAGGAAATGGACAAATCAACGCAAAGCGACTGGAAAAAGGATGCTATGAATCCAGCTCTAAGGTCCCCGATGAGATGTCAACCTTCGCAGAGGGGGTCTATTGGTGGGTCACCATTGGCCTACCGTGAACAGTCAACCCAGGTGCACTGATTGGGTGCTCTCGATATATATATTTGAATGATGTTTAGGTCATAGAAGTTTTATGTTTTACTTGTTTTGTTCAGGTCAGTGTGTGGAAGGGTTCATGCTATTGCTGAATTGAACACTTGAATTGGATTGTTGTATTGACTACGTGAATGGATGGAGCAATGTTTTTGTATGCGAAATAAATTCAGTTTCAAAGTGGCTGAGGGATAAAGACTAGTTCTGCGAATTCATGTATATAATCACAGCAAACCTAAAAAAATAGATGAAAGAAAAAAAAAATTATATGTAGCTCTCGGCTTGTTAAAATCATTTGAAATATCACATATATTAATAATTATTATTCAGATATGTACATAAATAAAACTTAAAAATAAAATTTAATCAATGAACCTTCCTTATAATGGTTCTCCATCAACACAAAATACTTTAAAAAAGTTTATTAACACATACATAAAGAAAACAAAATACAAAATTTATTGGAAAATAAAATTTAACCAATTAATAAAAAAAAAAAAGCCTTATTAGCTGTTCTCCAAGAACACAAAAAGTCTTTATCGAGCGATCACGACAAGTAGCTAATGCAAATAAGTACAAATAAACATATATTAGAGAGTCAAAAAAGAGAGTATGGGTAAAAATAACTAAAAACAAAATTTAAACAGAAATACGTTATATCGAAGATTTTCAAGGATACATAAATAGTCACATTTGTTATAGTATGAAAAGAGGAGGGAGTTATTCAGGAATTCTACAGTGTTGTAGTGGGTGGGGTTCCAACCTATGTTAAAAATACTCCGGAGTCGGATTGGGTATTCCTATATATAATAGAAATATTTCAATAGATTTAGATTGGGTATTTCTATATATAGTAGAAATATCCCAATGTGGTTGGATTGGGTATTCCTATATATAATAGGAATACATCAATGGTTTAGATTGAGTACTCCTACATATAGTAGAATACCTCAATTAGTTGTGGGTTTGAGGCTATATATACTAGGTGTTTCCTCACCATAAAATATATCTAAAAAAAAGGAGAGGAGCAATATTGCTTTACAACTTTTAAGAGAGAGAAAGGATTGAAGACTATTGTGAAGGAGACATCGCTTCGAATAATTTTTCGACATCTCTTGTTCTTCAGAGTCTACAATCAATTTTCTTCTTTCAAGAGAGTTATGGTGATCCGTTTGGATCGGAAGGTGTAACACCCAGTTTTTCAGATGAGGGTAATTTTAAAATTTTATAATTATAATTATTATTTAATGATATTTATTTCATATTATGATTTTTAGTGATTTTTAAATTATTTTAAACTATTTAAATTCATGACTTGTGGTTTTGACGTTTTGCTAGTGAAACCCTAGAGACTGTTTGACCTAGAGCCTAACCATGTGATTATGATATTTTAATGTCATTTTTGGCCTAAGGATATTTTTGTATTTGACCTCTTTGAATTATTTTGATATCATTTTATTATTTATGATATTGTTTTGGGGTTATTTGAGTCGAGTTCGAATTTCAACTCAATCCGACTTGAAACGGGAACCCGGGGGTAGTTTGACTCTAGTGAGACCCACACACTAGTTAGGCATGGCCCACATGTTATTAAATTTAGTCCACATGATAGAAATATTTTAGTTAGAGGTAGACTAATTATTATGGATAAGGTTAGTGTGATTAGAGACTTTAGAATGACTAATTTAGCCCCAACCAATTAGCCCTTTCCTAATACTCATAGAATAGGTTAGTGGGGGCATTTTGGACCTTACCATAATAGGACAAATAGCCCTATATGGCCAGCCACTTTGGGAGAGGATAGGCTCAAGTTCATTTCATTATTCTCATCCACACTCTCTCTCTTGTTCTTCCCCAAATTCCTAGAGAGCAATTCCTAGCAATTTCTCCACCAAATCCTTCCATTTCGCCACCAAATCTTCTTCTTTCCTTCTCCATTCTAGCCAAGGAGGAAGCTACCCAAGTTTAGGAGGATTCGGAGCTCGTTCGTGTCCTTTTGGAATCTCTACATGTCGGTGTCGCTCCGGGAAGGCTTTTCTTCGATTCGATCTACCGGGAGGTATAAATCCCTTCTCCTTTTCATTTTCTCATACATATAGGTCTATTTTGAACCCATAGGAATGACCCCCATGGTTGTATCTCTATTTGTGTCCATTTTGTGTCTATTTGGAGGTTATAGGAGTGTCCTTTGTGTTGTGGTTGTGTCCATGTGGGAAAATCCCAAATTTGGACACACTATGTGTTGTTGTTATGTATGAAAGAATTATTACATGTTTAATCTCATATTTTTGTATTGGAGATGTGTTCTATAGTGTCTCATATATATATATATTAGTGTAGAGAGTGAGTTCTTGATATATTATGTTATATACTTGTGTTCTTTTGTCTCAACTACCCAAATCCGTCATGATTTTTATCCACGTTTTTAATTTCAGTCCTAACTTAGAAATGTCATAACTTCTAGCTCAAAGCTCGGTTTAATCTTCCGTTTTTTTAAAAGAAGCGTATTGAAGTTAGCTTTCGAAAAACATGTATTAATAGGCCTAATTCTTTCTGTAACTTTCTGGAGAATTATTTGAGTGTCAGCTGTACGAAAGACAAACGCGTTCTCGGTGTTTTCGCGATTCCGGAAGTTTTCGGAAACGAAAATGCGATCCGTTTGAAGTTTCGGAAAGCTAACACATAGATCTATAACATACTTTAATCCTAGATTTTAATTCATGCTGAGATGGTACAGTATTGATTATTAGTAGGAGTTACTATTCGGCATATGCATTTTGTGCACCCTTGTGTGTAATATAATGTTCTATTTGATTTTAACCCATGTTAATGTATATAAATTATGTAATTAAATAGAGAATGCAAGCATGAGTAAATGTTTAAATAAATGATGTATGAGGTGTAAGTATCCTATCTAATGTAAGCATGTATAAGTATGGCTTGTAATGAATATGTAGGTTCCATAGTATGTAATGTATGGTGCATATAGTGGTGCAAGAGAATAAATGAATGATGAATGAATACAAGCATGAATGTAATGTAATAATAGATGTAATATATGTAGCCTTATTAGGAATAAAACTGGAATTTAGTTTTGTTTCACTAAATAAGAGATACATGAGAACTCATATATGTGAATGTTAACTTCCTATTGACACTTTGCTACACAACTGTCATGTCTCACTATCACTCCACACACAATGCACACTATACTATATAACCCTCACACCCTCACTCATTGACACTCTCACTCACACATTGCCTAACACTCATTCCATGATAACACACACATGTTCTTGTGCACTTTCATGACACACACACATACCCATGAACACATACACATGCTCTTCTCTCTCTCTATATATATATATACTATACATGGCTAAATGTGTTAATATGGTAAATAGAGTTTTCCTATAGTTATATATACATATATGTGATATAGGGCCTAGTGTTGAATTCTTTTTTCATGTACACCTCCATGTTCACACACACACACATAGCTTTACATGTTAGCTTCCTTTCTCTTATGTATAATATTGAATGTGATGGCTTGTGTTTGGCTTGTATAGCCTTGTGATTGGTGTGTGATTGCTAGACTAGGCTTGATTAGGCCAAGTTAGACTTATTAGACTTGTTGGGCTAGGATTTGACCTAGTTGACCTAGTTTGACTAGTCTAGTTGACTGGAGTTGACCAAGTGTTGACTTTAGTCTAGTTTGACCTAGATAGCATGCAGATGCATTGTAGATTATATTTATCATTCCCTGTGTACATCTTGACTTGTGTTGCTCTAACTAGGAGTCAGGTACCTCATCTCGGACAGTACATTTACTTCAGACATTCATATACGAGGCGAGTACATTCTCTGACCGTTTTATACTTGTCTGGATTTATATTCTTGCTCTAGATTACTGTACTTGAGCTGACACGATCATTATCACGGATTGGTACTATACGGATCTTCTTCTGAGATGTTATCTCCTTGTATTCACTAAATACATATTGTGATGTGCGTTTCACTTACATATTGTATTTATTGAATACCCATATCCTTGTATACTCCTTGTGCATATTGTACTCTCAGTATCACATGAGTCCCAGGGATAGACCATTGTACAACTATTGTATAACATTGTACATCTATTGTATAATATTGTACATCCATTGTATAATATTATACATCCATTGTATAACATTGTACATCTATTGTATAATATTGTACATCTATTGTATAAAATTGTACACTATTGTGCAAGATAACGTAACCGGAGTAGATCCTTGTGTATTGATTTGGGGAGGGGGAGTAGAATTGGTTATGTAATCAAATTCTATTGTACAACATTGTATAACTATTATATATGTCTATTGTACACCCACGTACAATGGAGTTACCATTGCATTTTTCTAGACTGTTTACATAACCATATTGTACTCTAAATCACAGTAGGATTATAGTTCTTATTTATCATATTTAGATATTTCCTGTTATCAAATCTCTACTGTTTTTCATATACTTCTTACTTTCAGCGTTTCATGTACCTTACTCTATTGCATGCTTTATATTTTCTAACATGATATGAACTGCGTGAGATGTTTTGTGCTCGCTCCCGTCCTGATTGGACCTGTTGAAAATTTTACAGAGGATGATGAGGCACCCTGCACCCTTACTTGGAGTTTGCCTAGTTGACACTCGCGACCTGGACCCCAGGGGAGGTTCTGGCAGCTGTTGAGGATGATACCTTGCTTAGTATAGATAGTTTAGACTGTTTTCCTTTTATGTTTAGTTGTTGTTCTTGATTCAGAGTTTGTATATTGTAGAGATGTTGAAACTTGTATTTCATTTCTGTTGTACCTCGATTGAGGATTCTCTTATCTATTTTATCGTGCCATATTCTATCTCTAGATTGTGATTGAGTTGTACCTCTGTGTTGGCCTCCTTATGGAGAGCATTCATATTATGTTAGTTATAGTTTATGACCTAGAACAGCGTTCTACCGCCGACACTGCGGCGTAGGCTGGGCGTTGTTACGCTCTCGTACCCTCACAGTGGGTGCGGGTCGTGACACGTTTTTAGTGGTGGCCCATGCAGGTCGAGTTTATGTAGTGATGTTCGAACTAGAGTATCACTACAGCCTGCAGTAGGATTAGGATATTTTGAGGTACTCAATCACATTAGGAAAAACTCTTCATCAGATTCCTTTTGTCTAAAATTGTCGCTTATTGACTTCCCTTTGAATATAAACTGTCCTCCTTTGAATTTTCGCTTCATTCTCAGAAATTGCTTCTTGTTTTGATCTATTTTCATGATGGTTATGAAGACAGGATCTCGTCACTTCGGTTCGGGGGATACTATCGAGAGGCTGGCCACCTCTCGTCCTGTTCATCAGGGCCTCGAGACCGTAGCTCCTGTTGTGCCGACTCAGGTTGGCGTATCTGCTACATTGGAGGTGCACCTCTATCTGTACAGAGATTTTCTCCCGTCATTTCTGATTTCTCTCAGCAGCGGTGATTCATGCAGCATCAGCAGCAGACCAGGGGAAACCAGCAGGGCGAGCTATCGTCAAGCCAGTCGAGGATGCACAGACCGTTGGAGATCTTGCAGCAAGTTCCGTTTTTCTCAATTCCATTCCCGCAATTGTCTTTTATAATTACCTTGAAATCCGATTCCATCTGTTCCTTGTTGATTGATTAATTTTGTCATGTTACTCTTTTGTTGTGTTTGTTTTTTTTTCTGAGAAAATCATATGGGCTAGGTCGCCTAAATCATGGGATCTAGAATCCTCGATAGTCATATTAGTTGGCATAGTGAGGACATGTAGTCAAATTTCAGATGTATTTCTTGGGTATGGGAATTTAAGGTTTTCGCCGTCGCATGCGACTATACGAAAATTTTAAATACCATGAACCTAGAGGTACGTACCTTAGTCAAGGACACTGTGATTATCGTAGCCTTGCTCACTAGCATGATAAAGACTCTGGACAACATGATTCTGGACAGACGCATATGATTAGCAGATTGTATCTTGAGAAGGTTTAAAACATCATACCCTTTTTGTTGTTATAAATGACTTAGGAGTAGGGATATTTAGATTGTAGAGCTTGTTCATAGGTAGTTCCTTCATAGTATATAGATATGGTGACTTGTAGAGTGTCTGTACCCTAGAGGTGATAGTTAGCATTGGTGCTAGAATAGTAACCCATTGCAGATAATTCCCTGTTATTATGATTCCAACCAGTTACGTATAGGATGTTAGTATGCCATACAACCTTGATGATTATTTATTGTTTTCCTTTACCCTTCCAGTAAGGCACCCAGTAACCAGAGCCTGCCCTTGAGCATAGTTGTAGTTTCACCTAGGACTAAGAGGTCTATATATATAGATGATATACTTAGGATATATGTGATGGGTTGTTGTTCTTGAGCATATATATATATATATGTGGTATTTAGGATTGGTGTGCTTAGCTTGTGGGTAATTAGTTATGGGTGACTTGATAGGATTTGGAAGTTAAGAGCTAGTCTATTATAGAGTTTTCCTTGCTAATCCCTAGTTGCCAACACTAGGTAGCTAGCATAAGTAAAAGTCCTAAGAAGTTGACCAGCTGATGACCAAGTACTAGGATGTTGAGGAAATTGACTAGTGATTGACCCTTGTCTATGTTCGGCCTAGAAAAGGGTGCGATCATCTTAATTTCGAGGACGAAATTTTTATAAGGTGGGTAGGATTGTAACACCCAGTTTTTCAGATGAGGGTAATTTTGAAATTTTATAATTATAATTATTATTTAATGATATTTATTTCATATTATGATTTCTAGTGATTTTTAAATTATTTTAAACTATTTAAATTCATGACTTGTGGTTTTGACGTTTTGCTAGTGAAACCCTAGAGACTGTTTGACCTAGAGCCTAACCATGTGATTATGATATTTTAATGTCATTTTTAGCCTAAGGATATTTTTGCATTTGACATCTTTGAATTATTTTGATATCATTTTATTATTTATGATATTGTTTTGGGGTTATTTGAGTCGGGTTCGAATTTCAACTCAATCCGACTTGAAACGGGAACCCTGGGGTAGTTTGACTCTATTGGGACCCACACACTAGTTAGACATGGCCCACATGATATTAAATTTAGTCTACATGATAGAAATATTTTAGTTAGAGGTTAGACTAATTATTATGGATAAGGTTAGTGTGATTAGAGACTTTAGAATGACTAATTTAGCCCCAACCAATTAGCCCTTTCCTAATACTCATAGAATAGGTTAGTGGAGGCATTTTGGACCTTACCATAATAGGACAAATAGCACTGTATGGCCAGCCACTTTGGGAGAGGATAGGCTCAAGTTCATTTCATTATTCTCATCCACACTCTCTCTCTTGTTCTTTCCCAAATTCCTAGAGAGCAATCCCTAGCAATTTCTCTACCAAATCCTTCCATTTCGCCACCAAATCTTCTTCTTTCCTTCTCCATTCTAGCCAAGGAGGAAGCTATCCAAGTTTGGGAGGATTCGGAGCTCGTTCGTGTCCTTTTGGAATCTCTACGTGTCGGTGTCGCTCCGGGAAGGCTTTTTTCCGATTCAATCTACCGGGAGGTATAAATCCCTTCTCCTTTTCATTTTCTCATGCATATAGGTCTATTTTGAACCCATAGGAATGACTCCCATGGTTGTATCTCTATTTGTGTCCATTTTGTGTCTATTTGGAGGTTATAGAAGTGTCCTTTGTGTTGTGGTTGTGTCCATGTGGGAAAATCCCAAATTTGGACACACTATGTGTTGTTGTTATGTATAAAAGAATTATTACATGTTTAATCTCATATTTTTGTATTGGAGATGTGTTCTATAGTGTCTCATATATATATTAGTGTAGAGAGTGAGTTCTTGATATATTATGTTATATACTTGTGTTCTTTTGTCTCAACTACCCAAATCCGTCATGATTTTTATCCACGTTTTTAATTTCAGCCCTAACTTAGAAATGTCCTTCTAGCTCAAAGCTCGGTTTAATCTTCCGTTTTTTTAAAAGAAGCGTATTGAAGTTAGCTTTCCAAAAACATGTATTAATAGGCCTAATTCTTTCTGTAACTTTCTGGAGAATTATTTGAGTGTCAGCTATACGAAAGACAAACGCGTTCTCGGTGTTTTCGCGATTCCGGGAGTTTCCGGAAACGAAAACGCGATCCGTTTGAAGTTTCGGAAAGCTAACACATAGATCTATAACATACTTTAATCCTAGATTTTAATTCATGCTGAGATGGTACAATATTGATTATTAGTATGAGTTACTATTCGGCATATGCATTTTGTGCACCCTTGTGTGTAATATAATGTTCTATTTGATTTTAACCCATGTTAATGTATATACATTATGTAATTAAATAGAGAATGCAAGCATGAGTAAATGTTTAAATAAATGATGTATGAGGTGTAAGTATCCTATCTAATGTAAGCATGTATAAGTATGGCTTGTAATGAATATGTAGGTTCCATAGTATGTAATGTATGGTACATATAGTGGTGCAAGAGAATAAATGAATGATGAATGAATGCTAGCATGAATGTAATGTAATAATTGATGTAATATATGTAGCCTTATTAGGAATAAAACTAGAATTTAGTTTTGTTTCACTAAATAAGAGATACATGAGAACTCATATATGTGAATGTTAACTTCCTATTGACACTTTGCTACACAACTGTCATGCCTCACTATCACTCCACACACAATGCACACTACACTATATAACCCTCACACCCTCACTCATTGACACTCTCACTCACACATTGCCTAACACTCATTCCATGATAACACACACATGTTCTTGTGCACTTTTATGACACACACACACACCCATGAACACATACACATGCTCTTCTCTCTCTCTATATATATATATACTATACATGGCTAAATGTGTTAATGTGGTAAATAGAGTTTTCCTATAGTTATATATACGTATATGTGATATAGGGCCTAGTATTGAATTCTCTTTTCATGTACACCTCCATGTTCACACACACACACATAGCTTTACATGTTAGCTTCCTTTCTCTTATATATAATATTGAATGTGATGGCTTGTGTTTGGCTTGTATAGCCTTGTGATTGGTGTGTGATTGCTAGACTAGGCTTGGTTAGGCCAAGTGAGACTTATTAGACTTGTTGGGCTAGGATTTGACCTAGTTGACCTAGTTTGACTAGTCTAGTTGACTGGAGTTGACCAAGTGTTGACTTTAGTCTAGTTAGACCTAGACAGCATGCAGATGCATTGTAGATTATATTTATCATTCCCTGTGTACATCTTGACTTGTGTTGCTCTAACTAGGAGTCAGGTACCCATCTCGGACAGTACATTTACTTCAGACATTCAGATACGAGGCGAGTACATTCTCTGACCGTTTTATACTTGTCTGGATTTATATTCTTGCTCTAGATTACTGTATTTGATGCTGACACGATCATTATCACAGATTGGTACTATACGGATCTTCTTCTGAGATGTTATCTCCTTGTATTCACTAAATACATATTGTGATGTGCGTTTCACTTACATATTGTATTTATTGAATATCCATATCCTTGTATACTCCTTGTGCATATTGTACTCACAGTATCACATGAGTCCCAGGGATAGACCATTGTACAACTATTGTATAACATTGTACATCTATTGTATAATATTGTACATCCATTGTATAACATTGTACATCCATTGTATAACATTGTACATCTCTTGTATAATATTGTACATCTATTGTATAACATTGTACACTATTGTGCAAGATAACGTAACCGGAGTAGATCCTTGTGTATTAATTTGGGGAGGGGGAGTAGAATTGGTTATGTAATCAAATCCTATTGTACAACATTGTATAACTATTGTATATGTCTATTGTACACCCACGTACAATGGAGTTACCATTGCATTTTCCTAGACTGTTTACATAACCATATTGTACTCTAAATCACAGTAGGATTATAGTTCTTATTTATCATATTTAGATATTTCCTGTTATCAAATCTCTACTGTTTTTTATATACTTCTTACTTTCAGCATTTCATGTACCTTACTCTATTGCATGCTTTATATTTCCTAACATGATATGAACTGCGTGAGATATTTTGTGCTCGCTCCCGTCCTGACTGGACCTGTTGAAAATTTTACAGAGGATGATGAGGCACCCTGCACCCTTACTTGGAGTTTGCCTAGTTGACACTCGCGACCTGGACCCCAGGGGAGGTTCAGGCAGCTATTGAGGATGATACCTTGCTTAGTATAGATAGTTTAGACTATTTTCCTTTTATGTTTAGTTGTTGTTCTTGATTCAGAGTTTGTATATTGTAGAGATGTTGAGACTTGTATTTCATTTCTGTTGTACCTCGATTGAGGATTCTCTTATCTATTTTATCGTGCCATATTCTATCTCTAGATTGTGATTGAGTTGTACCTCTGTGTTGGCCTCCTTATGGAGAGCATTCATATTATGTTAGTTATAGTTCATGACCTAGAACAGCATTCTACCGCCGACACTGCGGCGTAGGCTGGGCGTTGTTACGCTCTCGTTCCCTCACAGTGGGTGCGGGTCGTGACAGGAGGAGCTTGTAGAGGGTGTATTCTCTTTATTCCATTAGTAGAGGTTTTTCAAGATTGGACTCCGATCATCCCGTGGTTTTTTCCATCTGGATTTTCTACGTCAAAAATTATTGTGTCTGCAATTTGTGTTTAGCATTTTTGGTTTGTATGCTTTTGCTCGGTTCTCTCGCAGGACTCTCTGGTTTGGGGAAACGGTTTTCGCGTTTCGTTCCCAATATCAGAGGTTTGGGTTCAGAGAAGTGTCAGGAGTTGACAGTCAAACCAAGAAGCAGAGATGGACGCGAAGCCGTATGGTAAACTTGAACGGCACCAACTATCACTACTGGAGGAGCAAGATGAAAGATTTGTTATTTGTCAAGAAGTTGCATCTGACGGTATTTGCTTCCGAGAGGCCCAGTGGTAAATCCGAAGATGACTAGAATTTCGAGCATATACAGGTGTGTGGGTACATGCAGTTCGTTGACGAGAACATATATAATCACGTTGCCATTATTGAGCACGCGACGACATTGTGGGATAATCTGGAATTTTTGTAAGCGAATAAGATCGGGATAAATAAATTGCTCCTGATGAGGGTTTCTTCAATCTCTTCGAGAACGGTCAGTGGAAGCTTTCCAGAGGTTCGATAGTGATTGCCAAAGAAAATAAGAACTCTGGACTCTACTATATGGAGAGGAGCGCACAGGGGACACATGAGGTGAACGCACTCAGTGATGCGTCTACAGAATTGTGGCATAGGCGGCTCAGCCATATCAGCGAGAAGTGTCACGACCCGCTTCCGAATAATCCGACACGAGTCGGACACGCCCAGCCTTTGTCGTTAGACACAACAAAGTAAGCTGTACCATTCTAGGAAAACTAACCAGATATCAAGACAAGTATGAAAACACAACATCTATAAATGTATCCTAGAGTAAAAGTACAAATATCAGAATTCTATTACATTACAGCAAATGAAAGTAAGTCTACTAGTCTCAATACAAGAAAGATAATATAGAATACTAAGGTAAGCTCTAGGCTTTTGCAGCCTCTAAGTCAAGAGCAGCACCAGCTAGCTCTCCTGCATCAATTGGCTTCTCGCCATAGTATGTATCGCACAGAGCCTCCAACTCACCTGCAACATATCCTAGTCAGGAGCGGAGCTAAGTATATCCAAGGAAATGAACATGAACATCATGGTATGAATCCAGAAACATGAAATATATATAAGTACAGAAAATGAGACAAGACATGAAACTGAGCAGGAAATACTGAAAGTAAAACAGGGAACATGGTATGAGTCCTGAACATGAAATACAACCTAAACATGAAGTACAACCTGAACATGAAATACAACCTGAACATGAAATACAACCATGAATCCTGAAATACAACCTGAATCCTGATATGTGCAATAATGAAATACATCTAGATTGTGATCGGCTTGGGTAGATGCAATGAACATGAAATGGTACGGCTTTGGTCCCGCATGCACGGTACAGGACCCAAGCTATTCACATAAGTAGTAACAGTATTTGATCACATATCTATATTATTTCCCCTCCCAGACGCAAGTAATACATAAAACATGAAACCAAACAATATCGTGATACATCGTGTCAATCAAGGAGATACAGGGATGAACATGCAAGACATGAGAAATGAACAAATCCGAGTATACTTGCATGGCTCCGGGTGATCGAGAAAAGGTAGTAGAGCTGGAAATCCTCCTGATAAATGATTTACAAGTTGATTAATGAACAAACTAAATCTAATTTGGTTTATTTAACAATTCTAACCATGATTAACTCTATACAAATCCTAGTTTAAGGGTTACTCCTTCTAACATATTCTCTATAGAACATTATTAACAATGGTCTTACCAATCTAAGTTACTAATTCTAATATTTGCCAAGCCCTGAAATCACAGCAACTTATAAAAATTAAAGCTACTTATGTACTAAACCAAATGAGTAACCTATGGTTTCCCAAGTTACTCCTTAAATTTAAAGTTCACTATCTAGTTAGAAATTTATATTAAAATGAACCAAGACTTAGGGTTAGTCCTTAAAAAAGGACTGGTGCTATAATAGTCCCCAGGCTATTTCAGTCTATTGCTCAGTGAAACTGATATCCATAAATCAGTTCACATGTGGGACTACTATCTCAGTTCAGTATTATACCTATAGGTTGCATTCCTCCTAATTAAAGAGGCATCATTAAGAACTGGAATGACTCCAAGGTCATTGGACTCTACTGACTAGATTGCTCCCACAGTTTTCACTATGTCAGGTCATCAAAGTCCCCTATTCCAGAGTTCTGAGAACTTTCCTGATTCATGATGCTAAGCCAACTGTTTACACATCAGCCAAGTCCAACTGCATCAACTAACTATGTGACTTCCTCAAGTTACTACATCAGTTAAACTCACCCTATAGTTCAGGTTGCAGACTAGGTTTTTATACAATTAGTTTCAAACAGATCATGGGAACAATTCAGTCCTTAATCAAGATTACTACAGTGTGACTGAACCAAATCAGTTCAGCCACTATGCATATGAACTTTTTAAACAGTCAACTCCCTCAGCCAATCAAGAATTTAGTCCCGGTGTCTAATTCCCAGGTGTTGTTCAGTTTAAATTAGAACTGAACAAACAGTCTAACAGGACATGGAACATGGGACAGTTCAGTCCAAGCAAAATTGAGAACAATTTCAGTCTAACACAGGATGATACATTCAGTCCTAAACTATACTGAAACCATCTACTCTACTACACAATCCAATCTAGGTTGCAAATCTATTTCCTATAATCTGGAATGGATTACTAGACTGTTAAAATGGGAAACAATTTCAATCTCAGGACTTCAGTCCCAATGGCTAAAGCTTCTAAGTACTAGTTCCTGAACAGGACTATCATATACCTGTTCAGACTAAGATCAATCAGTCTCAGTCGTCTCCCAGGTTTAGATGTGATACTTAGACTGAACCACTAAGTGGTAGTATGGAAATAAATTTAGGACTGAAACTAGGTTCCAATTTACCTAAAATCAGAGAATTAATTGCAAGTTACTGCTAACTAACCAAATCTTAGTTTTAACTTCAACTAACAGCCCATATGCCAAATCACTCACTTTTAACTATAGACCATGAGGACCCATATCAACTCTCAGGTTAAGGGATAAATCAGTCTTGGAAAGACTGATACAATATCAGTTGCAGGAGACAATTTAGTCCCAGTAAGACTGATACAATATCAGTCTTAACCCCTAAGACTGATATCTAGACTCTAATCCACATGGTTTCAGCCTGAAACTGGAGTTGGCTCTCAAAGAACCTGGTCACTCGACTTCCCTACTGAAATGGACTAGAAGATATCTCCCCAATTCTCAAGTAATGGTTCAGATATGAATAAAACTTTAGCTTGAGAATTACCATCATTCTCTCACAGTTGATTAAAGGAGAAAATCAACTATCAAACAATTATAACAAAAATGGAACACACCTAATACTAGCAGTTGACACTTGTATTATCTGCACAAATCAAGGATGACTTAACCTATCTAATCTTGCTCAGTTCTATAATTCGAACCTATCCTACTGTACACCACAAATTCACTAATTAAAATACTCTACTGCATATTCAGGATATTGACAAGTACTCATTTAATCAAGTTGGTAACACAACCTTCTAATCATTCTAAATCATGAATAGCAATCAATATGTAAACCTTGTCTTACAGTTTCCAAATAATAAGGAAATCAGAGACTGAACATCTAATTTAGAAATTCAACTAAGATTAACCCAAATCTCATATCTCAACTTAACTCATACTGATCAACATTATAGCAGGAAATAGTTGGACACTAATGAATCTTCACCCTGAAACCTTTTATTAAACGAACTACATAGAGGTGACACCCTCCAGTCAATGCTCTATTCAAACCTTCTGAGCTAAACCGATCTAGATTCAAGCTTATGCACACATCCCTAAATTATTAAAAATTGGTTAGATCAATGTTACATGTTCAATTCGACTCTGAACTAAAAGAAATGCTCTGCCAAACTTGATCCAATCTTCAAATACAATGTTCAATAATCATCACAAAAGTCTACTCACGATCTTAAGCTTGAATCGAATAATATACTGTACTGTTTCATTTAGAAAGTCAGGATGAACTTCACCTGATCGAGAATTGATCAAGATGATCAATCTTCAGAATCAAACGCCTAATCTCGATCTAGATCTTGACACAATAAATGAAGGACAATTCAGGAACAACGATTTAGATCGATTATGCAATTAATGATCCTTACCTCAATGATTCCTTGGATCTATTGAATGAACAAAAGAGTTAAGCAATCAGAGTTTTAGATCTGATCAAAATAAGAAGAGAATTGATAGAATAACAAATATTCAATACTGAGAAGAATCAACGATTTATGGATTGTTCTTACCAGAATTTGCTTGATCAGATGAATGGACAGTTAATCAATATTCATCAAGAGTGGAGAATTGGTTCGACCGATTCTTCAAAAGAGAAATTGAATTACCAACTACTCAAATCTCTGAATGATTAGATTTGGATGAAAACACTCGGCACTCACCTGTCCTAACTGTCAATTTGAAGAAGAAGATCAATCCTGCTGTCTTCTTGTCCCCGCCTCCGCCATTTCCATGGCTCTACTCTCGAGCTCAAATTGGAAAAAGAACTGAAGGATAAAGGAAGCTGGAGTTGTAAAGGAATGAATCGAACAGGTGGTGCTCTCCCTCTTTTATAGGTTGTTGGAGATTGAAAAGAAAGAGAAATGGAGGGAAAATGTTTTGGGGAATTTGAATTTTCGTTAGAAAAGCACATGGGAGTGTTGTGGGTCGTTGAAGAAGAGAGGAGAGGAGTTCTCTTCAAATAGAAAGGACATGATTTCAGAAATGGATTTCTAAAATAGGCTTTTATCATGACATTCTAAAATGGGCTTTTGCAACACCCGA
This sequence comes from Iris pallida, assembly GCA_029216955.1. Taxonomy (NCBI): domain Eukaryota; kingdom Viridiplantae; phylum Streptophyta; class Magnoliopsida; order Asparagales; family Iridaceae; genus Iris; species Iris pallida. The sequence continues at coordinate 279,574 of JANAVB010004302.1, read as the reverse complement.
ACTAAACACTTAGTTAAATAAAAAGCCCAACTAATGGCTAAGTTAATTAAAAGAAAAATATATAATAAGATTTTTTAAAAAAAATCAAGGAAAATGATTTATGAAATATGTGAATTGTTATGAAAATTTGAGAGGTGGAGCTACAAGAAGGGGAGGAGCTACTTGGTGAACAGGAAGGAGATTTCAGGGCTAAAGTCTGCATAATTGGAGAAGTGCACGCACTGTTTAGCGGGAAAGCAAAATTGGGTATCTTTCCAAAGTCACCCAAGTTCGAGGAAGCCGGCATTGCTCGAGTTGATTCACTCGGATGTTTGCGGTCCTATGAAGGTAAAATCCATTGCTGTTGCTTCTTATTTTGTAACTTTTATTGATGATTATTCCATGAAGGTTTGGATCTATGCCTTAAAGACCAAGGATCAGGTGCTGTCCACTTTCAAAGAATTTCAGGCCTCTGTTGAAAGGAAGACGGGCAAGAAGTTATTTTATGTTCGGTCAGACAATGGCCGCGAGTACATTGGTCCCTTTGATGCTTATTGCAGAGAGCAAGGGATACGACACCAGAAGACTCCGCCCAAGACATCCCAGCTCAATGGTGTAGCGACGCAAATAAACAGGACACTGATGGAGAGGGTACGATATTTGCTATCAGAGGCAAACTTATCGGGCAATTATTGGGGTGAGGCTCTTTACACGGCTGCTTATACTATTAATTTATCTCCTTGTGCTCCTTTGTAGGATGATGTGCCTGATAAAGTTTGGTATAGCAAAGAACCGTCATACAATCATCTGCTAGTGTTTGGTTGTAAGGCCTTCGTGCATGTACCGAAGGACGAGAGATCCAAACTTGAGCCAAAGACGAGGCAATGCGTCTTTGTCCGCTACGATCGAGATGAGTTTGGCTGCAGACTCTATGACCCCGTGGAAAGAAAGCTCTACAGAAGCAGGAACGTTGTATTCGTCGAGGATCAGACCTTGACCAACACTCAGGATTCTGAGATTTCTTCTGAGGCTGAGGAATTGCCTGAGTTAGAGTCATTTTGCTTCAAGCAGTTTTCAGATGACATCGCAGAGGATCCAGTTATGGGAGAGCCAATACATGGAGTTGCTCCCAACCTTGAACATCAGCCTATTGATGGTGGTCAAGGTAACCCTCAGGAGGATGAGCATGTCGGAGAGGTAGTTCCTGAAGGGTAGGAGGCTATTGATATACAGCCAGCACTAGTGGTTCCGTTGAGGAGGAGCGACAGAGAGCGTCGACCATCTACGAGATATTCACCAGATGAGTATATGCTACTTACTGACGGGAGAGAGCCTGAAAGTTTTGCAGAGGCTATGGACGATGAACATAGGCAAGAGTGGATAGAGGCTATGTAGGAGGAGAAGAGTTTCTTACAGGCCAACTCCACTTATGATTTGGTGCGATCGCCAAAGGGAAAGAAGACTTTGAAAAATTGATGGATTTTTAAAGTGAAGCAGACAGATGATGCTACTCGCCCTCGATACAAAGCGACGTTGGTAGTTAAAGGCTACGGTCAACGGAAGGACGTAGATTATGATGAGATCTGTAACCCCACTGTTCCAATTTCTTGAATTTTAGAATATTCCTGATATTTTAAAAAAAATATTATTTTAATAATTGAGATTCATGAATATTATTTTGGAAAAGTTTTGTTATAGCTAATTAGTTAAGTAGGGATATTTAATAAAGAATGTTACTCAAGTTTATAACTAACTACTATGGTTTCCCCCCAACTTTCCTAACAACTTCTCTAAACCTCTCTAACAAACTTTTGGCCTGATTTGTAAAACACAGATTTTAGGAGGACTTAATCGCAATAACCATTTCCTTCCTTCATTATTTAAACTCAGAGTGGAGAGAGAGGAGATCATTTTCCTCTCAGCAGATCTCTCTCTCTCCCTAATTTCTGGCCGACTACGACGGAGCGCCACCGTGGAGTTCGCCGACGACTTCCAGTATCAGATCACCAACTACCATCGTACTCTCGCCATGGCCGTCACCGCCGGGCCGATCTTCATCGGCTCTGCCGCTTCAACAACCGGATCTAGGGCTCCACCCCTTCTTCGACCATCCCTTCGCCGGATCCGCCTACCCGAGCCGTCCATCGGAGCCGGAGCTGAATCTTCGAGTCACGAGCTGCCTCATCGACAACCGAGTTGTCCCTTCGAAGCCCGTGCGGCCATCTCGAACAGTGTGCTACCATCTCTAATCTAGTGCTGCCCTCGAGTGACGTGCATCATCATCGACGAAGCCTCTTTTTCCTCTATAGATTCTTCCTCTCCTAACGCGTCCGATCGCACAGCGGCTTCCGCGTGACCGAGCTTGTCCCGGCATCAGATTGAACGAATTTCTTCTTCGATCAGTAGTTCGACTTCGAAGGACGACGAATGATTATTGGTGAGTCTCCAATTTTAGTCTGGATCCAGAGATTTTTATGATGTTCTTGATTGGTGATTGGTTCTCTTCTTCCTGTTTGAGAAAGAATTGGAAACGAATTGGCCGTTTCGACTGAGTAACGAACGATTCGAGATTGATTTCATTATAAGTGATTAAGTTCTTGATTTGGTTTTGATAAGTTCTTTGAGATTCCTGAAAGAACAATTATTAGTTCCTAACATTTTTATCTTTCTCTTTGTGTATTGAACCTGTTTGACGAAATGCCACAACGGGATTTAATATCGCAATTGGACACGGAGAGGACATGTCTGACACCTCTGGGAATCTAACGGTCACTTCGACTCAAGTTCTCATTCTCAGGTAAATTTCTAATCCATTTTTTTGTTGGAATGGATGATCTGTTCTGTATTTTAGTATTTACACTTGGTCAGATTTTGGTGGTCGGAACGTGGGGGATTGAGTTGCTCGTGTCCTGTATGCGTGTCTGAAGATGTTTGTGTCCAGTTTAGTGGTGTTCTGAATTGAAGTGTCGGGTGCATGAGTTTTGTTGGGAATGAATGTGGAGCGTCAGGTACAGAGGACCAATTGCAGTATAGCAGTAGCAGGAAGTAGAAATTCAAATTAGTGCAGTTGATATCAGGAGGATTTGAGTTCTACTGAGTTTATGTCTATTTTGTTTGGCTAATTCTAAGGGCACCACACCAATTACTTGGGGCTATCCCAAAATCTTTACAAAAAATTACAAGTTTGCCATCAAATTTTTTTACTTGGGGCTAGCCCAATTTTTTCCAGCAAATAGGACTGCCAACATGATGGCAGTCCTAACATATGTTAGGACTGCCAACTTGCTGGCAGTCCTAACACATGTTAGGACTGCCAACTTACTGGCAGTCCTAGGACTGCCAGCATGTTGGCAGTCCTAACATGTGTTAGGACTGCCAGCATGTTGGCAGTCCTAACATGTGTTAGGACTGCCAACTTGTTGGCAGTCCTCGGAGAAGAAGAAGAAGCAGCAGCAGCACCTACGGATATCCATCCATGTCTTCTCCTCTCTCCTCCTCCTTGCTCCTCCTCCGCCCCCTCTGATTCTCCACCGTCGTCGCCTCCTCCTTGCTCCTCCTCCTCCTCCGGCCCCGTCCTCCGTCCCTCCGCTCCTCCACCGCCGCCGAACTCAACTTCACGTACGTCATCCACTCCCGCTACCCCTCCGCTGGAGCAAGGAGGAGCAAGGAGGAGGAGGAAGGAGGAGGAGGAGCAAGGAGAAAGAGGAGAGAGGAGAGAGAAAAAAACCCTAATATTGGGCTGCCTCCAAGTAATTTTCGGTACGTCCCCAGTAAAAGTTCCTCAAACCTGGGCTGTCCCCTAGTAAAATGACGCCCCCAGTAATTTCCGTGGTGCCCTTAGAAAAAGCCATTTTGTTTAAGTTTAATTGTATATTCTTTTACCAATCTGTTCTAACCATTCTAAAATCTCTTTTTGAATTATGTTGGAGCATATAGCCGTTGGGTTCTAAGTATGCTGCTGATTTGATATTTCACTAAACCTAAGCTTGTGAAAATTTAAGTTGTTTTGCTATGCTGTGCTTAGGTTGGTATAGAGATGAGGACTGGTGTTGTGGGCCTGCAAGTGTTAGCTGGACTCTTTGGTTGAATTCTAAGTACTTGATTGGACTTTTAAGCATATAGTTGCTGATGGTTGGGTTTGTGTGGATTTTTCTGGGTTGTCTTATTTAGGTGTTTGATTATAGCATGTTCAGACTTTTGCCAGAGTTTGGAGTTGGTTTGGGACTGTGGCCTGTGAGTATAGCAAGGTTAGGTTTTCTCCTGGATTGGTTATTGATTCTTGTTTTCGAAATGAGAGAAGAGTTTGGTAAATTCCAGTTAGTTGATTGTGTTGTTATGGTTTTACTGCTGTTTGGACCAGAAAGGGAGTAGAAGTAGTAATGTGTTCCAATTTAATTCTCGAAGTACATTTATGTTGAGTAGAAAATAGTCTAATGAATTCATATATGATTTCAGCAACTATGTTAAAAAATAGTATTCACTAAATAAATAGCTTAGTCTTAGTTACGCTTTATAATCCAAATTAGCAATTTTTCCTAAAAACTTAAATCTGGTTCTTAAAAGAATTTATAAGAGGATTATGTAGATAGCTTAGATAAAGCGACTTAGAAGAGTAGTTATTTAGTTCACCAAATATCTATCTTTAAATCCTAACCCAACTATATTAAATCAGGTGGATATACAGCTCTATCTCCTACTTTTGAATACCCCGAGCAATGCAAGTACATTCTATGGTCTTGTGCATTTACATTCATGTCTTTGTATTTTTTATCTTGGACACGATATTACACGATATGGTCTTGTACTCTTGATTCATGTTCCATGTACTTTACTTGTGTTTGGGGAGGAAAAATACTACAGATGTGTGATCAAACCCGAGTTACAATTTATGTGAATAGCTTAGGCCTCGTACCGTGCACGTGGGCCCTAAGTCGTACCATTATTCATGTTCCATGTTCTACCCAAGTCGATCACACACTCTGGATGTATTTCGATATATTGCACACATCAGGTTCCTTGTACATTTTATGTTCAGGCTTCATTTTATGTTCCTTGTATTTCCTATATTTACTTTTTAGCATTCGTGTTCTCATTTTCTGTACTTTATATTTCATGTTCTCATGTACTCATTTTCATATCATGATGTTCTTGTACATTACCTAGAACTGTACTTTGCTCCGCTCCTGACTGGATATATTGCAGGTGTACTTGCAGGATATTGTTCTACCTTATGGACCAGAGTCCGGGGTCTTAGCTGAGCAGAATGGAGACATGAGTTAGCTAGAGGCTTCAGGTTTAGACTGTTTAGCATTAGTTCTAGATATTGTTTTCTTAGAGTTCATATCGTATTTTATTCCTATTGACTCTGGAACCTTTACATTATATAATCTTGTGGATTATGGTGATCTTTCTGGAAACGTCTTATAGATGCTGTGATTGTGCATATTCATGTTTATCTCGTTAGATTTTCCTAGCTTGGTACAGCTTACTTCATCGTGTCTAACGATGAAGGCTGGGCGTGTCCGACTCGTGTCCGATTATTCAGGAGCGGGCCGTGACAAGATCTTTTTGCCATTCGTCAAACAGTCATCTATTCAGGTGGTGCTAGCATTGGCAGCCAGTTTCGACTTGAAGGTCGAGCAGATGGACGTGAAGACGACATTCCTCAATGGTGATCTTAAGAAAGAGTTGTACATGGAGCAGACAGAAGGATTATGTGAGAAGGGCAAGTCATACTTGGTCTGCCGGTTGAGAAAGAGCTTGTATGATCTGAAGCAGGCTCCGAGGCAATTGTACAGGAAGCTCGAGTTGTTTGTGGGGGAGCATGGTTATGCATGGACGACGTCGGACTATTGTGTATTTGTGAGGTACTTCCCGATGATAATTTTATCATTTTACTGCTTTATGTTGATGATATGCTACTGTGTGTCGAAATGCCACTAGGATAGCGGAGTTGAAGCGCCAACTAGGTGCGGCCTTCTCTATAAAGGATTTGGGCACAACGAAGACTATTCTTGGGATGGAGATCAGCTCTGAGAGAGAGAGAGTCCAAGCTGCTACACTTATTTCAAAAAAGTACATTCATAGGGTAGTTCAGTATTTCGGGATGGACGGGTCGAAGAAAGTGAGTAACCCCCTTGCAGCTTACTTTAAGTTCACCGAGGAGCAGTGTCCATCTATCGAAGATGAGAAGAAAGATATGGAGCAGGTTCCATATGCTTCAGCTGTGGGAAGCCTCATGTATGCTATGTGTGTACGAGGCTAGAAATTGCTCATGCAGTTGGCACAATTAGCAGCTATCTTTCCAATCCTGGAAAGGTACATTGGAGTGCGGTCAAGTGGGTTCTACGATACCTTCAAGGCACCGTCGATTAGAGACTTTCCTTTGGTAGTGATGAGCCGAAGCTGGTCGGGTATACTGACGCTGATATGGCTGGAGATGTAGACACGAGGCATTCGACTTTGGGCTATATGATGATGTTTGCTGGTGGAGCGGTATCGTGGCAGTCGTGGTTGCATAAATGTGTTGCCTTTTCGACGACAGAGGTAGAGTACATTGCGACGATAGAGGAGGCTTGCAAGGAGTTGTTATGGATGAAAAGTTGTTGCAGGTGGAGCTACAGCAAGAGCAGTATACTTTGTTTTGCGATAACGAGAGCGTCATTCACCTTGTGAAGAACCAGATATTTTATAGTCGGTCCAAGCACATTGAGACTCGGTATCATTGGATACGGGATGTGGTTGTGAAGAAGGACGCGACGCTTGAGAAGATCCATACAGATGACAACGAAGCAGTCATGTTCACGAAGGTTCTTCCAAGAGGAAGTTCGAGTACTGCAGGAGGATCATCGGGTTGACGACCCCCTCTACATAGTTGTGAAGGGGGAGATTTGTTGGAGTGGGTAGGGTTTCCAACCTATATGGAAAATATCTCAGAGTCAGATTGGATGTTCCTATATATAATAGAAATATTCCAATAGATTTGGATTGGGTATTTCTATATATTGTAGGAATATCCCAATGTAGTTGGATTGGGTATTCCTATATATAATAGGAATACATCAATGGTTTAGATTGAGTATTCCTACATATAGTAGAATACCTCAATTAGTTGTGGGTTTAAGGATATATATACTAGGTGTTTCCTTACCATAAAATAGATCTCAAAAAAAAGGAGAGAAGCAATAGCGCTTTACAACTTTTGAGAGAAATGATTGAAGACTATTGTGAAGAAGAGCGCTTCGAATAATTTTTTGACATCTCTTGTTCTTCGGAGTCTACAATCAAATTTTCTTCTTTCAAGAGAGTTGTGGTGGTCTGTTTGGATCGGGAGGAGCTTGTAGAGAGTGTATTCTCTTTATTCCAATAGTGGAGGTTCTTCAGGATTGGTCTCCGATCGTCCCGTAGTTTTTTTCGTCTGGAATTTCTACGTCAAAAATCTTTATTCCTGCGATTTGTGTTTAGTATTTTTGGTTTGTGTGCTTTTGCTCGGTTCTCTCACAGGACTCTCTGGTTTGGGGGAACGGTTTCCGTACTTCGTTCCCAACATACAGTAGAGAGAGAGAGAGAGAGAGAAGTATGTGTTTATTGATATGAATGAATATCGGATATACTGTATATGGGTGTTATGTTATCCTTATATTCAAAAGGATAAGGGATTATTGTTAAGTATTAGTATTATTTTGTAATATCTCATATTTAATATTTCTCTTTCTATATATATCTATACTTTTATATAATCCAAATACCAATATTTGGATTATGTACTTTACATAGATTTAAAGTTATGAAATAATATTTATGTTAGGATGAAATTGACTTTTCGTAGGCACCATCTTTTAAATTTTAAAACTAGCATAATTTATTCCTATCTTTTAATATGCCCTCTTTTTTTTCTCTTCTAACTTAACCTAACAAAAATAATTTAAACCATCACCTACTGGGACCTTCTACCGAAGGAAGAGAGAAGGCATTATATATCTTTTTTCCAACTATGTCTCAATCCCCCTCCTCCCCCTCCTTTCATCCCTACAACTGAGTTCTCTTCAACAAGAAAAAAAAAGGGGGGGAATAAGGTACAAATTTTTCAGTGTTTTCTTTTATATTTCTGTTTACAGGGCTATATAATGCATAATTTTCTGACATTTTTGAACTTATATGTATCTGATTTCTTGGGTTTATTTTCGTTGTGCTCCAACAACAGTATGTTTCTTGGATTTTGTTGATGATCCATTTCATATTATGAGTTTAGGTCGTTTGAGGGAAGCTCAGATCTTGAGCTATTCTATGGAGTCAACTGACTTTACATAATCTATATTGAAAAAATATAATAAAATATGTTTTTTCTATATACAAAATATTAATTCAGCCTAATCTTATAGTATTATCTTAATTGAGCTCTTCTATGGAGTCCACTGAATTTACACTAAATATGAATATTAATTAATCGAATTTAATTATCTAATACTATGATCATAATTTTTGGACCATATTTAATTAATATTACGAACCCCATTATCATATTTCTAACCCAATTTTTTATTTCAAATATATTAATTGTACTATAACAAATAGATAATATGGTATCACATATTTAAGAATAGTTATTAAATAACATTTATTTAGATAACTACATAGTTAAATCAAATCTATTTAAGGATAATAACGATATTTTTACTCACAAATTTAAATTTTAAAATACCGTAACCAAGTTCTCTATATAGGATGCAATATCTCTTCTTCTTTTTCTCTTTCTTTCTCTTTCTTTTATTTAGATTTTCTAAGTAAAAATTTTATAACAAAAGATGCTTTTTCTCCGATCTATTGCATGTATCTTCCTTTTTATTTTTAATTTTTTTTTTGAATTATGACGTTATTCTAAATGATGTTAAGTTTATTTGGAGGGCTCTTCATATAATTAGAAGATTTTCTTAATCTAAATAACGTTAATACTTGAATTTAAAATTAAGTTTTAAAAAAAGAGTATAATAACATCTACTTCTATTTTGACATCAATCTAAATGACGTCTAAAATTTTCATATTATTCGCATAATCTAAAAGATAATATTTGGTTCTGTATACTCTTGGATTCAAACTTAGCATCTTTTAGATTACGTAGCATGTTATTAGATAAAATGTTAATATCCAAGTTTGACAGAATGTTTCATTTGTTAAATAAGATGGTATTAATATTTCAAAGATTAAAAAAAGGAAAATAATAATTTAACTAATAAGTTTGGTTATATATTTACTTTGTTACATAAAATGTTATAAATATTTATAAAACGCCTTGCACACGCATCGCTAGTACAATGACACTAGTATATATGAATCCAAATCCTCTTCTCTTAAGGGATTGAGGTTTATTATTTTCTATATGGTATCAAAGCCACTCCCTCTCTAAACCCTAACCCTAGCCGTTTGTAACGCCCCAAATGTTGCACCCCGCCCGAAGCCCAGTTGCATAACCTTTTCGCGGACTAAGGTTATGTGGGAAGCTTCCAAAATATTCTAGAAGATGGCGAGAGGCTCTAGAAGATTGTGGATCTCTCCGGAAGGCCCAAGATCGTTCTAGGAGGCCCAAGAAGCTTCTGGAAGGCCCTTGAAGTTTCCTTTTATGTTGCTAAGGAATAAACCTGGAATATGCCATTCCAGTTATGGTAGAATGTAATAATCCTTGGAATATTCCTTCCAGGACTTTCCTTGTATTGCTCTATGAGCACTTATAAAAGGGGGAGGCACTCATTTGTTCCTCACCACCTAAAAATTGTAAGCATTCTCCAAGTCAATAAAGAGATTCTTACTAGTCCCATCTTTGCTCCACTATTCTAGTTTTCTTAGTGATCTAGCTAAGTCGGGACGGGAAGGCTTGTACGAGTCTTTGAGGAGAAAGACAGTGCGCCGCACGGGACAAAATGCTAGCAAAAACACTAAGTCCGTGACAAGTGGTATCAGAGCAAAGGTTCGATCGCCGTCATGTCTTCGACCGAAGCCATCATCAACGAGGAACCGGCACAACCCTCATCGCCTAAGGAGAAGGCGAAGACCTCAAGGAAGGGCAAGAGCAAGGAACCGTTGGTGGAACGGGCTCTTGGCGAGTTGGCTGACCGGGTTGAGATGCTGGAGAAAGGCGTGACGGGCGTCGAGTATCAAGTGGAGCAGAACCAAATGGCTCACGAGGAATTCGCCCAGGATTTGGAGGCTGATGTCGCCACGGCTATGACGGAGTTCCGAGAGCATCTTCGCGAGATGTAGGCCGAGTTCGAGGAGGAACGAAAGGCCACGAAGGCGGAGATTGCTGAACTACGCAAAGAGCTGCAAACCAAGGCAGAGGTCCTCGAGAGGGCCATTGCTGGTGGTCCGACTCTGAGGAGGGAGTCGACGCAGAGGGTGAAGTATCCAGAACCCAAATCCTTCACTGGCGTGCGGGACGCGAAGGAGGTGGATAACTTCATCTGGAACGTCGAGCGTTACCTGAAGGCGGTCCGCATCGAGGATGAGACCGACAAGGTAAATACAGCGTCCCTATATTTTTCTGATAATGCTACGCTGTGGTGGCGACGCAGGTGCATTGATATAGAAAAGAGACTCTGCAAGATCGAGACTTAGGAGGATCTCAAGAAGGAGATCAAGTCTCAATTCTACCCGAAGAATGTGGAGTATGTCGTAAGACGGAGTTTGCGTCAACTCAAGCACACCGGGACGATCAAGGAGTATGTGGCGGAGTTCACCCGCCTGATGCTCACCATTTCCAGTCTGGGCGAAGAGGATCGCCTGTTCGCGTTCCTGGAGGGTCTACAACCATGGGCGGCACAAGAATTGTAGAGGCAAGATGTGTCAGATCTGAACACGGCTGTTGCGGCAGCCGAGAAGCTGATGGAGTATCGACGGAGCGATGCCCCAAAGCCCAAGGAAAAGACCACCAAGTTCAATGGTGGGGGAGCGAAGAAGAACAACGGAAAGGGAGGCCCGCCGCCGAAGGACAAGCCGCAAGCAAAGCCTTCGACGGAGCGGAAGATCGAGTGCTATGTGTGCGGTGGAAATCACCTCGCACGGGACTGTCCGAACAAAGGCAAAAGGATGAACGCGGTCCAAGGCGAGGAGGCCGAGGACATGGAGCCTAAGAAGGGGGCTCACATGGGTGCCCTGTGCCTGTTGAATGCTTTGAAGAGCAAGGCGGTAGTGTCCAAGACCCCGAATCGAGAGCTGATGTACGTGGACGTGAAAATCAACGGCCACAACACCAGGGCGATGGTCGACACGGGGGCTACCCATAACTTTATCTCGGACGCGGAGGTCCGACGCTTGGGTTTGGCGCTGGAAAAAGACTCAAGCACGATAAAGGCAGTCAACTCTGAGGCGCGCCCCGTGCAGGGGGTAGCCAAAAGGATGAAGTTCCAAGTGGGAGACTGGACGGGTGTCACCAGTCTCACGGCAGCACCACTGGACGACTTCGACATGATCCTTGGGATGGACTTCCTCACTTCGACAAAGGCAGTCCCAATGCCGCATCTTGGAGTCGTCGGGATCATGGAGGAGAGCTCTCCGTGCATGGTGACAACTGCACGAGGCGAGCTTGCAAAAGGGAAGGCTCTCTCCGTATTACAACTCAAGAAGGGGATGCGACACGGAGAGATGACTTACCTTGCTGTGCTCAAGACGAAGGAGGCGCCCGTGCAGGGGGATCTTCCGCCTGAGATTGATGACGTCCTTATGGAGTTCGGGGACGTCATGCCGAAGGAGTTGCCGAAGAGGCTACCTCCGCGGAGGGAGGTAGACCATGCCATCGAATTGGAGCCGAGCACGAAGTCGCCCGCCATGGCTCCATATCGTATGGCCCCGCCCGAGCTGGACGAGTTGAAGAAGCAACTCAAGGAGCTGCTGGACGCGGGATTCATCAGACCGTCAAAGGCCCCGTATGGTGCACCGGTGCTGTTCCAGAAGAAGAAGGATGGAAGCCTTCGTTTGTGCATCGACTATTGTGCACTAAACAAGGTAACCGTCAAGAACAAATATCTCATTCCGTTGGTGGCGGACTTGTTCGACCAATTGGAAGGCGCGAGATACTTCTCCAAACTTGATCTGCGCTCGGGGTATTATCAAGTCCGGATTGCGGAGGGCGACGAAGCTAAGACGGCATGCGTGACGAGGTATGGCGCATATGAGTTTATGGTTATGCCTTTTGGTCTAACAAATGCTCCTGCGACTTTTTGTACTTTGATGAACAAGCTCTTTCATCCCTACCTGGATCGGTTCGTCGTGGTCTACCTCGACGACATCGTCGTGTACTCAAACACGATTGAGGAGCACATCGAGCATTTGAAGACTGTCTTCCAGGTGCTAAGGGAGAACGAACTCTTCATCAAGCAGGAGAAGTGCTCATTCGTACAAGAAGAGGTGTTGTTCTTGGGGCACTGGATCTGGCGTGGCAATATATGGATGGACGGCGCAAAGGTCCAGTCCATACGGGAGTGCGAGGCTCCCACCAAGCCGACGGAGCTGCGATCGTTCCTTGGCTTAGCGAACTACTACCGGCGGTTCATCCGAGGATATTCCGCCATCGCAGCGCCTCTGACCGATCTGCTGCGGAAGGATCGGGCGTGGAGCTGGATGCCCCGATGCGAGGAGGCATTCGAGGCACTGAAGCGGGCTGTGACGGAGGAGCCGGTCTTGTCTCTACCAAACTACTCCAAGGCGTTCGAAGTGCACACGGACGCGTCCGACTTCGCCATCGGTAGGGTGTTGGTGCAGGAAGGACACCCCATCGCGTTCGAGAGCCGCAAGCTGAATGACACTGAGCGGCACTACACGGTGCAGGAGAAGGAGATGACCGCGGTCGTGCATAGCTTGAGGACATGGCGGCACTACCTCCTCAGCACCAAGTTTGTGGTCATGACGGACAATGTTGCCACGAGCTACTTCCAGTCCCAAAAGAAGCTATCTCCAAAGCAGGCGAGATGGCAAGATTTTCTAGCCGAGTTCGACATGGTGTTGCAGTACAAACCCGGCAAAGAAAATCAGGTGGCCGATACGCTTAGTAGGAAGGCCGAGCTCGCATCTGTGTGCTTGCTCAAGGGGAACATTCTGGACCGTGTTCGAGTGGGAATCATGGAGGACCCACTAACACTGGCCATAGTGAAGCTTGCCAAAGAGGGCAAAACGAGAAGGTTTTGGCTGAAAGACGGACTTCTCTACACCAAGGGCGACAGGGTGGTCGTGCCTAGGTGGAGTGGCTTACGGAGACAGCTGCTCAAGGAGTGTCATGACACAAAGTGGGCTGGACACCCGGGGCAGAAGCGAACCTTGGCGCTACTGGAGGCCGCATACTACTGGCTTCGCATGCGCGAGGATGTGGAAGACTATGTTCGCACTTGTCTTGTGTGCCAACAGGACAAGGTGGATCATCAGAAGCCCGGGGGCCTGCTGGAGCCTCCTCCAGTGCCGAGTCGGCCGTGGGAGAGCATTTCGATGGACTTCATCTCCGTCCTGCCGAAAGTGGGGGCGCTTAGGTCCATTCTCGTGGTGGTGGACCGGTTCTCAAAGTACGCGACCTTCATTGCTGCTTCGACGGACTACACAACAGAGGAGGCCGCGCGACTGTTCATCAGCCATGTGGTGAAGTTCTGGGGCATCCCGGTCAACATTATCAGCGACCGAGACCCCCGCTTTACGGGGAAGTTCTGGACGAAAGTGTTCAAAATCCATCCTCGGGACGGACTTACACTTCTCGACCAGCTTCCACCCGCAGATGGACGGGCAGACCGAGCGGGTCAACTCGCTACTCGAGGAGTACTTGCGGCACTTTGTGAGTGCCAACCAGAGGGATTGGGTGCATCACCTCGACGTCGCTCAGTTCTGCTACAATCTTCAACGGAGCGAGTCGTCGCACAGCAGTCCATTCGAGTTGGTGATGGGTCGCCAATCGCTTGCCCCGCACATGCTGAGTACGGGGTCCTCGAGTAGAAGTCCTGCGGCCAACCAGTTCACTTCAGACTTCAATGCAAAGGCGGACATTGCCAAGGCATTTCTGGAGAAGGCCACGAGGAAGATGAAGAAGTGGGTCGACGCGAAGCGAAGGCCGGTTGAGTACAAGGAGGGGGACATGGTGCTGGTGAAGCTACAATCGCAACAGTTCAAGGTGTTCCGCAAGGTGCACAAAGGACTAATCCGGAAGTATGAAGGTCCCTTCCCCGTACTCAAGAAGGTAGGCAAGGTGGCCTACAAGCTTGAACTCCCTGCCAAGATGAATATTCATCTAGTCTTCCATGCCAGTTGCTTGAAGCCGTACCATGAAGACTTGGAGGATCCCCAGCGAGGAGTTCCGAAGCGACCGACGGCGACCATGACGACTTCCTTCGACAAGGAGGTGGAAGCCGTGCTGGACAGGAGGACCATTCGGCGACGAGGCCTATCCCCGTATGTAGAGTACCTCATCCAGTGGAAGGGCTTGCCTTACGGCGAGTCTAGCTGGGAACGTGCTGATACGCTGCATCAGTTCGAAGCCGAGATCCAGGCGTTTCTCAGCGAGCATGGTTGACGAGGGCGTCAACGCCTTAGGTAGAGGAGAATGTAACGCCCCAAATGTTGCACCCCGCCCGAAGCCCAGTTGCATAACCTTTTCGCGGACTAAGGTTATGCGGAAAGCTTCCAGAACATTCTAGAAGATGGCGGAAGGCTCTAGAAGATTGTGGATCTCTTCGGAAGGCCCAAGATCGTTCTAGGAGGCCCAAGAAGCTTCTGGAAGGCCCTTGAAGTTTCTTTTTATGTTGCTAAGGAATAAACATGGAATATGCCATTCCAGTTATGGTAGAATGTAATAATCCTTGGAATATTCCTTCCAGGACTTTTCTTGTATTGCTCTATGAGCACTTATAAAAGGGGGAGGCTCTCATTTGCTCCTCACCACCTAAAAATTGTAAGTATTCTCCAAGTCAATAAAGAGATTCTTACTAGTCCCATCTTTGCTCCACTATTCTAGTTTTTTTAGCGATCTAGCTAAGTCGGGACGGGAAGGCTTGCACGAGTCTTTGAGGAGAAAGACAGTGCGCCGCACGGGACGAAGTGCTAGCAAAAACACTAAGTCCATGACACGTTGCCCTCATCCTCACCTCTCCCTCTCAAACCCTAACCCTAGTCGTCGTCCCCCTCTCCATTGTTGTCCCATCGGCCATCTCTGTCGTCCCCTTTCGCTGTTGTCCCCCCACTCCGCAACCACTATTAAAAAATATCGGTGGAGTCGAGTTTTTTAGAGAGCAAATTGTGAGAGTTTTGCGTGAATCTCTGAACCTCGGCAACAACAACAATAGAGTTTAACAAGAACATATTGTGATAGTTTTTCATGAATCTGTGTTCCTGCTCCGGTATCTACATCAAGATTTAACAAAGAGCAAACCGTGATAGTTTTACGTGAATCTCTATTTATGGCTTGTGTGCTCCATCTTCGATCTCTGTCAAGAATGTGTGAGCTAGTATTAGCGAAGTTGATGTGAATATCGAGCCGTTCTCCGCTACAAATAGTCGAATCAAGAACCTGAAGGATATCAAGCACTGAGGTGAATAATAGTATTGATACCACCAGTGTCGGGAACACAAAGGCGGGGACACCAAGCACTGGTAGGACGGTTTCCTTGATTCGACTTATCGATTGGAAGCTTGATGGTCCAGATGGCTATTCCACGTGGTGCAAGGTTAAGAAGATGCTTCGGAGAATACAGTTGTCAAAACATCTCATTGACAACCCTCTAAAGACGGATGGTCCCACATAAGAGCAATGGAAGACGGATGATAGCAGACTGTTCACACAATTGATGAACTCGATGGAACCATCAGTCAATAATATGGTTCAGAAAATGGATTCGATGAAGGAATTTTGTGAGGTCCTAGCGGCTGCGTATGATGGAAAGCACAATTTGTCTCATATTTATAACTTCATTGTCAGTGTCTACTGGGTTGATCAAGGGGACAAGTCACATAAGGATCACTTATGAACCTTTAAGGCCTTGATTGATGAGGTGGATCACATGTTACCTCAAACAAAGGATCTCAATGAGGTGATGACTCAACACCAACAACTCTATGTCATGACATATCTAGCCTCACTTCGTCTTGATGTGAATTCTGGAAATCTTAGGTAATTTCTAGGTTGAGGTTCCAACTCTGTTGGAAGCCTACTTTCATGTCATACGAGCAGCAAAAGTAGTTGGAACTGATACGGGCGATACACCTGCTGATCGATTCCGTATAGGTCGTGTGTTGGCCCAATAATTGTATCATAATTTTAATATGATAAATAAATTAAGTTTGGCATTATATTATTACGAATCTTCATGCAAACACTATAGCATATTTACTTATATTTATATCTTTTTGTGATATGTGCATATTGTTTCACATATTAGTGCTATGAGCTTCTATTTTATATATCTTAAATTTAACCGAGTTGCCATAATCAAAACTATGTTTTTGATGATGGTTATTCGATTAAGTTTAATATTATGATATCACTAATGTTTATTCTATCACTATCGTTTTCATACTTATACTTAGCATAGTCCTAATGTGCATTATATTTATCATACTTGCTACTATGCATATTATTTCGTTCGTCTAACATGTACTTACAGAAAAGCAGTAGCAAGATCAACATAGACATATGCAATGAAAAAATTATGATGGATCAAATACAACGGTATCCCACAACATTTCTCTGAACCGCCCAATAACAACTCCGGGGCCACGCACTCGGAGGTTTCATTAACCGGTCAGCGAACGGGGTCGAGGGGGCAGCGTCCCCCATGGGGGTTAGGGAGAGAATCCCCCGAAAGGTATTCAGATTTGATAATGGGTATCTTTAGACAGCTGTCGTCAAGGGAAGATGTTGTCATATATCAAGTGAAGAAGCCAAGCCATGTCATCATCATTTCAAGTCTCTAAAGAAGACTGTACATGCTTAAGCATATCTGGAGTCTGTAATGAGTCTTAGTAATAATTGTAAACATAAAAAATGGATGGCAAAATCGAAAGGTAGGTATATAATATCCGAGGACCATTTTTGGACAGTAAGGCGAAAGATCCGACGGATCTCTGTGAAACTCCAACGGATGATCTGAATGGACCACAAAAAACCTTCTATGAAATTTCGGATTATCCAATAGATGTTCATGGAAATCTAAAGGATTCTGAATTGTTACCGTTCAAAATCTAATGGTCGGATCCTATCCCATCAGTTAGCCAAACGGCTCCATTTATAACTGTTGCACTATGCAGGAAGAAGATCCATCGATCATGGAAGATCTGATGGACATTCGCGGATGACCGACAGTCTTCCATCCCCTGATTGGAAATTGCATTATTTGCACTTTTCATTGCTTTGGTTATAAATAGCCTTGAACTCCTTCATTCAAGGTTGATGTTTTGAGCCAAAAATTTCTAATCTACCAAAGCCCTGTCCACAAATAACTCTACTAAAGCTTTCACTTGCCCATCCACAAACAACTCTACTAAAGCTTTCACTTGTCTTTCCACAAATTGTGTTAGAGTGTTCTTGAGTTATATAAGTGAGATCTTTATCTTGTTGTAAGAAGATCAAAACCTTCTTGTAAAAAGGTTGAAGTGTACAAGCCTTCAGATCAAAGCTTGTGTGAAGTTGGAAAGTCTTCGGATCAAAGCTCTCATGTATTGAAGTCGGAGAGCCCTCGGATCAAACCTCTCGTATAATAAGTTGGTGAGCCATCGGATCAAAGTTCACATTGTACTATTTGCGATAATAGTAGATTAATGTCGGAGAGGGTTCCGGGACTAAGTGCCCTAAGGGAGGATAACATGATACATCGGATGTCGGTATTTTTATTGCTTGCACTCTTAATCTTTAAATTACCCATTAGCAATCATATTATGCTTGATTAGTGAGCTTGACCCTATTCACCCCCCCCCCCTTCCCTCTAGGGTGCTTTCAATTGGTATCAAAGCAAATACTCTATTGTTAGGCTTAACATCCTTAGAGTATATCCTTATTTTATCTATGGCATTGTATTTCTCTTCTGATAAAGAGGGTTCCATTTCTAGTAGCATAGGCAATCATGTTTCTTCTAAATGCAAGAAATACTCTAAGTGGAAAGCTATGACTAATCAATCATTAGAGATTCTTGATGACCCCATTCTACTAATGAAGAACTTTCAGAAAGGTTGTTCATTTAGAAGAAGCAAATGAGTTGTTAAGAAATGGAAACAATGATTTATTATCTAGACTCGATTCTCAAAACTTATCTTGTGTTTCTTTAAAGAGTTTAAATTAGGCTTTAATTTTGAAATCAAATCTCTTTCCTCATCTATAGAAGATCTCATGAGTTAACTCATTTGCATGATTCTTCTATTGATGTTTTAAAGAAACAAAATGATGTTTTTATCTCTAGAATTGCTTTATTTGAAAAAAAGAATAATTTATTGAATGCTAAATTTGATTCTCTTACTTGTATGCATGATGATTTGTTGTTAGAACATGATATTCTTAAAACCAAATCTTCTCATGCTCACTCTAGAGATAGCCATCATTCTAGTATGTCACATGTTCATAATCATGCTCATTCTAATATATGTGCACACACTAGTATTAGGTGCTTTTATTGCTCTTGCATTGGACACATGAGTTTTACATGCCCTATACGTAGGAGTTTTACTACCAATGCTAAAGCAAATAGTACTTGGGTTTCCAAAGCTAACAAATATGGATCCAAGTTTATTTGGATACCAAAGTCTTCGTCTAATATGTCGGAACATAGCACCAAGGAGTGTGTTGGTGGTTGCAAAGCTCAAATATCATTTTCCAAGCAATTGTACCAACACAAGTGTGGCCACAAGAGCCATTTTGGTAACATGCTAAATGATTCTTCCTAAATGGTTTTATTTATAGAATCTAACATGTTCTTATTGATGTCTTGCTACTAGCTCTCATTGATATCTTTTAGTTGCTTATTATATAGATCAATGTGAGATATGATACTAGCATGCTTAGTTTATTTTCTTACAATTTCACTTATCTAGCATGTCTAGTTGTTTTGCTTAAATGATTAGTTCACACTATGTAGTCTATCACTCATTTTCTACTAGTGTGATACATTTATTTATGAATGCTCTTTACTCTTAGTCTTTTTCTATTAAGCATGCATATCACTCTAGTCTATAGGATTGTAACTACCACTTTCCAACATTGGGGTATTTTGGTAATTTTTTTGGTTGGTTATTCTTTTTCATATATATTATTTTATATTAGTGGGGTTGCCTAGAATTATATTAATGTCAGTTAGTGGCTAGCCAATTAGATTTTACAAGTGTTGGTGCTAATTATTGTTAGTCATGACTTTAGCAATTAGAATTAATTAAGTTTAGTTGCCATGAAAGAAATATTCTTTTTAGTTGTAGAGATTCCTTCCCTTAGTTATTTAGATTACATTCATGACAAATGGAGAGGGACAAACTTGATATTTTGGCATGACCAAAATCTTACTATAAGAGATAATTTCTAATTAGGGATCATCCATTTATTCCATTTCACTCATTAGCCTCTTTTTTTCCCAAAGCTTCTTTTTCCCAAGCAAACTCAATTTTCTACCAATTCCACTCAATCATCTTCCAATTCCACTCATCCTCACCATCATGAAGGCCTAGAGCTTGGGAGAGCATAAGAAGATCCATAGGAGAGAAGCTTGCTAGGAAATCGTGTCTGACTCATCCTTTATGTACCCAAATTTGGAGTTCTCCAAAGGAGGGACACACAAGTTGGGTAAGTCTCTATTCTTCACCAATTTCATAGTTAGGAACACCCATTGAACCTATAAGAACCTTCTCATAGGTGGATTTGACTTCCTAATAATAGATCTAGGTATTAGAATCTTCAATTTGGTAGATCTAGGTTTTTATCAGGAGTAGTATTGATTTCTATGCTC
This sequence comes from Iris pallida, assembly GCA_029216955.1. Lineage (NCBI taxonomy): Eukaryota > Viridiplantae > Streptophyta > Magnoliopsida > Asparagales > Iridaceae > Iris > Iris pallida. Next base: position 259,654 of record JANAVB010004302.1, on the reverse strand, counting down.
AATTTGTATTTGTTACGAATTTATGACCATCAAGTGTTCGATACGTGTTCCAAAGGAATTTTTGTGTCCTTTTTGAGTCAAGATTGGGTGTATGTGTTCTAAATACGATACGTGGTATTGTGTCATGGTATCTCATGATACGCACGGTTAGATTTGGGTGTGTACATGTGTTCTTGTGTCCAAAATAGTCCAAATTCGTTATAGTATTTATCCTCGTTTTTAGCAGCTATAGCAACTTAGAAATGACATAACTCCTAACTCAGGACTCCAATTAATCACCGATATTTTTAAAAGAACAGTATCGAAGTTAGCTTTCCATATATATATATATATATATATATATATATATATATATATATATATATGGGAGCGGATCGGGAGCCCCGCCCGCGGAGCCCCGCCGAAGCCCCCGCCCCCCTTGGCCGTTGGATCGCGCGGGCTCACGCGGGCCCCACGCGGTCCCCGCGCGATCCGATGGTGCAGGGGGGGCGGGGCTTCGACGGGGCTCCGCGGGCGGGGCCTTTGATCCGCTTCCTATATATATATATATATATATATATATATATATATATATATATATATATATATATATATATATATATATATATATATGCCAAATTTTTTCTAAAATTTTCTGTAAAACTGTTTGAGTGTCAGGGGTCCGAAAGACGAACGTATTTCGGTATTTTCGCGATTTCAGGAGCTTTCGAACACGAAAATACGATCCATTTGAAGTTTCGGAAAGCTGATACGAAGGGCTATAACATACTTTAACCCTATATATTAGTGAATAGGTCTAATACGTTTAGTATTGGTTTCAAGTAGAAAATTGACTATACAACATGGGTATTTTGTGTATCCTATGAGCCTAGGTAGTATGGATATCAAATGAGTGTAGGTATCATAGGTTGTCAAGTATATGTATGATAAAGTACATATATATATTATTATTAGGTAATATGTGTTAGTGAGTATTAGTGTTGATACAAGTGGTTATCAAGTGAGCCAAGTATAGATAAGTTATGTGTCTAGGTATTAGAGTTTGGGGCAAGGTACTAGTGTGATACTTGGGTACCATGAGGATATTGGTATCATGACACTCAAGTATCATGAGTAAGGATAAGTGAGTATTCGAACTTGATTAAGGTATCATATTTGGTATCAAATATTAGTATTAGAGTTAGTTGGGTAACTATCTAGAAGGATAAGGTATTGGTCAAGATACTAAGATATTGGATATTAGAACTAGGTAATGGATAATATCAAGATGTCAAGTGCCAAGAGTAGGGTGAGTATCTTGGATGTAAGGTAACTTTAGATTATGGCCATGTGTTAGTATCTTAGGGGTTGGTATCATATGATACTTAATATGGTACCATGGTACCATGTGCAAACAAGTGGAATATGTGTGGGATAAATTAGAGTGTAGTATCCTAGGGTGTATCAAGGTATTTAGAATATCAAGATACCAAAATATTAGAACTAGTATGAGGTAATACTAGAATACTAAGGTAAGGTTATGATATTGGATATTGGATTAAGATAGCATGGTAAGGGTATTGTCTAGCATGGGTAATTGGTTAGGTATCAAGGTATGAGTTAAGGTATTGGATATTGGTCAAAGTAATGATATTAGCTTAGGTATTAATCTAGGAACTAGGATACGGGATAATATGCTAAGGTATTGGTTAAGGTAATAGGTAATCCCATGTAGCCAATACCTATAAGGTATAGGATAGATATGATGGAGCATATCATGGTATAGGGTATGTCAAGTATTAGGTAGAACATGGTATCCTAAGGATATGCTATCTATATATGTATATATAAGTGTATATATATTTGTATAGGTAGTTAAAGTAATTCTAAGGATAAAGGTAAATACCTTAGTAGCAAGGTAAGTCATGGATATGCATAGGATAGCAAGGGTACAATATCATACATGTATTTTATATAGGTATCATATAGATACCAATATTATAGGATACATAGGGATATAGATATATATTTATACATATAGTATAAGGGGTATATTATACCATGTGGATATAGTATAGGGATATCTTTGTGTATTATGGCATGTAGGGTATATGGATATATATAGTATATGGGTAAGGGAGTAACCTAGCACCATAGGTAAGTATAGACAAATATGTGTGAAGGTATAGTAATGGGTATTTTGGTATACCATAGGTATTGGCATATGCAAGCATGGCAGGGGTAATACGCCTTAGCATAGAAGGGTATTTATACAAAGGGTATAAAGATATATAGGTAAAGGTATTGATCAATGAGAGCGAGATCATAGGCTAAGGTAATACTATAGGTATGGCATGTAGCCATACGAATGCATATAAATGTTTAAGGATATAGATACATAAGGATATTTGTATAAACATGGATAAGTGTACATGAATATAGGCTTAGATGTCCTAGTAGGATAATTACATAGGTAAATGTTATGTATAGGAAAATATTTATATGACTATAGATAGGGACATAATGATACCATATGGGATTGGTATACGGGTATAACATATGGTATTGATATTATTAGAGGGATAGATACCATGTGTATGGGTGTATATAGAAATAGGTGTATATATATGCTAGGATGCAAGATTATATATATATATATATATATATATATATATATATATATATATATATATATATATATATATATATATATATATATATTATTTTTTCTCTCTCCTCTTGTTGCTTCCGCTGGCGGCGGTGAGCGATTTGGGGTTCCCCCCTCCGGCGGCCTCTCCCTCCCTTCCTCTCGATATTCCTCCGCTGGTCCTCCTCCCTATTATTCTCCCCTCTCCACCCATCCCTCGGCGCCTTCTCCCCATGCTCGCCCGGTGTCTTTTGGGCCCATCCTCCCCGTCGGTGACTTCTCCACCCTGGGTTCCTTCCGGCCGCCGCTCTTGGTCTCCTTCCCCCCTTCCACCCCTGTCCCTCGCCTCCACCCCTCCCTGTCCACCGCTTCCCTTCCCTCTAGCCCACCCCCGGCCACAGAGACGGGAGGCTCCTCTGCGCAGGCGGTCATTCCGAAGTCGTTTCTCGCCGCCGCAGGAGGTCGGGCGTCGGTTCTTCCCACTCCGATGCTCCGTTCCAGAGCTCCCGCTTCAGTCGACGGGGATCCCTCCATCTCCTTCCACGCTGAGGATGTTGCTAAGCTCGTCTTCCTATTCAGGTGGGCTCTTGTTAGGAAGTTTTCTCACTCGCGACCCCATGTCGCCTCCATCCGTGCCGCATTCGAGTATTGTGGCTTCGCTGGCCCAGTGGAAGTGGGCGTAATAGATCAAAAACACATTCTCATCCATCCCTCTTCGAAAGCGGACTATTTGCGACTGCGATCCAAAGTTACTTGGTTCATCGGTAGAGCTCCGATGAGGACCTTCAAATGGTTACTGGGTTTTAACCCGCATGAGGAAACCTCCATTACTTCGGTCTGGGCCTCTTTCCCTGGCCTCCCCCTCTTCTTATTCGTGAAGTCGTCGATGCTTATTCTGGCTCAATGCTTGAGGTCTCCATTAACGATCGACAAAGCCATATCGAATTTATTGAGGCCGAGCAGGGCTTGAGTGCTAGTGGATATGGACATCAGCAAGGCCCCACTTAGGCAGATTCAGATCATTCTTCCAGATGGTGCTAGCTATTGCCAAATTACATGATATAAAAATTTCCCAGAGTTATGCTCTTCATGTCATCACCAAGGACATTCGGAGGGGAAGTGTAAGGCGCGGGCCAACATTATAGACTTCGCGTCTGGAGTCATATTCGAAGACACTACTGCTGTCATTGTGCAAGGCTCGGAGGCCACCGCTGGGCAGGTCTTGGGTCTCGTTGCATCCCCAGAGGAAGGACAGCAATCTGAAGATAGGTCTGAACCGTCCCCTAAGGTTATAACCTTCCCCAATGAGGTTCCCCTCCCGGCGAGCGACGGAAAGATTCCATCCCCTAATATTAGCTCAGCGACTGCCTCTACTATAGGCGTAGCAACTGGAGGCTCCCCCTTATGCTCGGTCCCTCCTCCCTCTCTTCCAGTTCCGACACCCAAACCCCCAGGTCACCAAAGTTGCTGCAGCAACAGAAAACCCTCTGATCATGAGATAACCTCACTCCCCGATGTCCTCTCCCCATCTTTCGGGCCATTCTAAAGCAGGAAATGAAGTCACACAGGATCTGTCCCCGAATAAGCACAGTATCGACATCGCCGCCCCTTCTCAGACCGACGCACAAATCAGGAAACAAAGGAAAAAAGAGAAAAGAGAGCGAAGACAGAAGCACCGTGAAGCATCTCCGATGACCCTGAGGTCAGCGACCAAGGATCGTTGTTCTCCATATCCCCTTCCAGATGTTGATGATCCTTTCATGGAACGCGAGAGGTATTGCGAATAGGCGGACCATGCGGCGGGCTAGACATCTTTGCAGGTTACACAAAGTTTCGATTATGATCATCATCGAACCTAAAGTTCTGATCAAGAAGCTCACCCACTACCAACTGCAACTAGGTTTTTCGGGTTCGATAGCGGGAGCCAAGGACATCTGGATTTTGTACAGAAATATGGCAGTTTTTAACAATATCAGGGAGCACGATCAGGCCCTCACGGTCACCATTGATCACCCGACCCTTGCTCAGCAGTCCATCATCACTGTTGTGCACGGCAGCAGCTCGAAGCGGGAGCGTAGGCTCCTCTGGTCGCAGCTCTCTACTATTATGGAGGACCTCCTTAGTCATCCTTGGGCTTGCTTAGGTAACTTTAATGCGATTTTGGAAGTTGATGAGAAGCGAGGTGGGCGTCCCCTGTCGGCCTCATCGATTGTAGACTTCGCCAACTGCATCCTTGATACGGGGCTTATCCCTGTACCTTCCTCGGGCTGCGAATTCATTTGGTGCAACATGCAGGAGGGAGAGAAGCGTCAAAGATCCAGACTAGACAGAGTCTTGGTTGACCACCGTTGGTAGGAATTGGTGGACTTATTGTCCACTAACCTGAACCCCCAGGAGTTCGATCATTCTCCTATCCTCCTTGAGGTTAGGGTTAAAGCTCCCCCCTCCCCCCCCCCCTCCGTTTGAGAGCTTTTAAGTTTCAAAACTTCTGGACTACCCGGAGTTCTGTTAAACGGTGCGGGGCACTTGGATATCAGCTGACAGTCTCGACCCCCTTTACCGTGTAGCTCTACGGTTGAAGGCGACCAGGAGGGCATTGTCTTCTTGGAGCAGGGTCACATTTGGGGACATATTCGTTGAAGCTCGAGCGGCGGAGGATGAGGTCAACGCAGCAGAAGCAGCCATCCAGGAGGTAGATTCGGAGCCTAACAGAGCGGCTCTCAACTTGGCGGCGACTAAGCTCAGATCTCGGATTCTGATAGAGGAGAGTTTCTGGAAACAAAAAGCGAGACTCAAATGGGCTACGAATGGTGACAAAAACATAAAGTACTTCCATGCTTGCGTGAAAGGTAAGAGAAAGGCTCTGTACATTCATAAAATTACTGACAAAGAAGGGCAGATTCAGACAGAGCACAGAAAGATTCTCAAGGCTGCCTGCATCCATTTCGAGTGTCTTTTTACGAAGGAGTAGATTGTCCCAGATATGGATCTCATTGCTAACATCCCGCTGCTGGTATCTGACCAGGACAATGTACATTTGAATCGGCTTCCTTCCTCTGATGAGGTGAAAGAGACGATCTGGGCTTTGAACAAGGACAGTTCCCTTAGTCCGGACGTTTTCTCGGGGACCTTCTTCCGCCACTGCTGGAACATCATCAAAGGAGACTTAGTCGAGGCCATTATAGCTTTCTTCTAAGGGGCTAGATATCCAAAAGCGATATCGAGCACTCTCCTGATTCTTCTCCCCAAGGTACAAAACCCTTCTTCCTTTTCGGATTTCAGGCCCCTCAGCATGTGCACGTTCGTCAATAAGATTATCTCCAAGATTTTGGCTAATAGAATGGCTCCCATCCTTACAAAGATTATCTCTCCCGAATAGAGCGGCTTCGTTCGGGGAAGAAACATCATGGACAACATCAAGTTGGCTCAGGAGGTGGTTCACTGCATCAAAAAATTGGGCAGAGGCAGAAATTTAGCTATCAAACTGGATATGGAGAAAGCTACGATAGGCTGGACTGGCACTTCATGATCAGGGTATTCAGAACCTTTGGTTTCAGCGAAGTGTGGGTTAACATCATTTGGAGATCAGTTGCGGACTGTTGATTCTCTACTTTGATTAATGGGACATCTGGTGGTTTCTTTCCCTCCTACCGAGGCATTAAGCAGGGAGATCTCTCCCATCATCTTCATTGTTGCGGCGGAAGCTTTGAGCTGAAACCTTAACAAAATGGGGGCTATCCTAAGATTCTTCTACTTTTAGACGGCTAGCGGTTGTCCCCTTATCACTCACTTGGCTTATGCAGACGACATACTCATTTTCTCGGCAGGAGATATTCGGTGGAGGTTGTCACGAGCCGCATCCTGAAAAGGGGCACGAGCACGTGGTTACGTCCAGCCTACGCCGCAGAATCGGCTGTAGAACGCTGTATATAGGGTTTATAAATACTACGACTAAAATAGTATAAAAGTACATGTACAGTATATACACTCCGAATGGAGGTGACATAGCAATACAGTCTCAATCACAAAATAAACTAAGGTAGATAGCATGGAAAGGAAATAGGATAGATGAGATAGAAAGGTAATACGTTCAAGAATCCACACAAACCCAAAGCTATACACAACATCACAGAGTCACAGAATATAATATAAAACACTACAATATGAAAGTACTAGCTGGATCGCAGTCCAGGCAAACCTAACTAAACTAACTACTCTGGGAGTGCAAAGTCTAGTGGCTCTACTATCAAGCCACGGTCCTGGTCTACTCCATCTAACTCGACCCCATAATAGGTCGAGCAATCTGCCTCAGAATCATCTGTAATATATCAACGGTATCCTGTCAGAAAAATAAGCAAGTACAAACACTAACAGCAGTTCCATATGAATTGACAAATTCTATAAGAGACATTATAATAAAATATAAGACAAAATCAACAGAAAATATATATATCAAGATGTGAGTACTGAATAGGATGACAATATGTATATATATAGGATGACTTGGGAACCATTCGGAAGCCGAGTTACAACCCTTAAACCAAACAAGGACCTGGGTTGTAACCCTTCTCCCGAACAGAACTTAGCCTCCTATGATAAATAAATATGAAAGGTGCCTTGAATTATTAGTGCGTTATGTGATCGGCTTGGGAAAGACATGTTCAGGCTTTCCATCTGACCGGCTACGAACAAGTAACAAGTGTGAATTAATAAGTGTGAAGAATAAGGCCGGTCACCATGGAAAGTTATGAACAAGTAGCTATGGACAAGTGACGAGTACAAGTGTGAAGAACAAGTAGGGATTTTGATCACACAACCACTAATAACTTTCCATCCCCGAATAGTATAATGGATCCGGACATAACACGTCATGACACAGGATTCAAAAGCAGGTTATCAGCCCACTCCTAAGTCCATGTCTATACAAGTACAAGTAACAAGTCGAGTCTTGTACCAATATACCAAATAATCCGGGAACAACATCTCATGACAGGATCCGACATATACTAGTCCGTGAAATATCGTGTCTGGAAATCAAGTAAGACACTACAACTGAATCGGATATAGCAGATATTAAGACAATGAAAACTATCAGTGAATGTACTCGCCTGTGGTCCTGAGCTGATAAGGTGAACAGATGCTCAGAGTAATCACAGACCTATAGATGAGATGCCATGAGTCCAAACAGGGTTTAATAATGAAAGGAAAGCTAATCTAGTCATGATATGCAAGTCTAAGTCAAAACTATGTCAAACCAAATCACACCAAGCTAAACTAGGTCATACTAGGTCATACTGAGTCACACTAGGACAACCAAGGTCAAATAAGGTCACAGGAAGTCAATCCAAGTCAAACTAGGTCAATCTGGGTCAATGGTTGACTTATAGTTGACTTTTGGTCAAAAAGTCAACTCTAGTCAACTCTGGTCAATACTGAGTCAACTTTGGGTCAACCCTAGGTCAAACTAGTCAAATGTTGACTAACAGTTGACTTTCAGTCAACTGGTCAACTCTGGTTTGGTTTTGGGTTAATTCTAAGTCAAGTGTTGACTTGAAGTTGACCTTCGATCAAAAAGCCAACTCTTGGTCAATGGGGGTCAAGACTAGCCTAAACTACCCTTATCTAGTCATTACCTACCAAGACAACCTATTTCTAAGCCCATCTTAGAAGTCAAATTCAAAATCTTAACAATACCCTATTACCTACATTTACCCTTCACAAGGTAAATACCAATACCTTGCCCATTACAAAGGAAACCCCTCTAGATCTCAGTATACTAGTCTAGGCTTCTTAGGGTAGCTAGATACTATCCTATCTAAGATTTACCTACCAAGAAATCTATGATTCTTGGGCATCTAATCCATCTTATGGTCATGTTGGTCATCTCAACATTACCTTAGGATATCGTCATGATACGCTATGGTATATTGAGATACCAAACCCTACTCTCTACCAACATTCCTAGTTTACTCTCCCACACTCTCCTAGTGTCTAGGTTAGTCCCCTCTACTAGTCCAATAGGATACTAACCTAGTAGGACACTAACTTAGCTAACTCACTACCTAATACTATCACAACCATCACTAACACCAATCACTAACTAACCCCTCTAACTAGACACTCAACCTACACTAGACACCACTCAACTAGGCACTAACTAAGGGTTTATATAGGTCATCTAGGGGATCAATTTGTGCGGCAACATGGGATTCAAATGGTATATGTATTGAATGAAAAATGAATGGATGAAAGAGTGAATTGATGGAGGGGTGAATGGATTGAATAGAATGGAATGCATGGATGAATGAAGATTGAAATGAAGTATGGATGGACTGAAATTATGAAGAGGGAATGGATGAATGATGTAGGATTAATGAATGGATGAGTAGGAGAATGAATGAAGAAATGGGTGGATGAAACATGTGAATGAATGAGTGAACCAAGGGATGATATGGGGCTGAAATGTGGTGCCTATGGGCTGTCCTATGGGGTATTCATGGCTGAATGTCAGGGCTGATTTGGAGGCTTATATATGGGCAAATATATGGCTGATTTGTAGGGTTGAATGGGGGCTAAATTGGCTTATGTAGGGGCTGATTTATAGGTGATATGGAGGCTTATATATGGGATGATATGTGGCTAAGTGTGGCTGAATGTAGGGGCTGTTATGGACTGAATATAGGGCTATTTTGGGACTGTCAAATGGGTGAAATGGAGGCTGAAATGGCTGTGTATATTGGGGCTTTAAGTGGACTGTTTTGGGGCTGAAATAGATGTGAATATGGCTGATTTGTGGGCTGCAATGGGCTGTGATATAGGGGCTGATTTATAGGTAATATATGGCTGATATGTGGGCTGTCCCCCCCCCCTCCCCATAACCTGTTGAAACAACAGCACCTAGCTGCTACCTTCTCCCCCTTTCACCACCACTCTAACCACCACTCTATATCCATCTCTCTCTCAATCTCAAATCTCCACTCTCTCAATCTCTATATAAATCTCTACTCCCCACTCTCACTCTCTAATCACATTCTCTACGCTCCCTTCTCCTCTCTATATCCTCCATACACACACACATACATATATACATATCCACACACATAAACACACACACATATATATATATATACACATATGTATAACCACACACACACACATATATATATACACACATACACTCCAAAACATCCCGAAACTTATCCGAATATCCGAATCCTCACAATTCTACCCTCTAGGGCCTAGACACGTACCCCCACACAAGCAATCTAACACGTGCATGCAAGCAAAAACGAGAAACGATGCCCGAATGGCCAAATGGCCATTTTGGCGACTCCGGAGTGTCTGATTCGCGATACCGCACGATACGAACACCAAACCTATCCAAAATCGACCCAAACTCTACCCACGAGTTTTAAATAATGATTAGAACCTATTCTAAGTGCTAACTTGCCGATTCTAGTGTCGGTACAAAAAGTCACCCGTGTGTTGGAACCCGAAAATCCCGAAAAGAGCCTATTTTTATGATCTCTCGTGAAACGATCCCACGTATCCAAATATGGACACGTACCTAGCCTCATATCACCCAAACTAACCTAATTAGGTCTAAATATGCTAGGGGCAACACCCAAACATGTCAATTTAGGATTTTCCCCAAAATTGGCACTAAACCTAGCCCGAAAGTTCCAAATTGAGTCCAATGGGTTCCAAACCTCTTCTAATGGGTTATCCTACACCTCTAACATCCTCTAATATGTACATAACACTAATTAGGAGTAATTACAAAGTTAGAGTTAGGGTTTACCTCTCGGGAGTTGGAATCCCAAGGAAAAGCCCCAAAATTGGTTCTTTTTGGGTCAAAGCCAAATCTAAGCTTCCAACCCCTCCATGCTAGGTTCTACATAGATAAAAACCACAAATAAGAGATAAACAAGGGTTAACACCAAGATTAGAGAGAGATCTAGAGTATGAAAGAGAATTAGAAGAGATTTGACTTACTTTGGAGCTTAAAATTCAAAGGGAAAAGAAAGGGATTTTGTGGAATGAGAGAAAAGAATGAGAGAGAGGGTTTCTTGCAAATGAGAAGAAGGGAGGGGGTTCTTGCTGCTGGCCGACCATAATTTAGAGGGTTGGGGGCATTTTGCAATTTACCAAAATGCCCTCCAAGTCAAAGAAATGAGTGGTTTTGAGTTGGGGTCGAAATGGTAACTTGAAAACTCCTAATTTCAAGTTCTAAATCTAATTCTAATCCCTAATCCCACTAAAATCAAATGGGATTAGTCAAATATAAATATCTGGGTTTGGTCATGACAAGTTGGTCGGGTCTAGTTGGGTCCAAAACTGATCCGGGTCGCTAGCACAAGTCAAAATGAGACAAAACTCAAACCCGATGAAATAAAATCCCAAAACACAATATTAATAAATAAATATTCACAAAAAATTAGAATATTAAAAATGAAAAATTTGTCCTCAATTTTGAAAACTGAAGGTGACAAATCTATCCACCTTAAAAAAATTTCGTCCTCGAAATTAAAACAAAGCAATCACAGAAAATCATGCAGTTCGATAATCAAATGCGTCTGTCCAAAATCATGATACTCAGAATCTCCGTCATGCTAGTAAGCAAGGCTACGATAATCATAGAGTCCTCGACTAAGGTACATACCTCTAGAATTATGGTATTTAAAATTTTTGTATTATCGCATGCTTGGCAGCGAAAATCTTAAATTTCCACACCCGAAAAATACGTCCATAATCCGACTATATGTCCTCACTATGCCTGCTAGCATGACCCTAGAGAATTCCGAAATCTCATAATCGAGACGACCTAGCCCATACGACTTATCTCAGAAGAATATCACATCAAATGAACAAAATTTTATCAAACGATCAAGGAATAGATGGAATCGAATTTCAAGACAGTTTATAAGGAGGCAAATGCGGAAATTAGATCGAAAGATTGGAACCTGCAATCTGCCCTGCTACTGCCGGAGTGCCCTTAACAGTCATGGCGAAAGCACGCCCCTGCTGGCCTCCTCTAGCCTGCTGCACTCTGTCCTGGCCTGCCTGTCTGGCTGCATGAGCAGCACAGTTCTTTATCTGGTGATCTGGAGCTCCACAGAATAAACAAACTTCCAGCCTCATCCTGCAAACCTTCCCGGTGTGCTCCATCTTCTTGCAGAAAGTACACTGGATGGCCTGCCTCTTGCCCTAACCCTGCTGCTGGTCGATACGTGCTGGTGCCTGCTGAAACTGTAACTGAGACTGCTGCTGGAACTGCCACTGCTGGAAGTGAGGGAGCTTCGCCGGCCCCGCACTGGAACTCGCTCCAAGAACGTCACTGTCCCTCTTCGGCTTGAGGCCGAAGTCCTCCTCTGCTATATGTGCCTCCGTCAGTATCTGCTCGAAGGTCGCATCACGTCGCCCGGAAGTACGAGTGCGGACCGTATGAATAAGGCCTCTCCGGAACTTGTGGGCCTTATACCCCTCATCCTGGATCAGATCTGGTGCAAACCTGCTCAGACGGAAGAACTTCGCTGCATACTCGTCTACCGACGAGTTCCCCTGCTCTAATCCGACGAACTGGGCCTCCAGAGCTGTCAAGGCCACATCGGGGTAGAACTTCTCCTTAAAGAGCCGCCTGAAGTTCTCCTAAGTCAAACCCCTCACCGACGCACGAGGATCCTGGCGAAACCACGTCAAGGCGATGTCGAAGAACTGACTCGCCGCAGCTGTGACCCATAGTCCCCTCGGAACCTCTACTAACTCCAGGCTCCTCTGTACGTCCTCTAACCAGTCATCTGCATACAGGATACCCTCGGTACCCTTGAAGTCTCTCGGGTTCATCTTTCTGAAATCTAGGCATGTGCCAGGCCTCCCCTAACCCTGCTGCTGAACTGGAGCACCCTGAACTATACCCGGTGTAACCCTCTCTACTGTTTCCATCGCCAGCTGGTAGAAGTTCTCCATACTCTGCCGTAATACCGCTGCCTGGTGGTGTTGTGCCTCAGCCTGTGCCCTCTGGGTCTGCAACATCTGCTGTAGAAGGGCCATCATCTGCTGAGTATCAATCGATAGCGGAGACGACGATGGAAGAGTCTCAGGAATGACTATGGACGGTCCCGCTGCTGGAGGTGGAAGACCTCCTGGAACCATCGCTGCTACTCCCGCCTGAAGGGCAGGAACTGAGGTGGTAACTCCCTCAACTGCAGCTCCCTCAACCAGAGGTGAAAGTCCTACCAGATCGGGCCTCTCCGGAACAGTACTAGATCCTTCTGCCTGAGAGCGAGTACTCGTCATCCTGAGGATAGATTGAAACAAGGAATCAATATGGCATATAATAGGGAATTTCAAAGAAGGACAATTAAATTTAATGCAAAAGAGTTGTCATGGTAATCAAAAGATCAGAAATTTCCTAAAATGTGATTGAGTAACTCCTATCATATCCTAGATCCTACGTCCTAATTGCAGGCTCGTAATTAGTACTCTAAGTCGAGCACCATTACGAGATCATACTAATTACGACACTGACCTGCATGGGCCACCACAAAAACGTGTTACGACCCGCACCCTGAAAAGGGGCACGAGCACGTAGTTACGTCTAGCCTACGCCGCAGAATCGGCAGTAGAACGCTGTATATAGGGTCTGTAAATACTACGACTAAAACAGTATAAAAGTACCTGTACAGTATATAAACTCCGAATGGAGCTGACATAGCAATACAGTCTCAATCACAAAATAAACTAAGGTAGATAGCATAGAAAGGAAATAGGATAGATGAGATAGAAAGGTAATAAGTTCAAGAATCCACACAAACCCAAAGCTATACACAACATCACAGAGTCACAGAATATAATATAAAATACTACAATATGAAAGTACTAGCTGGATCACAGTCCAGGCAAACCTAACTAAACTAACTACTCTGGGAGTGTAAAGTCTAGTGGTATTACTATCAAGCCACGGTCCTGGTCTACTCCATCTAACTCGACCCCATAATAGGTCGGACAATCTGCCTCAGAATCATCTGTAATATATCAACGGTATCCTATCAGGAAAATGAACAAGTACAAATGCTAACAGCAGTTCCATATGAATTGACAAATTCTATAAGAGACAGTATAATAAAATACAAGACAAAATCAACAGAAAATATATATCAATATATGAGTACTGAATAGGATGACAATATATATATATATAGGATGACTTGGGAACCATTCGAAAGCCGAGTTACAACCCTTAAACCAAACAAGGACCGGGGTTGTAACCCTTCTCCCGAACAGAACTTAGCCTCCTATGATAAATAAATATAAAAGGTGCCTTGAATTATTAGTGCGTATGTGATCGGCTTGGGAAAAATATGTTCAGGCTTTCCATCTGACCGACTACGAACAAGTAACAAGTGTGAAGTAACAAGTGTGAAGAATAAGGCCGATCACCATGGAAAGTTATGAACAAGTAGCTAAGGACAAGTGACGAGTACAAGTGTGAAGAACAAGTAGGGATTTTGATCACACAACCACTAATAACTTCTCATCCCCGAATAGTATAATGGATCCGGACATAACACGTCATGACACGGGATTCAAAAGCAGGTTATCAGCCCACTCCTAAGTCCATGTCTATACAAGTACAAGTAACAAGTCGAGTCTTGTACCAATATACCAAATAATCCGGGAACAACATCTCATGACAGGATCCGACATATACTAGTCCGTGAAATATCGTGTCTGGAAATCAAATAAGACACTACAACTGAATCGGATATAGCAGATATTAAGACAATGAAAACTATCAGTGAATGTACTCGCCTGTGGTCCTGAGCTGATAAGGTAAACAGATGCTCAGAGTAATCACAGACCTATAGATGAGATGCCATGAGTCCAAACAGGGTTTAATAATGAAAGGAAAGCTAATCTAGTCATGATATACAAGTCTAAGTCAAAACTAGGTCAAACCAAATCACACCAAGCTAAACTAGGTCATACTAGGTCATACTGAGTCACACTAGGACAACCAAGGTCAAACAAGGTCACAGGAAGTCTATCCAAGTCAAACTAGGTCAATCTGGGTCAAGGGTTGACTTACAGGTGACTTTTGGTCAAAAAGTCAACTCTCGTCAACTCTGGTCAATACTGAGTCAACCCTGGGTCAACCCTAGGTTAAACTAGTCAACTGTTGACTAACAGTTGACTTATAGTCAACTCTGGTTTGGTTCTGGGTCAATTTTAAGTCAAATGTTGACTTAAAGTTGACCTTCGATCAAAAAGTCAACTCTTAGTCAATGGAGGTCAAGACTAGCTTAAACTACCCTTATCTAGTCATTACCTACCAAGACAACCTATTTTTAAGCCGATCTTAGAAGTCAAACTCAAAATCTTAACAATACCCTATTACCTACATTTATCCTTCACAAGGTAAATACCAATACCTTGCCCATTACAAAGGAAATCCCTCTAGATCTCAGGATACTAGCCTAGGCTTCTTAGGGTAGCTAGATATTATCCTATCTAAGGTTTATCTACCAAGAAATCTAGGGTTCTTGGGCATCTAATCCATCTTATGGTCATGTTGGTCATATCAACATTACCTTAGGATATCGTCATGATACGCTATGGTATATTGAGATACCACACCCTACTCTCTACCAACCTTCCTAGTTCACTCTACCACACTCTCCTAGTGTCTAGATTAGTCCTCTCTACTAGTCCAATAGGATACTAACCTAGTAGGACACTAACTTAGCTAACTCACTACCTAATACTATCACAACCATCACTAACACCAATCACTAACTAACCCCTCTAACTAGACACTCAACCTACACTGGACACCACTCAACTAGGCACTAACTAAGGGTTTATATAGGTCATCTAGGGGATCAATTTGTGGGGCAACATGGAGTTCAAATGGTATATGTATTGAATGAAAAATGAATGGATGAAAGCGTGAATTGATGGAGGGGTGAATGGATTGAATAGAATGGAATGCATGGATGAATGAAGATTGAAATGAAGTATGGATAGACTAAAATTGTGAAGAGGGAATGGATGAATGATGTAGGATTAATGAATGGATGAGTAGGAGAATGAATGAAGAAATGGGTGGATGAAACATGTGAATGAATGAGTGAACCAAGGGATGATATGGGGCTGAAATGTGGTGCCTATGGGCTGTCCTTTGGGGTGTTCATGGCTGAATGTAAGGGCTGATTTGGAGGCTTATATATGGACAAATATATGGCTGATTTGTAGGGTTGAATGGGGGCTGAATTGGCTTATGTAGGGGCTGATTTATAGGTGATATGGAGGCTTATATATGGGACGATATGTGGCTGAATGTAGGGGCTGTTATGGACTGAATATAGGGCTGTTTTGGGACTGTCAAATGGGTGAAATGGAGGCTGAAATGGCTGTGTATATTGGGGGTTTAAGTGGACTGTTTTGGGGCTAAAATGGATGTGAATATGGCTGATTTCTGGGCTGCAATGGGCTGTGATATAGGGGCTGATTTATAGGTAATATATGGCTGATATGTGGGGCTGTCCCCCACCCTATAACCTGTTGAAATAGCAGCACCTAGCTACTGCCTTCTCTCCCTTTCACCACCACTCTAACCACCACTCTATATCCATCTCTCTATCACTCTCTCAATTTCAAATCTCCACTCTCTCAATCTCTCTATATAAATCTCTACTCCCCACTCTCACTCTCTAATCACATTCTCTACTCTCCCTTCTCCTCTCTATATCCTCCATACACACACACATACATATATACATATCCACACACACAAACACACACACATATATATATACACATATGTATAACCACACACACACACACACATATATACACATACACTCCAAAACATCCCGAAACCTATCCGAATATCCCAATGCTCACAATTCTACCCTCTAGGGCCTAGACATGTACCCCACACAAGCAATCTAACATGCGCACGCAAGCGAAAATGAGAAACGAGGCCCGAATGGCCAAATGGCCATTCTGGCGACTCTGGAGTGTCCGATTCACGATATCGCGCGATACGAACACAAACATATCCGAAATCGACCCAAACTCCACCCACGAGTTCTAAATAATGATTAGAACCTATTCTAAGTGCTAACTTGCCGATTCTAGTATCGGTGCAAAAAGTCACCCGTGTGTTGGAACCCGAAAATCCCGAAAAAGCCTATTTTTATGATTTCTCGCAAAACGACCCCACGTATCCAAATATGGACACGTAGCTAGCCTCATCTCACCCAAACTAACCTAATTATGTCTAAATACGCTAGGGGCAACACCCAAACATGTCAATTTAGTATTTTCCCCAAAATTGACACTAAACCTAGTCCAAAAGTCCCAAATTGAGTCCAATGGGTTCTAAACCTCTTCTAATGGGTTACCCTACACCTCTAATTAGGTGTAATTACAAGAGTTAAAGTTAGGGTTTACCTCTTGGGAGTTGGAATCCTAAGAAAAAGCCCCAAAATTGGTTCTTTTTGGGTCAAAGCTAAATCTAAGCTTCCAACCCCTCCATGCTAGGTTCTACCTAGATAAAAATCACAAATAAGAGATAAACAAGGGTTAACACCAAGATTAGAGAGAGATCTAGAGTATGGAAGAGAATTAGGAGAGATTTGACTTACTTTGGAGCTTAAAATTCAAAGGAAAAAGTAAGGGATTTTGTGGAATGAGAGAAAAGAATGAGAGAGAGGGTTTCTTGCAAATGAGAAGAATGGAGGGGTTTTTTACTGCTGGCCGGCCATAATTTAGAGGGTTGGGGGCATTTGGCAATTTACCAAAATGTCCTCCAAGTCAAAGAAATGAGTGGTTTTGAGTTGGGGTTGAAATGGTAACTTGAAAACTCCTAATTTCAAGTTCTAAATCTAATTCTAATCCCTAATCCCACTAAAATCAAATGGGATTAGTCAAATATAAATATCTGGGTTTGGTCATGACAAGTTGGTCGGGTCTAGTTGGGTCCAAAACTGATTCGGGTCGCTAGCACAAGTCGAAATGAGACAAAACTCAAACCCGATAAAATAAAACCCCAAAACACAATATTAATAAATAAATATTCACAAAAATATTAGAATATTGAAAATGACAAATTTGCCCTCAATTTTGAAAACTGGAGGTGACAGAGGTGGTTTTGTATATCCTCAGGAGATATTCTAAAGCTTCTAGGCAACGTATCAACGCTTCCAAAAGCGTTGTTTACGTTCATCATTCAGTTGAGCAGTGCAAGAGGGAGGCTACGGGAATGCTACTGGGTTTGAGGTCAAGGGTCCTCCGTTCAACTACCTCGGGTGTCCGCTTACATAAGGTAAGAAAAATACAATAATGTTCAAACCTCTTATGGCTAAGATTAGACAAAGATTGGAAGGCTGGCACAATTGCATACTATCTCCTGGCAGGAAATTAACTCTCCTACAACATGTGCTTTCCTCCATCCATATATACACACTCGCTGCCAACGCTCCTCCGAAGAAGGTTCTTGACAATATTGAGCAATTGTTCCAGCGGTAACTGTGGGGCCACCAAGGGGGGCCGAAAAGCGTATCTGGTCTTCCTGGAACATCATTACTTACCCTACGGCAGAGGGAGGGTTGGGCCTTCGCAAACTTGCCGACGTTGTCGACGCCCTTTCTATAAAACTTTAGGTGAAGGTGCGTACTTCCCCATCTCTATGGAGCCAGTACATCATTGTCAGGTATTGTAGGCTTTCCCATCCCTCCCAGGTTTGTGCTAACAGCAACGCATCGGCCCCACGGAGGAGACTTCTCCATGGAAGGAGCCTCGGTGACCACAATATCAGTTGGGAGGCACCCGAGGACTACGCAGGCGGACACTCGGCTCATTCGGTCGCGGACGAGGCTTCCGGCTCCCAAAGTCGGGCGGCTGAGCATCATATGGCGGCAGACCATGGCGTTCCCGGCATCGGAGGGGCGCACGGGACAGGTGGTCCCAATCGGCGGCTCAGTTTCTTCCAGCACGGCACCCACGCCCTGGTGGCTACTTCGGCTACATTTTCGACTTTGGGCAGGTTTATATGGTCCCCCAACTCTTCTGGCTTGTTTACCACGGCATCTGCTTGGGACTTGACCTGGGACAAGCGCCCCATTGTGGTTGAATTGGCAAACATGTAGCATCAACGCATCCCTCGTAAATGGTCGATCCTTATTTGCAGGCTCAGGAGTCGGAAGCTACCAACTGACGATATTTTGATCACCTTCGGGTACAGCCTTACGTCGAGGTACTACTGTTGTCGAGAACCTAGGGGGAGGACATTGACCACACATTTTCTTTGGGAGACATGGCATGCGAAGTTTGGGGGCATTTTAGGAGACTTTATTTCATGGAAGAGCACAACAACAATCACAGGTTCAGACACATTGTGGAGCGCCTAGCTCTTTGCGGAGCGCAGCCATCATCTGGGTTTTTGGAAGAACAAGAACAAATCTAGATTTGAAGGACGCACGTTCGACAGTGTGCAATTGATTTCAGAAATCTCCAGACAATGCTCTATGGTGGAGAATTCGAATAGGATTTCGAGCTAGATGTTCTTCCTTTTTTCCATTTTTGTTTTTGGATCCGGCCTATCTCATGTTAAATAAAATTTTATATATTAACAAGAAAAAATCTAGATTTGAAGGACGCACGTTCGATGGTATATTGTATATTGTATATGTATATATATAGGTAATCCCATGAGAATAGCATATTGCTACATATGTATATCCTATATGTTAGGGATAGGTAGGTAAGGGTATTGGTCAAGGTAAGTGAGTTCATAGCTAATGTTATGGATAAATGGTTAGGGATATGGGTCTATATATGAATATATGGATATATGTATATTATATCGGTAAAGGATAAATGTTTAGATATGGATAAAGGGCATATTGGTATATGTTATGGAAAGGTAAAGATAATGGTATAGGTAATAGGCATTGGGTACATCTAGGTGTATATAAAGGGTAAATTGGCTAAGGTAATCCTAATTAGTGGGTAACTAGTAGAGATGTAAGATATGTGTATTGATACTTGGTAATATTAGCTAGTATGGCTAATACCTTCAAGGTATGGACCTAGAAACAAGGTATTTACTAGCATGGACTAGAAAACCTAGTTTACCTAAGGTATTGACTAATAGTTAAGGTATTTTAAGATACGGGCTAATGTATTAGATAAATGTCTGATACAGGTTAAGATATTGTGATACTGGGTAAGATAAATAGATATAGGTCAAGATATTGCTAGAAATTATAGGTAGAAGTATATATTAGGGTAATATACGTTAGAAACTTATTAGTATAGCCTAGAAATGTAGTATTGGCCTAGTATTGACTAGTTTGACCTACTTAGTACCTAAAAATCAAATAGTGACTTGTTAAGACCTAGTATAACTTTATAAACCTTACAAATAGGTAAAATCAATCTAGAAAGTAGGATATAACATATTTTGACTGTGTTAACCTAGATTTGACCTAGTTTGACTATTATAACCTAGTTTTGACCTAGAAACCTAATTTTGAGTTAGTTAAATATATTGTTGACTTTAAAATACTATTTGACCTTGATACATCATATATAGGTCACTTGGACTCCAGTTTAGGTACTATCTGATATTCATTGCTCCGAACCTCAAGTGAGTACATTCTCTGATAATTTTTTGTTTATGGTATCTTCTATATTTCTTGTATTTAGTGTAGATATCATTGATCTTTTGACTCATTGATTATACAGATTGGTATTTTCGGATCCCATCATGAGATGTTATTCCGTGTTTGTCATTGTGTACCTTGTGCAAGCCTTGTTGTTGTTCTTGTGCATTATAAGGATACTGATTCCTTCGAAGGCTCTTGACCTTTTCAGAGAATACCGTATCGTAACGTACCGTGGTTGGATCCATTGTACCAGTCGGGACGGAGAGTAGTAGTATAGATATATGATCATACCTTTTCCATGCATGTCATTGTTCTCCGTGAGTGTTAATCATACACCGCACGTATGATTAACCAAGCCCTAAATTTTCGTACAAGTTCCTAAGCCGATCACATGTTGAAACTAGTGCTCACTCACGTAGATAGTTATTTCATAATTATTGTACATGATGTTTCCTGCTCTTATGTTTACTTACAGATTTTGTATCTTGCTACATTCATGTACATGTTATATTATCTTATATATTCTCTCTATTTACTGTTACATAGTCTTTATCATTTACTGAAACTGCTATCAGCGGTATACTTTGCTCCAATCCTGACTGGATATATTTTTTCCAGATGATTTAGACGACGAGTGCCCTACCTACTATGACCCACATGACGTAGTAGGAGTAGACCAGGAGGCACTGATTCAGGAGGGCTTAGCTCCAGCTGAGGAGGCTCTAGTAGCGACTCAGTCAGACTAGTTTAGTACTAGATTTGTCTCCAACTTTATGACGCATGACATGTTATTATTTGAGGCTTATGTTATTGAGATAGTTGACTCTTAGACTCTGGATTTGGACTTGTGTTATATTTATGTTAGATTCTCCTGGATATTTCATATCATATCTTTATTGTGCCATTTATCTTCCTTATAGTAATTGTGATTGAGTAAGAAGATTATAATTATTTGTCCTCCATTTGGAGTAAAGATATCTTGATAGGTTATAATACATATTGTTAGTTAGCATAGTAGTCCTAGACAGCGTTCTACCGTCGATGCTGCGATGTAGGCTGGGCATTGTCTCATACTTGTGCCCTTACACCGGGTGCAGGTCGTGACAAGTCTATAGGAGCTTAGTTTTTGTCTTGAGTTAATGTATTTTTGACTCTCCGTCTTAATGTTTTTGAGATAGTTACTTCTTACCGATTTATCTTTAATATATCATATTTTATTAGTCGGTATTTGTAAATATATGTGTTTAGCACAAGCTTCTTATTACTTGAAAAGTAAATACTTGTACTTTTATTTTAACATTGTGCTTGAATAATATATTCATTATCGATTCTCATGCTTTATTTTGATTAACTTCTTGTGAATCTATTTTGTCTTTGCCTAATAAAGCATATGAAGTACGTTTAGGCAACTCTAGAGGAGGGTGAATAGAGTATGTGTCGATAATACCCAATTAAAATAACTCTATTCAAATCTACCCAACAGAAATAATAATTAGAGTATAAGTGCGGAATATAAATAGAGATCAGAGAAGCATACGCAGACACAACAGTTTTTAACCTGGTTTTCCTCATGGAGGACTAGTCCAGGCCTGAGAACTCTAGCTCAGGATTGAAATCCACTATTTGTGAAATAGCGTACAACCACGTGCCTTTACTTAGAAGAGCACGCCAACTTCTTACAGATTCGCAGATGGTGAGACTTGGAATTGTCCAAGTGACTTCTTTTGGAACTCTTACACACAAACTTCTAGTTGACTCGCACTGAGCACCTTGGGGGCTTGGAAAGTTTTGTGGCTAGTTAGATGAGAAGAATAAGCTCTTGAATGTATAGGTTATAGAAGAAGAGAAGATGAGAAGATTGGATGATTGAAAATGAGAGAAATCAAGGCCTATATATACTAGTCCAGAGAGGCAGAGTTCGGCCAGAACTCTGTCCCAAATATTCAAATATTTAGCCGTTGGACAACTAGCAACCAGCAAACCCTAAAATCAGGTCCTGAAATTAAGGGGGTAGAGTTCGACCCGAACTCTGTATGGGGCAGAGTTCGGTCTGAAGTCTGTCTCCTTGGGGATAGAATGTTCAATGGGCTATTTTGGGTTTGTAGGTTTTTGGACTTTTGTTTGCGGGGCTTTGGGTGTAAAGTCTAGGGTTGAGATACTCAGTGCGACTCAACTTACAATAGCTTAGACTCAATAAAAAGTAAAATACAGACTCAGAGAATAAGTAAATAGCAGCATGTCATAGCAATTGTCAATGATATTCGTCTTGAGCTGATGTGTGGTGATTGTCTGTTTTGGAGCTTGATGTGTCAAGTTGGATCATAACAGATATCGTCTTATTAATTATCAAGATTAGGTTGACTGCGATCCAGTTTGGGTCAACAATCTCTCCCATTTTGATAATTGACAAAAATACGATATTTGCATGTCGTAACATTCATACCTGGACACATGGAATAATGATAATAACTCCCCCGTAGATGAACATGTCGGCTCCCCCTTAAATGGATATGTTCTGAGACAAGTTCTAATCCAAGCAAGAACAACAATATATATTGAAGCTCAAAACACATGTCCACATAAATATCACAAGTATTATCAAGTGTATCCAAAACACAAGCAAATATCACAAGTATTCTCCCCCTTTGTCATTTAGCAAAGTGATAAAGTGGCTCCACCATAAAAAGTAGACAAAGTGAATACATGCAATCACACAACGTGGAACCACAATCATAGAGAGAAACTACTAGCAGTTTTATATCTCATAAAAACCAAAGTGCATAAGTTTGAAGGAAATATAATGCATGAAAATAATGAAAATAGAAATACTATATCTCAAAGTTTTAAAAAAGACTACATAAATCATAATGAAACAATAGCCTAACATCAGCAGCAGCATCAGCAGGTACTAAACCACGACCATCATAGAGCACGAGATGTACCAGCAGAGTCTGAAGGGTCGCTGGCAGAGCGACGAGGGTTAACAAAGGCCGCGTCCGGGTCCAGATACCGCTTGACCCATGTGTCGTCAATATGGTAACCTTCACGAGAAGGGTCCCGTACGATAGGGAACGACATAGTAGGAAGGCTGGCCAAGGTGTACTGGAGGTCGTACAGCGAGTTGCTGATAGCACTCATCTGAAGGGTGGTACGGTATTCTAATTGAGTACAGCGGTCGTCTTCCAAACGGAAGCGAACGCACAACATTGCCTGGATGGAGTCAAAAGTAGCAGAAGGCTCAAGCACAGGAGCATCAGAGTCAGAGGATGCAGCAGCAACAATAATCCGACGTACCTTGGACAGAAAAGCAGGAGCAGGTAGGAACTGACAGTCATCAAAAGGGATGTTGAAGGCACAAAAAATCTTTGGAAGGTACATGGCATAGACTAAGGATTTTAGTTTTGGTCTAGCACGAATCATCCAATCCATCATCGTGCGAGAGAAGTTGAACGGAAGATAAAAGTGAAGATGATATAGAGCCGATATCTCAAGATAAGTGACTTTATCGGTAGATCCTGCCTTGGGCAAGATCGAGGAAAAGATGATCCGATGGAGTTCATAAAAATTGATGTTGAGATATTTGGTTCGAAGCTTGCGAGGACGTGTGTTAGGAGAACACAACGCATCCTTGAAACCCTCAAGAGTGGTTTTATCGAAAAATTGGAACTGTCGGGCATCAACAAGTTTTTCCTAAGTGTCTGGTTCCGAGAGGTCAAGGTAATCGGCAAGTTCGAAATCGTCAAATAATATATCAATGCCGACGACACGAGAATAAATCCTAGTTTCGTCATAAGTTAAATTATAGTAAAACATCTGTATATCATTGAGATAGACACAAGATGAAGTTGTGACAAGTTTATCGAGGCATAAATCATGAAAAGAGCGTCATATGCCGAAAAAATTGTGAAGTTTATCAGATGGCCCAAAAACACACTACGCGAGCAAAAGTCCATGTACCACTCATTGGATGCATCCAATGAGACAAAATTTTGCTCATTGTAGGTGTTGGGATTTGGTGGAGGTGGTGGATTGAACAAAAGATGACTTGGAGGAGGAGGAGGAGGAGGAAGGTTAGATGAAGATGCCCCCTCACTTCTTAACCTCTTTCCTCTATCAAATAACTTAGGAGCCATCGATAATGAAAAGAGATTGAATTTGAAAGATAGGAGAAAAAGGAGTTATACCCCCACACAAATGGTTGGAGATGGAAGACATCCTTTAAAAATCCTTAGATCTTGAGTTTAGAAGAAAATAGCCCTAAAGTATGGGTTT
Source organism: Iris pallida (assembly GCA_029216955.1). Taxonomy (NCBI): domain Eukaryota; kingdom Viridiplantae; phylum Streptophyta; class Magnoliopsida; order Asparagales; family Iridaceae; genus Iris; species Iris pallida. The sequence continues at coordinate 235,081 of JANAVB010004302.1, read as the reverse complement.
TCTAGGGTTAGGGTTTGAGAGAAAAGAGTTTGGAGGGAGGTAGAAGAAGATGAAAGTGAAGAAAGAGAAGAAGCATTCGGGTTTATGATGGTTAGGGCTAGCAGGTCGGATTAAATCGTGGCCGTCCGATCAAAAAATTGGATGGCCAGGAACCAAAGTAGGTTCTGGAAGCAGGCACACAGAGTTCGGCCTGAACTCCGTGTGGGGCAAAGTTTGACCCGAACTCTGCCTGTCTGTTCCAGAACACAGAATCAGTTAAAAAAGAAGGCAAGGTTTTGATAGGAAAAAATCTAGAATTTAAAAAATTGAATGTTATAAGTCATAAACACAATATAGCCATGTAATAAATGAGTGTTAAGACAGCGATCATTATAGTGAAACTGCCTTGGGGTAGCTGTAGAGGCCGGATCCCAGCTAGCGGTAGTCCGAAGACTAGTGCACCGTGTCGCTTAGGCTTTTACGCCTTATTGTCAGAATGGCCCTTTCGGCTTCTATCCAAAGCTGAGTCATTATAAATGATAATTGTCATAGCCGTTATTTATACAGGTACATATTATTTTATGACAGTTTCATCCAAGATTCCTAACTCTCGACAAAGAAAGTTGAAGTGCTCTTTAGCTAGTGGTTTAGTAAAAAAATCTGCTAGCTGATGTTCGGTGTCAATGAACTCTAAGTTAATAACGCCATGATGTTGATGATCACGTAAGAAATGATGTCTAATCTCTATATGCTTTGTGCGTGAGTGACATACTGGGTTCTTGGTCAAATTTACTGCTCTAGTGTTATCACAAAAATAGGTATGTGCTTGAATAATAAGTTATAGTCTTCAAGAGTTTGCTTCATCCACAGAATTTGTGCACAACAACGACCAGCTGCAATGTACTCAGCTTCTGTTGTGGATAGTATGACAGAATTCTGCTTCTTGCTAAACCATGAGACTAAAGCCTTTCCTAACAAATGACACATGTCGCTGGTACTCTTACGGTCGACTTTGCATCCCGCAAAATCAGCATCGGAATATCTGATTAATTCAAAGGATTTAGGATACCACAAGCCTACCGTAATCGTTCTTTTAAGATATCTAAAGATATGCTTAACATCGGTCATGTGTGATTCTTGAGGATTAGCTTGATATCTAGCACGTAAGCAAAAGCTAAACATAATATCGGGACGACTAGCAGTTACATACAATAGACTACCAATCATACCTTGATACTTACGTTGATCGACCGGTTTACCGCTTTTATCAGGTTCCAGCTTTGTTGTAGTAGCCATAGGAGTGATGACAGGTTTGATGTTGTCAAGCTCGAACTTTTTAGCATGTCCTTTGTATACTTCGACTGGCTGATGAAGACGTCTTGCGAGTATAATTTGATTTGCAGTCAATCCGACTCGACTTGGGATTATTCCCTTAGCTATGTGGATTCATCTCTTTTATTATCAAGCTTACTTGTGCATTTGAAAACTTTTATTTTATTAGTACGAAGGCCAAGCTGAGGCAAGTTCACCGAAGCCACCCACCTGAGCGAGGGGTTGCCTCGACCGAGCGGGCCTTCGAGTTGCCGTTGCATGGCTAAGTCCGAACGCCGTTGGCATTTCGATTCCTCCGATTGACTGAGCGGGACGGGGCACTACATCATACACCACTCAGAAAAAGTTTCTTTTTCGAAACTAATTGAGTACTTACTTATCGACTTATCACTTTATTCAACATTCGAGGACTCTCGCACACACTACTCCTATGTGTTCCCTCATTCCAAGCCACGCTTGCACTACCATTAATCTTTTCCTTGAAACACGATTTCAAAATCCTCGACCCTTTTCCATTCCTCTAGTCTCACTTGATTCAACATATCACTTAGTTGGATCGTGCACAAATTCCAGATGTCCCCAACATACGTGCATTTCAGCCAAGACTCGTGATAGAGAATCCGCCATCACCACTCGAGTCGGATCGTGCACATATTCAAGCGTCCCTGATATACGTACATGTCAACCGAGCCTCGTGAGTGGTGCCTCCACAATTTCTATCGCTCCACACTGGGACATCTGCCTAACCGCTAGGCTATGTCTCTAGACTATCTTTTTCAGTCCAAGGTCGATCATCGGTATTGGAATTATAGTTCCCAAACAACAATATCAATACTGACCCCATCCTGGTCAAACCAAGTTGATAGTACGGGGTCTTCTACCCAAATCTCGTATCACTTTGATTTCTAAACTTCGAGCATAGATTCCTACACACATTCCGACATTCGTCACACGGGGTCTGAGTCATTCAGCAAAGCCATCCTACGATAAGTTCACTCAACCAAATCCTTGACACATCAATATCGCTCGACCAACAAGCCATTTCGTATAGTCTATCTCTTCGAACACGTTCGACATAATCCACCTATCAATCCATCTCAAGTCAAGCACGCTACAACACGATTCATCGCTAAACCATAATTCACATTTCATACTCCCTAAGTCATTTATCCCAATTCACGTAATCGATTACAAGGTCTTCTGACTTAACAATATGTCACGCCCCGATCTCAGGCGAGTCCGATTATCTACGGTGGGCATGAAATCACCATACAACGCTCCCGCAGAATAATTATTCTCATCGGAGCGTAACTCTTGTTTGAGTCTAGACTAGTTCATTCTCGATACGCAGATCGGACCTACTCAATCCTTAAGTTTACTTAGTTACAAACATAATTTCGAACAATCCTTGAATTCACCTTCTCATCAAACTGCAAGTCGAGATGATCCAAATTGCCACGTCCTGATTTTCCGAGTTCGATCATTCCCGTGACATGAATCACCATGTCAACGCTTACGCGGAATGATCTCCCCAAATTCGACGTGATGCATATGCGAGGCTGGAGTTGCGCTCGCGTAAGACAAGATCATCGACGTAGTGGTTATCAATGCCATCATCAAGACACGATCATTTTCATCCAACATTCATTTTCATCCATCAGGACAATAATACTTGCACGATTGTCATTCACCGAGTCAGAGTACCCTCGAGTTATCGCATATCGATCTTTGATACGCCTCAATACCATCGATGATATGTGTAACCTGACGATCTTCCTTTGTAATGAATTTTGAGTCGTGCGAATGATGTTATCGTCCGACTGGATAATCTCATCGACATTCAAATTCAAGTTCGATCATTATCCCTCGAATCATTCACCACATCAATTTTCTTAAACCTAAATTCGCGTATTATTCATCCTTCTATCTTAAGTCATCGACCAACGTATTTCCTCAATTTGTATCATTCCTTGCTAACTCAAATCATCGAGCAACATTCATTCCAATCCTTAGTGTCATTTTTGTAACTTCAAAATCAAACCTTTCATGCACACAATCTTTCCATCGTGCTAACTTTTCGTATATAATCCGTATCAATTTCCTCGATCAAGTCATCCATTCGCTATACCTTAACTTTTCCTCGATTTGGTTTGCCTACTCCGTTATTTTCACATTTCATACTCGCGCAATCCTCAATCTCGTGTGTGTCATCTCTAATTTGTTTGAATCGACTCGTCAAACTTTAAGACTACAACTTATTCAACGATACTCAATCTATGGCTTTGCATACATGCGACGCTTGCTGATAGACTTATCGACACCCCGTATCCTTAATCGATCGATCGATATCCCTGAAGCTATCGCATACACCACTCATAGATGAAGTCATTCGACAAATCCTTAAAATAATTTTTGAATCAAAATCGACTACTTAGAATTTCCGTTCGAACTATTCTCCCAAATTTCAAGCACGCTCATCTATATCGCATCGATGTTATCGTCGCTCGATAGTACCCCTATCGATAGTCATCCCACTTACTCAATCGATTCCAACTTATTGTCATCCGAGACGGATCGAATCTCGCACTCGGCTCTTCTAAGGTCGATGCAACTTTGGTGTATATGCCCAGCCCAACTTAGCCAACCGTGCTTCACGTGAACCATCTTTTTTTGACAAAAAACTGTTCTCCTACGTTTTGCAAATTACTTAGACTTATTGTATGGACATCCCGTGAGACATTTGAGAGAGAGCGCACCAACGATTTCAACTTTGCGGAAGCAACACTTCAGAGTTTGCGGAAACGACATTGAGTTAAAGAATTCAATCGAAGTCTAAGGACGTAAAGTCGTGCTCTGATACCATTATGTCATGTCCCGCTTCCGTAGGAGCGATCTTCCTTGCTAAGGCGTGATGTCGCACGAGCCTAGATTGCGATCGTGTAAGGCAGGTTCTATAACGGCCGATTACAGTGGCTGCGACAGGATCGTCACACAGAAGTCCCAAGCAGAGACATTGAACATGCAGCAGAAATTTAGAACAAAACACAAGTTATTCAAAAGAAGCTTTATTGATATTGAAACAAAGGTTACAATGGGACGCAAGGCCAAGATTACAATCACTCAAGCTCACTCTTCTCTCATTACAACACTCATCCCTCTCTCTCATCTCTCAATACTTGTCTCGAGCCGGCGGATGCTTCAAATAGGCGACATCCATACATTATGTTCTGTATAAGTCCAGTCTTCACGCAGAACGTACGCCTCGAATCGTCAAAGAACTTCATGCCTCGACGTGTCCAAGCGAGCTCCGCACTACGAGCTTCTACCTGTGCCTGCACATAAATACTGTGTGGGTGTCAGTACTCAACTATACTGGTGGTGTGAGCTTCTCGCCCACTCATACAAAACTGACACGTTAATTTACTTTGTGCAACATAGTCCCTTTGTATTGTCTTTCTACTCTTGCCTTAGAATCAGTTTTAGGACAAACACATTGGCCAATTTTGTGTCTCTAGACCATCCCATGCATGCGACAACAATGCCAACACATACTTTGCATTTAGACCCTTCTCGTACTAACAACGTTAACCTATCATGGTGCTTGCCTTTCGACACATAATCAGATACGTGACTACACGATAGTATCCAATTTCCACGTGACCATGCTACAAGTCTATTGTGTCGTGCCTCGCAAACTCAGTGTGACTTAACCATATTATCGCCTCGCAGCCCTTATTGCTTTAATCACCAACTGACCCAATCAAGACTTGTGAACTTAGTGTCACTCAACCGACTTTGCCTTGCGGCGTTTCCTGACTTAAACTCGAAACGACTCAAATCTAACTTATGCAACTCATATGCCAAAAACTTAAGACTCGACACCACATCTCGTGCCTTAGCATGTTGTATTCGTTGTAGCCAAATCTTAGGCCCAAACATTGTGTTCTAACTGCACACATTCAACTAGACTCAATCCAAAGGCACACACACGGATTACCGTCGTGCCGACTCATCTATATGAGGTCACTAGCATTAACTAGCCATCTTGGACATAGTCTGGTAAACGGGGCCCTTGCAACACCAGCAGCTAACTCTGTTGCAAGTCCTCGAACTACTGTTTGCCTCTACTCAGCTCGGCTATAATCTGTTTCTTCCTAGGCCGAGTCGGTCCGTGGCCCCGCGGGTTGTCGCTTGAAGAAACAATCGCCCTTGTGGACAAGTTATCCATGATCGTGTCGTTACTAAGGTATATTTTAGGGTATCGTTGGGGCTTGTTATTAAATTGTTCATTTACTTCTTCTATTTCATACTTCTTTTGCAGAGCCCAAACCAAGGTTGCCTCGGCGACTGACCTGCAGTCCCAACATATTTTCTCTCGGCGACTGACTATCGCTCGAACTTTCCTTTGCGACTAACCATCACTTAGACCTAACAGTCTTTGAACTCAAGGAACGACTACTGCATAGCCTTCCTACTTAACTTGAACATGACGTATTTCTTAAGTGCCAAAGGACCGTGACTAACTTCCTCTGAACCGACCGTGGCTCGTGCCTTAAACCGACTCACGTTCTACGCGACACTATCGCCCAAGTCATACTTTATATGACGAGCCTTGAGACCATGAGACTAGTTAACTTGACAACCGCAGAAAGAGCGGGACAGTGCTTGCTATGACTTCGATAGCCTAGCATTACTTTGCCTAACTTAATCGAGCCTACAACTTAATCCGAGGGACAAGCAAAGGCTATGACAAGCCTTGCATCGTGGAAGCGTGCATGCTTTATGGAGCATTTACGCGGGCGACGCCTATGACATAGGCTAACTCATAGTTTTGCGTCGAAGACTAACTTTCCTTCTCCCAAGCCACGGGATGAAGGACCGAGTGTCATTTTCAAAGAACGTCGTGCACCAACTCTAAGCCGACCGTTGGACCTTTCCATATTCTAACTCAATCCTACTCGACTTGGGATTATTCCCTTAGCTATGTGGATTCGTCTCTTTTATTATCAAGCCTACTTGTGCATTTGAAAACTTTTGTTTCATTAGTGCGAAGGCCAAGCTGAGGCAAGTTCACCGAAGCCATCCACCTGAGCGAGGGGTTGCCTCGACCGAGCGGGCCTTCGAGTCGCCGTTGCATGGCTAAGTCCGAACGCCGTTGGCATTTCGATTCCTCCGATTGACTGAGCGGGACGGGGCACTACATTAACTAGCTTAAACTAACCACTAGTCTTATGTTAATAGGCTGAAATTTAACTTGTTCTTGTGCACCTAACCAATTCCAAAACCTAAGGCACACATTGAATTATCTAAAATCATTAACCCTAACACACACACACACACACACACACACACACACACACACACACACACACGCACACACACACACATATATATATATATATATATATATATATAATATTATTTATTTATTTATTTATTATTTTTTTAAATGCTTGCTAAATAAAGACTAGTAGGAATATTTGGGATGGGGGTTTATACTATGTCGCCAAGATTACTAACAAAAAATATAGTACAAACACAAGGGTTTTAATATAGCGGCCAATTAATTCCTATAACTTACTATATTAGTATTTGGGTTATTCCAGGAATGCAATATAAGGATTTGTTAGTAGTTCGATGCTGAAGCGAGATTGGCTAGACTATAAGTATATATATATCAATAACAATCCACAATGTCCCTCTCAGACGGCCACCTGGTCGGTAATAAATCTCAGTAAATGTCCCAACACTCATATATGGTAGATACTGGGTCAGTAACAATATAAATACCAGATAATGCACTCCACATAGGTAGATGATATACCATAGTAACTGGTGGCTAACCAACAACATACACGAAATCGGGATCCTTTCCTCCCAATGATATTAAATATTTTAAGTGAGTTAATTAACCTTACTGAATTGTGTGGAACCTATATCATGGACACACGGCTATCCGTCCTAGATGTCGTACCGAAGTACGAGTACGCTGGGTGTGAATCCACATTAGTTCTAGAGGGTTCCATCTAGATTCATCATGAGCGTAGACGCAATAATCAATCCACAAATACTACCCGTAATCTACGCTACGACTACTGACCAACTATGGGAGTATCCGCACATGAATAATAAATATATAACAAGAACATGATATATCACCTTAATGCATGGGTAAACATGAGCACCTCGATGCGATAATATGTCCAGTGCCTCTGTAAGCCCCTGATTTTTCAAATTCATTTTAATTAGTGCAAATTAATTTTTTAATGTCATTTATAGCCTTAAATAATTTTAGGAATTTTTAGGAATTTTTCTAGAATTTTTAAATAATTTTAAATGAGTTTTATATATTAAAAATATCAATTTGTAATTTATTTAAATGTTTTAATATCATTTTGCAATTTTTAGAATTGTTTTAATATCAATATGCAATTAACTGAATTGTTATTATAGCAGTCTGCAATTTAGAATTTGTTTTAATTCTTTTATGCAAATTATAATTTGCATTTAGTTACAGCGGGGACCTATCTGTAAATTCCTAAAGTCTAGGGGTCTCCCTGCAATTTTACCTACCCACCCCCGACGACTGCCCCGACTGCCCCGACGACCGACCTACGCTGCCCCCCGCCATTTCCGGCCAGCGCGACAGCCCCCGACTGCCTCGACTCCCTATTTAAACACCCCCTCATCCCCCTGGACTAAACCCTAACCCTAAAACTCCCCCACAACCGACCACGACCCCCTTTCTTCCCCGACGAACACCTAAACCCTAACTCTACTCCGGCGACCCCCGTTCTCCCTATCCCGACGACCTCGCCGTGAACCACCACCACCAATCGGTTCGCCCTGACGTGCTGGACGCAGCGCCGCCCAAGCGCCACGACGCCGACGTCTCCTCCGCCCGTTCGCCCTCTCGAAACCCTTCTTCTCCGCCGGACACGTGGGTAACTCTCTTCCCTCTGTGTCGTACGTGTCTCAAACTGAGACACGAGACTCGCCTAGACACGGGGGACTCAACTGTGGTGCTGGACACGCGTTAGCCGAGTCGTACGTGTCGTGCTGGGCACGGACACGTCGACTCTGTGTCAGATTCCAACTTCTCGTGTCCTGGACTGTATGGACACGAGACAAACTGCGAAATAGAATAACGGGTTGGGCTTTGATTAACGGGTAAAAACCCATTTAATTTCTGTACTAAATAATTTTAACTAAAACCTAACCCTAACAGACTTAGCGGGCTGACCCACTGGCCAGCCCGAACAATTAAACCCCCCCCCCCCCCCCCCCGCGCTTCTCTGGACAGGGTTCGAGCCCCCCTGTTTCAGTTTCTTTTTCTTTTTCTTTTTCTTTTCTTTTTCTTTTACTGTTTTTATATATATATATATATATGTATATATATATATATATATATATATATATATATATATATATGTATATATTAGTATATAGGTATATATATACTGTTTTAAACAGTATGTATGTATATATGTATATATTTTATGGTTAGTAAATTATATGTATATATGTTAGTGTTTATATATATATATATGTACACATATGTATATGTATATATATTTTCTTGTGTATGTATATATTATTATATATATATATATATATATATTTTATAAATTAAGTATTTTCCTTACAAAAATATATATATACTTTTAACACATATATTTAGATTTTTCACTATGTAAAACTTTACCTTATTAAAATAATAATATTTATTTTGACTATTACCAACTTATATTTTATTGTATTTAAATTACTGCAACCATTTGATGTCCAAGCCTAGCATGGGTATTTGGGCTCAAATGTGTTTTCACACATTCAAGACCTGTTCAAGTCATATTGGACTTGATTCATGGCCTTGGGTCCTGTATTTGAACTTTGGTTCAAATTATATACATGGGCAAAATACGCAGATAATTAATTATTATGTACATTGCTGTTTTTGGTTTTCTAAAAATACTTAGAGTGTTGCTAAAATTATGGAAAAATAGTTTTTAGATACTTGGTTAAGTTGGCTAATTTAGTATAATTTTTGTAGTATTTAAATTACTGTTTTGCCACTAGTTTGGCATATGAAACCAAAACTCACTTTCTGTATACTTAGGAAAACTGATTTTTATAAAATATTTGTACTGGATAATAAATTCCAGAAAAATTATAATAAATTTCTATGATTAACAAGGATCACCTTAGTACTTTACTTTAAGAAAAACTAGGCTTTTTGTCTACTTTAAAGATTGTTAGAACACAATAGTCTTTTGATTTATTTATTGATTAATTACGACTTGTAGCTTTTGTGCTATTTTTGAGTTTTAGCCGTATTAAACCCCATCCCTCACTAGTGTAAAGACCCTGGAACGTTAGTTAACATAGTGTGTCACCCCCACATTGGTCTCCTAGTCCAAGTCATCATTTTGGCTAGGTGCCCAGTCACAAGTCGTGTCACACCAGAATAGTGTCCTAGTATTTTAGCTTAGTGTAAAACTAAGTTGTTGTACTTACTTTTACAGTGACGAGTTACTGGACATCCATAGCATCGTTATCGCAGCTTGTTTTGTTTTGCTTTGCTAGAGGCAAGTACTTTCTACGAACTTTACATGTTGTTACATAAATGAACTGCAAAACTCACCATGTTAAATGCTGATCCTTGGGGTAGCAAGTTAAAATGTTACATGTTGTACTTTCCATTACCACTATGTTTAGAACCATCTTGATATATCTCTTACATGATAGAATACGGGTTATGGGGAAACTAGTAGCCGAGTACGTGATCATGCCCCTTTATATGTATCGAGCAAAGTATCATTTTACATGTTACTGCGCCGTAGGCCATTACCCGGCATTTCTGTACGAAGGTACACCTATGCTTGTAGACTTGTACGTATGTACATTTTATTTACATTGTGCCTCAGTACATTGTACACCTATTGACCGATCACGTACCTGCTACAGTTTTAAACATTACATATACATCTGTTTCTATAACATATGTATCCTTGCCATGATAGACTATGTGATGCCATGCTTTCCAGTTATTCCTCTCATGTTCATTTCCATGTTTCATATGCTAGTTTGCTAGATTTAGTACTTGCTCCCGTCCTGACAGGATAACGTTGTAGGTGTCCTTACTGAGGAGGAGTTACTCTGCGACTCATACTATGGAGTTACAGCCGAGGACCCGGCTCTGCTTTATGAGGATGTTCCTGCGGGAAACCTTGCCTAGCTGTCTTTTGTTTACTTAGACTTGAGAGTAGACATGTATTAGGCTATATCATTTTGTAACTGGACATGTATCCAGTTTTACATTTCAGTTTACTTGTACTTGGACATCTTATTATATACGACGACTTTTGTGTTTGGAGCATTTATGATTCTTCTTCACTTATAGAACTGTTAGCACATTTAGTCTTATCATGTTGTCTTTAGAACAGCTTACTACGTTTTATCTCAGCGTAGGCTGGGCATGCCTCGGCCTGGCCCAACAATTTGGGTAGCGGGTCGTGACATGTTTTTAGTGGTGGCCCATGCAGGTCCCGACTAAACTGTTTGGTTACTTTATTGTACCAAGCATACCTGCAATTAGGAACCTAAGGTAATTAGACAACATTAGGAAAGACGCTTAGTACACCTAGAGGAATGCTAGGATTGCAACATAGGAAATACGTCACATGTTTGCTATTATAATTAGACTTTCTTGCATATGATTGCTTACTTTAAATAAGTCCTTATAAGTCTTTTATGTGTAATTTAGATGGTGCTTACTCGTTCGTCCCAGCATGTTACCCCCGAGAATGGGGCCCTCCGTATCCAGTCAGCTGACCAGTTGACTGATGCATCTCCACCTACCACATTCCCCCACTCCACAGATCCACAGGCCCAGATACCACCTTCCACATCCCAGGCCCAGCAGGACCCGATACTTCCACCACCTCCTATCACTATACCCACCCAGGCTTCCGTCACACTCGACGGGAACCAGCTGCTCACACTGATCCAGGGGTTCCTAACAACCCATCAGGAGCAGACTACCCTACTTCGCCAGAGCATGGAGCGTTCTGAGGGACGTCCCGTGGTCCCACCATATGTAGAGCCGCGGCAGAGAGCGGGGACGGTCAAGGACTTCATGGGTCTGAATCCCAAGGAGTTCTCAGGGACTGAGGGCATAGTAGTAGCTGATGACTGGCTAGATTCTGTAGAGAGGAAGCTTCTGGGAGTTAGGATGCCGGATGACCTTCAGGTCGAGGCAGCAGGATTTCTGCTGATAGACTTAGCAGGAGTCTGGTTCAGGAATGAGCCATTGTTCGCGAGAGGTAGAGCCACCTGGGACCAGTTCAAGACCCAGTTCAAGAAGAAGTTCTTCTCGACCGCTGCTAGAGTAGCTATGGGGCTACGATTCCAGAACGTCCAGCAGGGGAACCGTTCTGTTGATGACTATGCGGGAGAGTTCAGTCGCTTGAGCCGTTTTGCTCCTAGTCTGGTTGCTGATCCAGAGGAGATGACCCGTAGGTTTTGCCATGGTCTAGTTCCAGACATTGGCATTCTTATAGTGGCAAACGGTACGACTGACTACTACCAGAGCCTAGAGTTAGCCCGGAGCATTGAGGAGCGTCTTCTGTCTAGCAAGAGGCCGGCTCCTGTACATCATGAGGGACCGTCCAAGCGTCAGGCTTTCCAGCAGAGAGCGCCGACGCCACCCCAGCAGACTTACCGTCCCTCTACACCACATCATCAGACCCCGCCAGTTAGAGCCCCGGGACCCTGACAGCAGCCGAAGGGAGCTTTGTGTGGATTCTGTAAAAGGCCTGGGCATGATTACTCCGTCTGCAGGAAGAGGTTGGGGCAGTGTTTAGCTTGTGGGTCTGCCACCCATCAGTATCGGGAGTGCCCAGTAGCGAAGGCTAGAGGACCGCTCCCGACTCAGCAGCAGAGGTTCGGGCAGCATCTGCAGCAGCAGAAGGGACCTCAGGGGAGAGTTTATAGTCTAGCCGTTGAGCCGGAGCCGGAGCAGGTCTCGGAGCCGGATTACTTAGCTGACGTCATTACAGGTCATGTTTATTTGCATACTTTTCTAGCTCTATGTTTGTTTGATTCTGGTGCATCTCATAGCTTCCTATCATTAGAGTTTATGCAAGAACATCACTTAGTATCTACACCTACGACGGAGATTAGTAGAGTAATGACGGGAGGAGGACCAGTGCCTATTAGAGCTAGCTATAAATGCTCTATTCTGATAGCCGGGAGAGAGTTTGAGGGGCGATTCTTTGTGATGCCACTCCCCGGTTATGATATCATATTAGGGATGGACTGGCTTAGCTATGCCCATGCATCTATAGATTGCCATGAGGGTAGTGTTTTGTTCAGTCCCCCAGGCACAGCACCGTTCAGAGTCAGTAGGACAGGGCCGGAGATCAGCCTAGAGCCGAACTGTTGTGCGACAGTCGGGGACGCAGCACCGCCACATCCTATCATTAGGGAGTTTATGGATGTATTCCCAGAGGATCTTCCAGGACTTCCGCCAGACAGAGATGTGGAGTTCACTATAGATTTAGTGCCGGGTTCATCACCAGTATCCCGGGCTTGCTATAGAGTGAATCCCAAGGAGGCCATAGAGATGAAAGAGCAGATTGATGACCTGTTGAAAAAGGGTTTCATTCGATCCAGTGCTTCTCCATGGGGAGCGCCAGTGCTCTTTGTACCTAAGAAGGATGGTACAGTCCGGTTGTGTATTGATTACCGGGCCTTGAATGCCATCACTATCAAGAACAAATATCCTCTGCCCAGGATAGATGATTTGTTCGACCAGTTGAGCGGGGCGAAGGTGTTTTCCAGGATAGATTTGAGATCCGGGTACCACCAGGTGAAGGTTAGGCCAGCAGACATCCAGAAGACGGCGTTCAACACGAAGTACGGGCAGTACGAGTTTCTGGTGATGCCATTTGGTCTCACAAATGTGCCAGCTGTCTTTATGAACTTGATGAATAAGACATTTCACCAGTATCTGGATAAGTTTGTCGTGGTGTTTATCGACGACATCCTGATATACTCAAAGACGCCGGAGGAGCATGCAGAGCACTTGCGGATAGTTTTGGGGATTCTGAGGCAGGAGAGATTGTTTGCCAAACTGCCGAAGTGCGAGTTCTTTTTAGACCGAGTGGAGTTTCTCGGCCATGTGGTCACTGGAGATGGAATCTCGGTGGATCCCAGGAAGATTGCTGCAGTTGAGACGTGGAAGGCTCCGACGTCAGTTTCAGAGATCAGGAGCTTTCTGGGTTTAGCAGGCTATTATAGAAAGTTCGTCCAGGACTTTGCTAGGATAGCTGAACCCATGACGAAGCTGACGCGGAAGGACGCAGAGTACATCTGGTCAGAGGACTGCCAGGCGGCATTTGAGGAGCTGAAGAGGAGGCTGACGACCGCTCCAGTTCTGACTTTACCTTCAGGTTCTGGAGGTTTCACCATATACAGTGATGCTTCTGGGAAGGGGCTAGGATGTGTTCTACAGCAGCATGGGAAAGTAATCGCTTATGCATCTAGGCAATTGCGGACTCATGAGAGGAATTATCCTACCCATGACCTCGAGTTAGCTGCGGTGATCTTTGCACTCAAGTTATGGAAACATTACTTATACGGAGAGCGTGTGGAGATCTTTACTGACCACAAAAGCTTGAAGTATGTGTTCACGCAGAAAGAGCTGAACATGAGGCAAAGACGATGGTTGGAGTTGATGAAGGACTTCGACATCGATTTACAGTATCATCCCGGGAAGGCAAATGTGGTGGCGGATGCGCTGAGCAGGCATCCGATGGCATGGTATCTGATGATTGATCGGCATTTGCGGGAGGATCTGGAGAAGCTCGGTATCGAGCTAGTTCGGCCAGGATCAGTGATGCAGATGATGGCGCTTGACATTCAGTCAGGTTTGATGGAGCAGATCAGGGAGGCACAGTCTACAGATGAGAGCCTTCGCAGACTTCGACCCCAGGCACTAGCTGGATTGCTGGATGACTTCACTATCGCGGAGGATGGATCCTTGAGGCGTGGCAGCCGATTGTGCGTACTGAGAGGAGAGCTAGTAGAGGCAGTATTGCAGGAGGCGCACCGATCGAGATATTCTATTCACCCTGGTGCTAACAAGATGTACCGTGACTTGCGGGAACATCTTTGGTGGCACGGGATGAAGAGGGATGTATCGCGCTTCATTTCGAGATGTCTAGTTTGCCAGCAGGTCAAGGCGGAGCGCCAGAGGCTAGCTGGTCTGTTACAGCCATTACCCATTCCCGAGTGGAAGTGGGAACATATTACGATGGACTTCGTTTCAGGGCTTCCTCGTTCCCAAGGAGGGAAGGATGCCATCTGGGTCATCGTAGACAGGCTGACGAAGTGTGCGCACTTCATACCCTTCAAGGTGGGGCTTTCCACCGAGAAGTTGGCGGAGCTATACATGCAGCAGATAGTTCGCCTACACGGAGTGCCGGTGAGCATCGTGTCAGACAGAGACAGCCGATTTACATCCCACTACTGGAGGAGCTTACAGGAGGAGTTGGGCAGTAGGCTCAAGTTCAGTACGGCATACCACCCGCAGACAGATGGGCAGTCCGAGAGGACGATACAGACGCTGGAGGATATGCTGAGGACTTGCGTGCTGGACTTCGGAGGATCATGGGAGAGCCATCTGCACTTGGTAGAGTTTTCATACAACAACAGCTACCAGGCCAGTATTGGTATGTCTCCTTTCGAGGCGCTATATGGACGACGATGCCGGACACCGCTCTTTTGGGATGATGTCGGAGACAGAGTTATGCTTGGGCCAGAGATGATCACGGATGCAGCAGAGAAAGTCGGGATGATCAGAGACAGGCTCAGAGTAGCTCAGGATAGGCAGAAACACTGGGCTGATGCTAGTCGCAGGCCGATGGAGTTCGCGGACGGTGATATGGTGCTAGTAAAGATATCACCTACTCGAGGGACGATCCGGTTCGGACGAGGAGGGAAGCTGAGCCCCAGATACATCGGGCCATTCGAGGTACTTGGCAGGATCGGAGAGGTAGCTTACAGGGTTGCACTTCCACCCAACCTAGCAGGAGTTCACGACGTCTTTCACGTATCTCAGCTGAGGAGATATGTTCCAGACCCCAGTCATGTGCTAGATCATTCAGAGTTGGAGGTCGGACCGAGCCTTACAGTTTCTGAGCAGCCAGTGGAGATATTGGATAGGAGAGAGAAGAGGCTGAGGAACAAGGTTATACCCCTAGTACGAGTAGCTTGGAGCCGTCACTCCCCAGGTGAATCTACTTGGGAGAGGGAGTCGGACATGAGGGAGAGATTCCCTTACTTGTTCGATCCAACCGCTGCGAGGGAACCACCCGTTCCCGCTTGATACCTTAGAGGTTAGTTTCGATCGCAGCCTTAGTTATTTTGTTGCATTGCTTGCTATGTTAGAATATTGTCGGGTCTTCAATCCCTGTAAATTTCGAGGACGAAATTTTTTCAAGGAGGGAAGACTTGTAAGCCCCTGATTTTTCAAATTCATTTTAATTAGTGCAAATTAATTTTTTAATGTCATTTATAGCCTTAAATAATTTTAGGAATTTTTAGGAATTTTTCTAAAATTTTTAAATAATTTTAAATGAGTTTTATATATTAAAAATATCAATTTGTAATTTATTTAAATGTTTTAATATCATTTTGCAATTTTTAGAATTGTTTTAATATCAATATGCAATTAACTGAATTGTTATTATAGCAGTCTGCAATTTAGAATTTGTTTTAATTCTTTTATGCAAATTATAATTTGTATTTAGTTACAGCGGGGACCTATCTGTAAATTCCTAAAGTCTAGGGGTCTCCCTGCAATTTTACCTACCCACCCCCGACGACTGCCCCGACTGCCCCGACGACCGACCTACGCTGCCCCCGCCATTTCCGGCCAGCGCGACAGCCCCCGACCGCCTCGACTCCCTATTTAAACACCCCCTCATCCCCCTGGACTAAACCCTAACCCTAAAACTCCCCCACAACCGACCACGACCCCCTTTCTTCCCCGACGAACACCTAAACCCTAACTCTACTCCGGCGACCCCCGTTCTCCCCATCCCGACGACCTCACCGTGAACCACCACCACCAATCGGTTCGCCCTGACGTGCTGGACGCAGCGCCGCCCAAGCGCCACGACGCCGACGTCTCCTCCGCCCGTTCGCCCTCTCGAAACCCTTCTTCTCCGCCGGACACGTGGGTAACTCTCTTCCCTCTGTGTCGTACGTGTCTCAAACTGAGACACGAGACTCGCCTAGACACGGGGGACTCAACTGTGGTGCTGGACACGCGTTAGCCGAGTCGTACGTGTCGTACTGGGCACGGACACGTCGACTCTGTGTCAGATTCCAACTTCTCGTGTCCTGGACTGTATGGACACGAGACAAACTGCGAAATAGAATAACGGGTTGGGCTTTGATTAACGGGTAAAAACCCATTTAATTTCTGTACTAAATAATTTTAACTAAAACCTAACCCTAACAGACTTAGCGGGCTGACCCACTGGCCAGCCCGAACAATTAAACCCCCCCCCCCCCCCCCCCCCCCCGCGCTTCTCTGGACAGGGTTCGAGCCCCCCTGTTTCAGTTTCTTTTTCTTTTTCTTTTTCTTTTTCTTTTTCTTTTACTGTTTTTATATATATATATATATATATGTATATATATATATATATATATATATATATATATATATATATATATGTATATATTAGTATATAGGTATATATATACTGTTTTAAACAGTATGTATGTATATATGTATATATTTTATGGTTAGTAAATTATATGTATATATGTTAGTGTTTATATATATATATATGTACACATATGTATATGTATATATATATTTTCTTGTGTATGTATATATATTATTATATATATATATATATATATTTTATAAATTAAGTATTTTCCTTACAAAAATATATATATACTTTTAACACATATATTTAGATTTTTCACTATGTAAAACTTTACCTTATTAAAATAATAATATTTATTTTGACTATTACCAACTTATATTTTATTGTATTTAAATTACTGCAACCATTTGATGTCCAAGCCTAGCATGGGTATTTGGGCTCAAATGTGTTTTCACACATTCAAGACCTGTTCAAGTCATATTGGACTTGATTCATGGCCTTGGGTCCTGTATTTGAACTTTGGTTCAAATTATATACATGGGCAAAATACGCAGATAATTAATTATTATGTACATTGCTGTTTTGGTTTTCTAAAAATACTTAGAGTGTTGCTAAAATTATGGAAAAATAGTTTTTAGATACTTAAGTTGGCTAATTTAGTATAATTTTTGTAGTATTTAAATTACTGTTTTGCCACTAGTTTGGCATATGAAACCAAAACTCACTTTCTGTATACTTAGGAAAACTGATTTTTATAAAATATTTGTACTGGATAATAAATTCCAGAAAAATTATAATAAATTTCTATGATTAACAAGGATCACCTTAGTACTTTACTTTAAGAAAAACTAGGCTTTTTGTCTACTTTAAAGATTGTTAGAACACAATAGTCTTTTGATTTATTTATTGATTAATTACGACTTGTAGCTTTTGTGCTATTTTTGAGTTTTAGCCGTATTAAACCCCATCCCTCACTAGTGTAAAGACCCTGGAACGTTAGTTAACATAGTGTGTCACCCCCACATTGGTCTCCTAGTCCAAGTCATCATTTTGGCTAGGTGCCCAGTCACAAGTCGTGTCACACCAGAATAGTGTCCTAGTGTTTTAGCTTAGTGTAAAACTAAGTTGTTGTACTTACTTTTACAGTGACGAGTTACTGGACATCCATAGCATCGTTATCGCAGCTTGTTTTGTTTTGCTTTGCTAGAGGCAAGTACTTTCTACGAACTTTACATGTTGTTACATAAATGAACTGCAAAACTCACCATGTTAAATGCTGATCCTTGGGGTAGCAAGTTAAAATGTTACATGTTGTACTTTCCATTACCACTATGTTTAGAACCATCTTGATATATCTCTTACATGATAGAATACGGGTTATGGGGAAACTAGTAGCCGAGTACGTGATCATGCCCCTTTATATGTATCGAGCAAAGTATCATTTTACATGTTACTGCGCCGTAGGCCATTACCCGGCATTTCTGTACGGAGGTACACCTATGCTTGTAGACTTGTACGTATGTACATTTTATTTACATTGTGCCTCAGTACATTGTACACCTATTGACCGATCACGTACCTGCTACAGTTTTAAACATTACATATACATCTGTTTCTATAACATATGTATCCTTGCCATGATAGACTATGTGATGCCATGCTTTCCAGTTATTCCTCTCATGTTCATTTCCATGTTTCATATGCTAGTTTGCTAGATTTAGTACTTGCTCCCGTCCTGACAGGATAACGTTGTAGGTGTCCTTACTGAGGAGGAGTTACTCTGCGACTCATACTATGGAGTTACAGCCGAGGACCCGGCTCTGCTTTATGAGGATGTTCCTGCGGGGAACCTTGCCTAGCTGTCTTTTGTTTACTTAGACTTGAGAGTAGACATGTATTAGGCTATATCATTTTGTAACTGGGCATGTATCCAGTTTTACATTTCAGTTTACTTGTACTTGGACATCTTATTATATACGACGACTTTTGTGTTTGGAGCATTTATGATTCTTCTTCACTTATAGAACTGTTAGCACATTTAGTCTTATCCTGTTGTCTTTAGAACAGCTTACTACGTTTTATCTCAGCGTAGGCTGGGCATGCCTCGGCCTGGCCCAACAATTTGGGTAGCGGGTCGTGACAGCCTCAAAGGATATGTTGGTAATAAATAGCATGGATACAATATAGCTAGGTCAAGAATATGGACAATCTTGTAGTCAATCATTCATGATTCAACATCATCAATAATTCCTCGATCCACTAATCATCGAACATATCAGGTTCGGGACACAACCACTAGATACTATGCTACCCCAACAATATGTTTCTAGGGCCTATTGGTTCACACAATTTCAATAGATAATTTTGTGGGTTTAGCAATAAATTAATCCTTCACACTCTAATAAAAGGATGACAGGGGTTTTGATGCCCGGTCAACAGATGGAGGTCAAAGGGGAAGCACCCCTCGTGGGGGTTTGAAGCTGAAGCCTCGAAAGATAAACAACTTTCGGATATCGGGGCTAAGGGATAGTAGGCAGGGAATGTTTCGGAGAAGGCTAAATACCCATACCACGAGATAACACAAAAACCATGAGCTATCATGAGAAAATAACAAGTAGGCAGTATACCGCCATGTAACCCCCTGTTCCCAAATTTCCTATTTTATTTTCTGATTCAAAAATTATTATTTTGGTGATTAATGAATATCAATTTCCTATTTAGGGGAATGGCGAAGTAATTATTGAAGGTGGAGTGGCAACAATCGTAATTATTTGGAAGCTTATGATTAGGGAAGTGGCATGATTAGTAATTAGCTATAGGTGACAATCTTCTAGAATTCCTTAATTAATTAAGAATTATGGCTCATTAATCTCAAGGAATATTTTCTGGAATCTAGAATATTCCTAAAAATATTCTTAGAATATTCCTTCCTAAACCATGTGCTAATTATTCTAAATTAGTCCTAACTAGTCTTATAAATACCCCTTAATTTTCCATTATTGATCATTCCCAATCTAAACCCTAACCCATTCTTAAAAAGCCCAAACCCATTTTTCATTGTATCTTATCCATAAAATTTTCGTGTCCATTCTACATATTGTGTCCAATCCCAATAAAATCTTGTGTCAAATCGTGTCGGCCTCAGGTCCGACCCCTGGTGTCCATATTCTATTTTCTTATTTCTATGTCCAATAAAAATACGATTTTCCAATTTTTGTGTCGTCTCGACACTGATACACCCAAATGTCAAAACCAACCCCGGTGTCCGACACAACTACAATACAAAGAATCAATACATCAAATTCCTGACATACCCTCTTCCATGTGTCCCTGGGTCTGACCCCGAGGATACAGACTCACACCCAGCCCTTGGACCCAGTGTTCAGTACAAGCCCGAAACAACACCGTCGTGCTGAAAAGCAGCTATTGTCCGACATATGGACCCAGAGCTTCTCTGTCGCTCGGGTGAGACCCGCCACCCCAGTCATTGTGTCGGCGTTGCCTCTTTTCATTGGCAGTACCTTCCACCGCCTCACATTCTTGATCACCATCGCCGAAGTAACCACCTCCACCGATCGAACCCCTATCTGCACCCCACCACCTCTTCACTTCTGTTCCCGCGCCCGGCAGACTTCCCCAGTCATCACCGCGGACCGCCATTTTGTCACTCACCGTCTCGATCTCTAGTCGTAGTGTCGACCTCTGCTCCTCCTCGCAGCTGACGGCCGATCTTCTTCTCCGTCTGCCGTCTCTCTCATGGGAGCGGGCGTCCATCCGGCGTCATTTTCGCCGGTCAAGACAACCAGGACCGCTGAGTCCCTTCCCTCTCTAGTCAAAGACGCCCATACCCTCTCATTTTCGGTGCCTGCTCACTTTCTTGAGCAGCTGCTCTCGATCCCGAGCACCGTCTACCGCCCAACCACTAGCTTCACCGCTGCTTCCTACTCTCCATCGTGCCGCTTGTTCCCCGACGCCGCGGTGGGCACCTAAATCCGGCCAGACCGGGCCGTTGTCGCCCATGCTTCTTGCAGTAGCCGAGCTTCCCATCGACCCCCTCTCTTCCTCTCCAGTCGTCGCATCGCTCTTCTCCGTACATCGCGCGGCTGCCAACTGCCCTAACCCAGAAGCTCTCCTCGAGGTGAGCGTTCTCTCCTTCTCCCCCTTCTTTTCTTCTTTTTCTTTAATTTATTCTTCTTCTTCCTTTTTCTCCTCCTTCTATTTCTTCCTTTCCTTCTGGATTTTTCTTGACCGAATGTTTCTCTCTCCTAAGTGGGTTATGGGGGAAGTGAGAGTTTGGGTTGGGCCAGTGAAGCCTAACATGCCAGAATATCAGGCTTTAATAAAAAAAAGAAGCAGGCAGTAGTCATTCATTAATTTTGGATTTAGGCATTATGGACTTCCCAATCAATTGGGTTGTTTTGGGTATAACATGTGGCCTTTTGTTAATTGTATTGGCTTTTATGTATTTTGGGTTTAAAAAGATTTAGGCATGGGCTATAATAGAATTTAATTCAGTTTTATTAAATGGGCTTATTTAGTTAGGTTTTTAGGTTTTATTTAGTTGGGTTTTTAGATTATCTAGTTAGGCCTCTATATATGAATTTCTAGATTTAATGAGAGCTTGGGCTATATCCTATTTGGACTTTTGAATTTCATAGGAATTATTGATTAAGGATATTTTGCCAAACTCTTTAAGGGAATCTTGGGCTATTGTGTAAAAGGGAAGGATGGGCTTTAGAATTTCTAAGAGTTTCAGGAATTATGAGAACTTTCATTGGCCTTTATGAGCAAATAACTGGACTATTTGGCTTCTTTTGGGGCCTAGTTATAATAATGGAATTGGACTTTTATAGGAACCTTTGGACCAAACCTTTAGAGACTAAATAGGTTTTTTTTTTTTTTTTTTTTTTTTTTTTTTTTTTTTTTTTTTTAAGATAGGAGAACCTAACACTTGATCCTACCTTTATAGGTTGGATAAGGAGCAGTTGTTACAAATTTGGACAGAGACAAGTACTCCTTACAAGATGTTTCTTTATACATTATAAATGCTATATTTTATTGGTCGTGATTCATATTGCGACACGATTTCTGACACGTGACTTTATATCATGACTCATGATTCTGCATCAAATGACATCAAGTTCCAAATTTTGCTTGGATACGATTCTGATACGTGACTCCGTATCATTGATATGTGACTCTCAATTTCGCATCAAATGATATGAAGTTCTGAATCTTGCTTGATATTGATTTATGAATCTCGAGGAAAAGGAAAATGTAGTCAACCCATTACATTCTGATCATAGCTTGACATACACGATACTTATGCTCGAGCCTGACCAGTCAGAATCTAAACCCTAGCCGGCCATATATCGAAAAAGTATATTAAAACACGTAGATTGTTAGTCGTGTCTTGTTCATTGTTTGTTCTCGTGACTAGTCGTGTTTATCATGCTTTATTATGATTCTCATAGTTTTTCGTGTTGTAGGTATCATGATCATGACAACATTCAGTATCGTATTATCTGGTTTTATTTTCTGTATTTATTTTCTGCTTTATTTTGTATAGTACGACATGTTGTGTTGGATGTACTTTGCTCCCGTCCTAACAGGACTGTTGACATATTAGGTCATGGAGATAGCACATGGATCGAGAAGCTTCTAGAAGAATCTACAAGATTAGAATAGATCATTTGGATGTATCAGATTTTTTGACATTACAGATGTATAATGTTGTTGATGATGATTACCGAATTTATCTTCGAAAATTAGACATGTATGATGTACTAAAAACAAGATGATAGTGTATTGGTGATCGTGTGAGTGTGCTGGGTTTGTTTTTCGTTTAGTAGTTCTATGATTGAGCAAAGATTGATATCATGATCATTTGATGACTATTAAGGTTTAGACATCTAATTACCGACGATACTGCGGTGTAGGCTGGATGTATCCATGCACTCATACCCAATCATGCGGGCGCGGATCGTGACACGCTAGTACACCGTTGTGTATCACAAATAGGTGCTAGACTTACTGGAAATTACTGTTGACTGACCTGTATACTGACGGTACATCGGTGGCGGTATACCGATGGTATACCACCTATACTAATGTTGTGCATATATCAGATAAGAAAATGGGTTTTTGGTCTCCAAATTGATTCCAATTCTTACTAAATTGCTACCATAAGCTGTAGGGAGCTAGCTTGGACAATATTCCTACATTAAGTTAGGATCTATCCTATGGATCGAAACACAATATCATATCAAATTGACGGTTTTAACCAAAAGTTCCTAGAATTATCCCAAATCAACCCATGAAGCCAAGCTACATTCCACAAAGATACTAAAAACTCATCACATATTATAAGAGAAAATTGAAATAAAATAGGAAAAGTGAATAACAACAAATTTTTCAAAGAAATCATATGAAAATCATCTCATTTCTCCTAAGTGCAAGATGTACTTGCCTTAAACCATTTTTAGCTTTTAGGTCTTCTACTCCTCCTAAATGGGTCCCGAGACTATAATATTGGCCTCAAGGCCATTCCTAGATCTCCTATGTTCAACTCCTAGCTTTAGGTCTAAGCGAAAAAGAAGGATACGATGGTTTTGAGAGTGTAAAGAGAGAGAGAGAGAGAGAGAGAGAGAGAGAGAAGAGAATTATATAAAAAGAGAGAGAGAGAGAGAGAGAGAAAGAAATGGCCTTTGGATAGGTGACACCTCACCAATCCATGCCACCCAACCAATCAGAGCCTTATAACAGAAAACCAAATAACCAACGGGCAACAACTTGGCCTAATCAACAACTATTGTTGTGCAAATAGCACCTACTGAAAGTTTTCGTGTTACCCGTACTTGTACGACATCACAGATATCCTTGTTCTTCCTAGGTCGAATCGGTTCCGTGGACCGATACCGTCCGAAAAAACGAAATGTTATGAACAACTTGTTCATGACCATGCATGCCTAAGAAACTTAGTTATTAAAACATAGCATGCAAGATAACAGAAAATTTGATATAACTATGTAACATATTCTTATTGTGTATTCTACCTTCCTCAAGCCATCGCTCGTGATTTCCATACTACAGATTACAACATTATCCATGATTTCTATATGACAAGCAAAAACATTATGATTACAATCTTTATCTCGATTCATCTATTAGGGTATCATTAATCAAAGGATGCAACAAAGACAAGCAGAGATTCTTTGTTAAGGTGTGAATATAAGAAAAGTGTTAGTCCCGGGGCTTGATCAAAGATGGAAAAACTGATGCAATCGAGATCTGAGATGTCACACAAAAACTTTGCAGTGATCAAACTCAAGATCTACGATGGTACAATAAAACAAATAGCCAAATTACAATTTGAAGGAGGGAAATAGAGAAGAGAAGATCTCTCATTCTTCCTTGCAAACGTGTTGCAATTGGGACAGAACGAGTTACAATAATCTGGAGAAAGATTAGATGAAGAATAGTTGCTGGGGTGTCAAAACACCGTTGCTCAAAGCAAGATTCGCCCTACACGATCTGCTTCCAGGAACCAGCAAGTTTGAAGAACTTGTGGAACGCTCAAAGTCACCTCTGTTCTGACTCCTCGGATGGACTTGCAATGGCGGCAGCAACTCTCTCTCTCTTTCTCCTTTTCCTGACTTGTTTTTTCGTAGTAACCACAAAGGAGGCCAGAAGAGAGTATATATAGAGAGAGGGTGGAAACCCTAGCCGCCTCTTCAGTTATGGAAAGATTGAATCAGATCACAAAAAGATAGCAACGAATTAATTCTAATCCCACAAAGATAGGATCTGAATTAATTCAAATCTCACAAAGCTAGGAACGAAATTAATTCAAATCCCACAAAGATTGGATCTGAATTAATCGTATTGATTCATCCTTTCAATAACTGATTTGTAATCTGCACAGTCAGCGTAGCCCTCCATGCGACAGCAGCAGCAGCCTGGCCGTATGGACCGCTTGGACCGCATGTACCACATGAGCTGCATGGCCGCATGGACCACATGAGCCGCATGGCCGCATGGCCGTATGAGCCGCATGAGCCGAATGGACCGCATGGGCCGCATGGGCCGCATAACCGCATGAGCCGCATGAGGCCGCATATGAGCCGCATGCCGCATAAGACCGCATGGCCGCATTTGAGCCGCATAACTGCTGACATGCTAAGTGCAAAGTGCGCCAACAAAACGCCATATTACGCCTCATGAGCCCATGAGCCCGAGTCCGAGTCCGAGTCCGAGTCGCTAAGCCCCGTTGGAGCTTAGCTCCAAATGGAATTAATCCAAGAGAATGACAAAAGCATTAATGCTTAATCCTTGGAGCATTATTCTTACCTCCTAGTAAAATCACCCACATGGTTCTCTCCTTAGGGTCACCACCCCATGTGCATCTCTCAACAACACAACCAAGTATATATGTTGAGATAACTCATGATGCATTTCCGATGTGGGACTATAATTTTACAAGGCATGTTGAGAGCAAGCTCTCTCCATGTAAAGAAAGCACCAACAATCCCCCACATATCACAACATATATATGTGTTCAGGGTTGAGCGTTCCCTACAGTAACTGTCCATTTTGCATTAGGATAGATGTCGCTGACGACTTGAATCTTCCCACATGGGTTAAATAACAATGTGATACAAGAATGGACTACGCCTTGAATTCTGCACCACAATTATAATTCTTTCCACTCACAAAGTGTAGTTACGTGTGCTTCTGGCTGCACATTAAAGGCCCTGTGCCAGCCTGGTTTCAGTGTATAATTTTGGGCGTCTACAAGTTTACCCTCAAGAGATGGCCTAATATCTCTTTCCATACACTATAGGTGAGTTCTTTATTAAAGAGATATGGCATGAAGCCTTGCGCTTCCTTGCGGTGCTACGCCGCTATGACATGGCCTGACGCCGAGGCATTACCCCTATCTGGGAACCTCATCGTAGTGTCATACTACTGTAGCATGAGGTCGCAAGCCTCTTTGTAGTGCCAAACTACCCAGCATGAAGCCTAAGGCTTCCTTGCGGTGTTACGCCGCAACGACATGGCTTGCAATGCCGAGACTTTACCCCTACCTGGGTACCTCATCGTGGTGTCGTGCCACTGTAACATGGGGCCATCCTCCCCTTTGTAGTGTTGTCTACAACTCTTTAATTACGTCATACAGCATTAGGCTACATGCCTATTTGCGGTGCTACGTCGCTGTGACTTGGCTTGCAAAGCCGAGGCATTACCCCTACCTGGGAACCTCATGGTGGAGTCACCCCACTGTAGCATGGAGTTTCACTCCTTGTAGTGCTGCTCTACCGTGCTTCCTGTAAAGCACACCAGGCATTCACTCTGCCTGAGAACTCATTAAGGCGTTTAAGCCAACCTTCCACAGGATCAGTTTTTTTCGCAGAAAAAATACATAGTAGACAACAGTGGTTATGGGTCCGTATCCCTTCCATGTTCCAGAGAACAAGTACCCACTGCTACCTGATAGTTTCCCAGTCAGTGATCCTCCTTTGAACCAAAAGTTAGATGCCTAGTAGATTTCGCTTTGAACTAATAGCATAAACTTTATGGTAGGATTACAAAGACACACTATCAGAATGCCTTCAAGCCCATTTTACAAGCTGTGTCATCGACCAGCTGGCGCTTGAGGCCTTTCATGAACGGATCTGCCAGGTTCTCCTGACTCCGAACATCAATCACTGCAATTACATCTCTTTTGATAAGATCGTGTACTGCCATGTGCTTCAACCGCACAGTCCTCTTCTTTCCGTTGAAGAGGTCATTTGATGCCACCGTCGCAGTCGCCTGGTTGTCACAGTATATCGGTATCGCCGGTATCTGAGCCCCAACCACTGGAAGATCATACATGAGCTCCCGAAGTCATTTTGCTTCATCTGCTGCAGTTTCAAGTGCATAGAATTCAGATTCCATGGAGGAACGAGTGAGTATAGTCTGCTTCTTCGACTTCCACGATATAGCAGCTCCACCCAAGGAAAAGACATATCCACCTGTGGATCTCTCGCTTTCCACCTCTGAACACCAGCTAGCATCACTGAAGCCTTCCACTACTGTCGGATACCCGTTGTAGTGCAGTGCATATGTCTGAGTTTTCTTGAGATATCTCATCACCCGCTTCACAGCTTTCCAGTGCTCAACCCCTGGGTTGCTTGTGAACCGACTCAGCATTCCCACGGCGAAAGCTATGTCAGGCCTTGTGGCAGTGGTAGCGTACATCAAACTTCCGATAATGCTAGAATACTCCAGCTGCCTGACATTTTCCCTTGAATTTGGCTTCAGCTTCTGATCACACCTGTATGACGTATCGATCCCTGGAAGATCCTTATACCCATAGCGTGTGAGCATCTTCTCAATGTAGTGAGATTGTGACAGCGCTACTCCAGTGTCTGTCCGGATGATCTTTATGTCCAAGATGACATCTGCATCCCCCAAGTCCTTCATACTGAACTTGGTTGAGAGGAACTTCTTTGTCTCTGTGACACAGCCTATATCCGTACCTAGGATTAGCATGTCGTCCACGTACAGACAAACGATGACTCCCCTTCCATCAGCGAACTTTGTGTAAACACATTTGTCCGTCTCGCTGACTCTGTAGCCGTTTGACCTAATAACTTTGTAAAACTTCTCATGCCATATCTTGGGAGCTTGCTTCAAACCATACAATGATTTCACCAACTTGCAGACTTTGTCTTCAAAACCTTTGACGACAAATCCATCTGGCTGTTGCATGTAAATCTCTTCGGTCAGCTCCCTATTCAGGAATGCGGTCTTTACATCCATCTGATGTATCACCAACTTATGTATAGCTGCTAGAGCGATTAACATCCTGATGGTGGTCATCCGAGCTATTGGAGCGTACGTGTCAAAGTAGTCTATCCCCTGTTTCTGAGAAAATCCCTTGGCTACCAGCCTGGCCTTGAACTTGTCAATAGTTCCATCTGCCTTCATCTTCTTCTTGAAGATCCATTTACATCCAATGGGCTTCTCTCCTTCAGGTAGATCTACCAACACCCATGTGTTATTGGAGGTGATAGAGTCAAACTCGTCATTCACTGCCTCCTTCCAGAAGATAGCATCTCTGGTCTTCATCGCCTCATCATAGGTAAGCGGATCTGCTTCCACATGATAGGTGACAAAGTCATCTCCGAAATCTTTCGGTCTCCTCGCTCGCTTAGCTGACGGCTCTGCGAGTTCTGGTACAAGAGTTGTTTCCTCAACAACAGCTTCTTCTTGGACTACTGGCCCATATGAGATTTCAGTCTCATTTGCACCTACATCATTTTTCGGAATGTCCGAAAGAACAATGTTTTGTCTTTTGCAAACTTGTCTTCAAAGTATTCAGCATCGCGAGATTCGATGATATAATTTGACTCAATATCAAGAAATCTCCTAGCATCACTTTTCTCGGCATACCCCAAGAAGATCGCCTTCGTAGTCCTTGTCCCTAGCTTCTGAATCTTCAGATCTGGGAGCTTCACATACGCCAGACACCCCCACACTCGAATGACATTCAAGTTTGGTCTGACTTTGAACCAGAGTTCATGAGGAGTTACGTCCGAAGTTGCATATGACACTCTATTTAGAATAAAAGTGGCCGTCAATGCAGCTTCTCCCCAGTAGCATTTAGGAAGACCCGCGGTTAGCAGCATTGAGTTCATCATTTCTGTCAACGTTCTGTTCTTACTCTCCGCTACTCCGTTGGATTGAGGAGAATATGGAGCAGTAGTCTCACATATAATTCCATGTTCTTTGCAGAACGATACGAATTCATGAGACCTGTACTCTCCACCTCGATCACTCCTTAACCTCTTGAGTTGTTGTCCAGTCTGCCGTTCAGCTTCGGCCCTGAACTCTCTGAACTTCTCGAAGGCTTCGTTTTTAGACTTGAGCAAGTAGACGAACGCGTATTTTGAGAAGTCGTCGATGAAGGTTATGAAATACTTCATTCCGACCTTCGTGGAGAAATGTTTGAAGTCACAGATATCGGAGTGCACCAACTCCAGAAGATCTGTGCTTCGATTGACCCGATGAAAGGGTTTCCTTGTGATCTTTGTCTGAGCACACACTTCACACTTCTCCACCATACCCCCACATTTGGAGATAAGTCCTAGACTAGACATTTTGTTAATTCTTTTACAATGAACATGTCCTAGTCTATTATGCCACAACTCAAGAGAATAATCAGAAAATGCAACTGCATTAATGTCATCAAATTGGTTGACAAGCTGAATTTTAAACATTCCTTCGGTTTGATAAGCCTTCCCGAAGTATATTCCTTTCTTGGACATCACCATCTGACCAGCATTGATGTCCATCCTCAAGCCTGCGTTGCAGAGCAGGCTCCCAGAAATCAGGTTCTTGGCAATTGTCGGAACATGCTTCACACCTTGAAGCGTCAGAGTGTTCCCAGAAGTGAGTTTCAGTTCCACGGTCCCGATCCCCAGAACTTCAGCTTGGGCCTGGTTCGCCATGACAACCTTCTCTGATATCGGCTGGTACGTGACGAACCATTCCTTGCCAGAACAGACATGGCAAGTCGCACCAGTGTCTATCCACCAGTCAGAGTCAACCCTCACAGTTGTGACCTGTCCGATCATAGCAACAATGTTAGAAACTAATGAAACCTTATTAGGCTCACCTTTCTCTGATTGTTTAGGCTTAGATCTGCATTCACTCTTGTAGTGGCCTTTCTTGCCACAATTGTAACAAGTCACGTGGGACTTAGTCTTCTGTTGCTTGAAAGAAGG
The DNA here is from genome assembly GCA_029216955.1 of Iris pallida. Taxonomy (NCBI): domain Eukaryota; kingdom Viridiplantae; phylum Streptophyta; class Magnoliopsida; order Asparagales; family Iridaceae; genus Iris; species Iris pallida. The sequence goes on along the minus strand of JANAVB010004302.1, from coordinate 205,311 downwards.
ACCCTTCACTTTTAGATTAGTGAAGTCCTTCTTCTTGGGATGAGAAGCCGCCTGCTTCCCCTTAGGATCTCTCGTCTGCACAAGATTGGCTTTAGCCAACTGTTTGGACAGAGTATCCACCTTCTGTTGGGAACGCATCTCGTCCTCAACATGGATCTCTTGCAGTAGATCTCCCAAGCTAATGTCTAGCTTCTTTCTGTGCATCCTTGCATAGAAGGTACTCCATCTAGCAGGAAGTTTTGAGACGATCCCTCCGACGACAAACTTGTCGGGAAGGGGCATCTCTTCGTCTTCCAGTTTCTGACGCAGCTTCAGAAATTCCTTCACCTGTGGCAGCATGGACTTTTCGTCCTCAAAGAGCAATTTGTGATATTTTTCAACCACAAACATTTTGCTCATGTTCTTGTCTTCTTCATACAGATTTTCCACAGACTCCCATATGTCTCTGGCAAGTTCCTTCTTCGAGTAGGATTCTGCCAGGGAGTCCTCCATAGCATTCAGGATGAGAAGCCTGCAGATGCTATTTTCCCTTCTCCACTTGGCCTGGAGTTTGGTAGCCGCGTTGATTGCGGCAGTAGATCCAGTATCTGGAACAGAGGGTTCTTCCTCCAACAGAACATGATCAACGTCTTTTAGTTGAAGAGTTAGGTAAACATTTCTCTTCCAGACTTGATAATGCTCTCCATCGAACTTTTCCAACTTGCAGAAGTCCGATTGGAGAAGCGAAGCATTAATGTTTTCCATCTACACGGATCTTGCTTTGAGATTGTTAGTCCCGGGGCTTGATCAAAGATGGAAAAACTGATGCAATCGAGATCTGAGATGTCACACAAAAACTTTGCAGTGATCAAACTCAAGATCTACGATGGTACAATAAAACAAATAGCCAAATTACAATTTGAAGGAGGGAAATAGAGAAGAGAAGATCTCTCGTTCTTCCTTGCAAACGTGTTGCAATTGGGACAGAACGAGTTACAATAATCTGGAGAAAGATTAGATGAAGAATAGTTGCTGGGGTGTCAAAACACCGTTACTCAAAGTAAGATTCGTCCCACACGATCTGCTTCCAGGAACCAGCAAGTTTGAAGAACTTGTGGAACGCTCGAAGTCACCTCTGTTCTGACTCCTCGGATGGACTTGCAATGGCGGCATCAACTCTCTCTCTCTCTTTCTCCTTTTCCTGACTTGTTTTTTCGTAGTAACCACAAAGGAGGCCAGAAGAGAGTATATATAGAGAGAGGGTGGAAACCCTAGCCGCCTCTTCAGTTATGGAAAGATTAAATCAGATCACAAAAAGATAGCAACGAATTAATTCTAATCCCACAGAGATAGAATCTGAATTAATTCAAATCTCACAAAGATAGGAACGAAATTAATTCAAATCCCACAAAGATTGGATCTGAATTAATCGCATTGATTCATCCTTTCCATAACTGATTTGTAATCTGCACAGTCAGCGTAGCCCTCCATACGACAGCAGCAGCAGCAGCCTGGCCGCATGGACCGCTTGGGCCACATGTACCACATGAGCCGCATGGCCGCATGGACCACCTGAGCCGCAAAGTGCGCCAACAAAATGCCACATTACGCCTCATGAGCCCATGAGCCCGAGTCCGAGTCCGAGTCGCTAAGCCCCGTTGGGGCTTAGCTCCAAATGGAATTAATCCAAGAGAATGACAAAAGCATTAATGCTTAATCCTTGGAGCCTTATTCTTACCTCCTAGTAAAATCACCCACATGGTTCCCTCCTTAGGGTCACCACCCCATGTGCATCTCTCAACAACACAACCAAGTATATATGTTGAGATAACTCATGGTGCATTTCCGATGTGGGACTATAATTTTACAAGACATGTTGAGAGCAAGCTCTCTCCATGTAAAGAAAGCACCAACAAAAAGAACGATCAAAGTCACTCACTGCTGGAGAATTGTAAAGAAAAAGAGAACCCCAATGCTAAGATCGAGCTTCACCTACATAGTTATCTATAATTGCACAAATAGAGGTTTAATATTCTTCTTATGTTCTTTCTCCCAAAATTTGATTATAGGATTCCACACACATGAACCCCCCCCCCCCCCAACTAAGAGCGGGGCACTACAAATTGGATTTGGTTAGACTTTAAATTGTGAATATGAGAGAGTGTATAATAAGTAAATAAAGAAATTAATGAAACAAAATAAACTTAAAAATATTAAATTATATTAACTTTATCTTTAATTTTAATTTTGAAAAATTGAAATATATATTCAAATTAAATGACACAAAAGTAACAACCTTATATTTATTTATCTTTTAATTCACGAATATTGATCTAATTTGCATCAAATGCATAGTTTAGTGTTTCAAACTATTAGTTTTTTGGGAAGATATATATACTTCGTTCCTTTGGGGCTACTATCATTGTGTTATACTTTTAATTTATTTTTTGTGCTTGCGCAGGACAATACATATTGCCGATGTCCTTGACTATCTGACTGTTATAAATAAGCGAGAGTGATCAGTCGAACCGTGTTGATGAAGTTGTTCGAAAATACTGATGCTGATGAAAACATTTTTTTTTAATTAAAAATCTTGTCATCTTGGTGATGTCCTATGGAAAATTATGATTTTTATTGAGTAAGTTTGGTTGGACTACATAAGATAATATCAACAATACCATTTCTAACAAAAGAAACCCAATATTTGTTGTTGAATAAGTATGTTTAGATGTTATCTTTGCTACATAAGATGACATCAACATTTCTAAAACGCGTTGCACATGCACGTGTGCCCGACACTAGTAAGTAATAAACCCATTGAATGATTACAAGCATAAGAAGAATTCAACTATTTCTCTCTCTCAGGCTCTGCTTGAATTGAGGGGAAATAATAAGCAAAGTTAAGTGGGATTAAGTGAAAAAGATTAAGTAAGGGGGAGGGGAGTCATTACATATGACCTTACTTGAATTGGAGGGAGAGTTAAGTGAGTGAGTTTAATAATTCTTGTTTGGATTAGAGATTTTGAGTGGAATGAGGATTAAAATAAATACAATAGTTATCAAAATACCCTTATTACATGTGGCATAAAATTAATTTGATTATATTTTAATTAAAACTTATCAAACCAAAGGATAATTATGACTTTTCAAACAACAAGTCCTCACTTAAGTCCTTATTAATGCCCCTCCCCCCCCCCCCCCCCCCCCCCCCCCCCCCCCCCCAACTCCCCATTTTCGGGTGGAAAAAATAGAAAAAACAAGGTTAAACTTTACCTCACTTAACCATCTATAACTTCTCCTTCCAAACTTCCATTTTTAAAACAAGCATGATTTTTTCTGCTCACTTAAGGGGACATTTGGATGAAGGTTTTCTATTCCTAGGAATCGACTTCTCATTCCTCTCACATGGAAATAAATTTAACATTCCCATACCCATGTTTAGTTAGGTTGGAAATACATAGCCCGAAAAATTCAATTTTTCCATTCCCTTGTTTGGTTTAAATAGGAATATGAATCTTAATTTATTTAATTTTCCATAAATATCCTTTTATTAATTGTATATGTTATTATTACCTAAATCTAATTGGTGTCATTGAGGGTATTACCGTGAAAAATGTAATTAATGCACCTAACCAATATTTCTATAAAGCAAAAGTATTTTCGGGGGGCTTGGGTTTTACTTTCCTAAATATGTGGGATATAAAGTGTCACGACCTGCACCCGGTGTAGGAGCACGAGTGCGTAACAGCGTCCAGCCTACGCTACAGAATTGGCGGTAAAACATTGTTCTAGGTCGCTAACTAACAACTCACACAATGTATATATAATGTACATGTCATAGATCTCAACTCCGAATGGAGGACAAGTATAAAGATATGGTAATACTCAATCACAGTCTAAAGCACGATAAGATATCACAGAAGTCTAAATAATTATAAGGCTCAACAAACAACAACTAATAAGTAATATCTGAAAACAAATCTCAAATACAATGTCAAAATCTCCACTTATTACAATTCAAGTTTCAAAACAGAAATCTAGAACAAGTCCACTACACTAGTCTTTTGGTCACTCCTGAAAGTCGGGACCCAAGGTAGCTATCCCCTCCTCAGATCCGTAATGGGTAGAACACGTATCCTCCGGGCAATCATCTAAAAAAAAATATACAGTCAGGATGGAACGAGCACATCTCATCTAGCAATCACAAGTAAATGACAAAGACTATAAAGCGGTTATAGACAGTTATACTTGATGAATCATGGAAAGTTAAGACGGGTAATAAAATAGGACAACAGTCAAACAAGGAATGTAAATACAGAAAAATATGAGGGCATGGAAATGAAAACTATAAATAGAGACAACTAACTAGAACAATATGATACGAGTCCAATCTGTAAAACATGAGACAATATGATTCTAGTATACTAATCCAGTGTGTTTCGAGATACTGTTCTTGTCATGTAAATGAGTAGCGAGTAAAAACGGCACACCGCACGCTTGGCAAGCATATGACGGCTATCTTTCTTTTTTAGACAAGTAATACGGCACATCGCACGCTCGGCCAAGCGGCGACGGCTATCTTTCTAGTAATACGGCACATCCTACGCTCGGCCAAGCGGCGATGGCTATCTTTCTTGTAAGGTGGTTCATGTTGAATACGACACGTCGCACACCAGGCCCAGCGACGACGGCTAATCTTGCTTGTAGTGATGATTCTTGTATAATTTGAACATTTAGTACTTGTAGGTGTTTCGAGTAGATGGTTCTTGTGAAGGGTTCAAGTAATAGAGGCTAGATGAGTCAAATACATGTATTTCGAGAGAATGAAACCAGAATACCAATACGTGTTATGACAGGAATACCAATATGTGTTGTGACATAGAATCAAATAAAACTATACTAGAACTGAAACACAGTAATCATCAAATAAATGAAAGAACTATCGGAAAATGTACTCGTCTGTCGTCCAGAGCAATGAATGAGGTTCGATGTCCAAGGTAGTGTCACACAAACCTATATTTGAGAGGCGCAAGGTTATTTGATGTTCTAGAGCAATAGTGTATCTAAATGAGTTATCTGCATGCTTCTAGGCCGTTTTTTAGGTCATACTAGATCAAACTAAATCAACTCTAAGTTGAAGAAGTCAATTTGGTCAACACCAACAATTAGTCAACTATTGGTCATCTAGCCTGAATCTAAGGTTCCTACCCAAGCTGGACTATATAGGACTAGTATGAATCATGTTATCAAGGCCAACCTTTATCTAGATTCAACATCTATATGTATATGGGTATGTATATATATATATACTCTATAATGTAATACTGCACTCCATCCTCTATAGCTACTAATGCCCTCATTCCTAGCTAGGTACTTGCACAGATAGTGAAGAAAGAAAGTTTTTCCTGTGGCCAACAACACACACCCCTAGATATATATATATATATACATACAATATTTAAATATCATAACTAACAAATGTGTATAGGGCCCCATTCATACATGTAATGCCTGATACATGGTATTATGAAATGGAAATCACTCAAGGGTGTGCTCTACAACCCACATGACTGAGCACTACCTAGAAGGGTTCATACTCAAGTAGGGCTGCTCAGAAAAATGGATGAGTAGACCCACATAGTATAGATTGTTATGTACTGATGCAGGGCAGTCAAAAGTGAAAAGGTGGACAGGACAATTGAAGAAGTTCATGGTCATCTGTTAAATGAATGGACAGATCATAGTCCATATGATCTGAACAATTGTTCCATAACCCAACTAATGAAACCATTAAGCAGACAAGGGTGAACATAATGGACCTCAAGGAAGACATCCATACCATAGTTACTAGGGTTATCTTGACAATGGAGGGAAAGGCTAATTTGGACAGTGGCTAACCCATGTGCAGGGGTTGCACAGGTAAACCTCCTCCTCCTGCAGTAGACACCACATAGGCTAACCCTCCACTCTCTAATACAAGGCACATTCACAAACACTGAACCACTCATCTTGACTGAGCAAAAGTGCTCAGATACACCTGCTGCTGTACTGCCCAATATCTTACACAAACACATACTCTTAAACTCACAAAAGATGGCACTCTCATCTCACTCTCTCACTCTCAAGACACACACACATGAATACACTCAGCTCACTGTACCATGGCAGCTCTCCTCTTTACATTTACTCTAACACTCACACTCGACACCTATACTTCCTTACCACCATGATACCTGTATCCAAGTTATACAACCCCTGCTAAGACATCTCCTATATACATCTGTTCACTAATGTACCAAGTGTCTGATCAAAAGTTCAGATTAATGAATCAACCAAGGGGCAAATACAAACATTGGTCAGAACATTAAAACTCAGATGGGCAGAACATTTAAGACAACAACTGAAACAGTGCATTTAACAAGGGTGAATCAATGGATGAAGGACAGGACATGGCTAAATCTCCATACTATTTAGTAATTAGTACATGGGTTCACTAATAAGTTAGCTATAAAATGAGGTATTAAAGTTCTTCCCTTAAATATTTTTGACACACAGGAACTATACAAGGATTCAATCATGAAAGGATGGGGATTGATCAAAAGGGCATCAATGGGTAAGTGGAACTGATACTCAAAGAGATTACTACTGTACTGCAACACATATACCTCACTCTCCTAATACCTGTGTATCTAATGCACAAGACATGACTCCAATCAAAACCCAAATCCCTTGTGTACAGTCGAATCCCAATACTCCTCTCACTAACAGTTACATATATGGGTTATCAACTGATACAAGAAATATCCCTAGGACTGAATGAAAAGGATGGCTCTAAGTTAATTAATATATGCATGAGGATAATACATGGCCTCTCCCTATCTACCATGGTTGCAACTGAGTTCCTGTAGAGATGAGTATATCATCTGAACAATCCTAGGCTGCACTAATACCCTCTGATACTAGCTGCTAAAACCCTGAGTTGAAGGCTCATCTCGAGCTCCCTCCTCAAGGCTAGTACTATACTCATGTCTGTAAAGGAATGTTATGATACAGAGGAGGACAAGGTAAATGTGCCTGTCAAAAGAAGCAAAAGGGAACTGACATATAATGGCAGGACAACTAACAATTGGGTTATACTAAGTGTCCACAGTTGGTCATTTAATCAATGGTCTGAGCAATAGAAATGATGACTGAACAAGGAAGATGCAGGGCAATCATCAATGCAGTTCGAGGCCCTGAATTAAGGAAAGGATTGGAGACATGACAGTAGGGCCACAAGGACATCTACATGTCCAAAAGTGAAGGGTCTATAAGCATCAAGTGACTGCACAATGCATGATAAGAATAGGACAGCAAACTGTGAACATTCACAGTGAACAAAATCCCCAAGTCCTATTTGATCCACCAAAACAACCCAAACCACCATGATACCTCTTACATTGCTAACACAGGTATAACTAATATAGAAACCAAATTAAAACTGAAATCTAGGTGCTAAATACCCTAAGAGTCATTTCATCGAACACTTGGTGTTAGTATCCGATACTCTCGTGATACGCACATCAAACAAAATCGAAATCGACCCAACTCCTTCCTAATGCAAGAGGGACCCTAAATGAATGCATCTACATCAATGAAATGGAAATTTGAATGTGTTTAGAGTTTCTTACCACTTGAGAGATGGATTCTCAAGGAACAAAGCTAGAATGAGATTTCCTTCACTTCCAATGGCCAAATTGTTCCAATAGGCTCCCTCCTAGCAAATAGAGGCTTTCTCTCTTTAAGGGAAATAGATTGCAACTTGTTTGGAGGAATTTGGACTTAATTTGGATGTTGGAGGCAATTTGGAGAAGAACACAAATTAGGGTTAGGGTTTGTAATGAAAAAGGGGAAAATGAGGCTATGTTAGCTATTAATAGGAAGGGGAAGTTCTCTTGTGGCCGGCCATGAGCTGCCCTAGGTTTTGGTTTGGGTGAAAATGCCTAAAAGGCTTCCTATTTGTCATTTTAAGGCCCCTTAAGGGAAAGGCCCAAAGTGGCTTATGTTTTAAGTCACTAATAGGTTCTAAATGATATTCTAGCTAGGTTAGAACCCAACAAAAGTTGTCTAATCTCTCTAACCTAGTTTCTATGGTCATGGCTAACATCTAACCATCGTAGTTCTAAGGTTTCACTAACTATTGTCACTAATACAAATCATTAATAAATAATATTAGAATCATCAAAATTTTACCAATTACCAAAATACCCTTGTTCTAGAATGTGGTGGTGACATAAAGTCCCACATATTTCCTCTCAATTTCCAATCACACACTTACCAAACATGTATAAGGAATCCAAAATCCATTCCCAAGTCTCCTAAACTTGAACCAAATAGCCCCTAAGGTTCTGTTTGGGAAGGGGGGAAATGGGAGGAAGAAAAAAGTTGAAGAAAAAATGGGAGAAAAATTAAAAGTTATGGTGTTCGGGAGGAGGGTACGAAAAATGGGGGAGGAAAATTTGAGGAAAAAAAATATGTAGGCCCCACTCAAAAAATTTCTCCTAAAAGTGGAAGAAAAATGGAGAGAGAATTTACCCTACTACCCCTAAAAAGATAATAATAAATTATGATTTGAGAATACCAAGGACTAAATAGTAATTATATCTCCATCCACAAGCAAACAAAAAAAAATATTTTTAAACTTTTCATTCCCCTACTTTTTGTTCATCCAAACAAAGGAAAAAATAATTAACTTTATTTTCATTTTACTACCGTCTATCCCCCCCCCCCCCCCCCCCCAAATTTTTCTTTCCCTCCCCACAAAAGTTCCCAAACACCCTTCTAAATCAGGTAGATTCATATCTAAAAGAGGCTGACAATAAGTTACTTTGAAAATTGCCTTTTTTTTCTCTTATGGAGGTTGTTGAGTATATTAATAATAATAGTAGTGGACTTTAGTCCCACATTACCTAGAACAAAAGAGAGAAGGGTTAGCCTCTCCTAATTATATCTAACTCCCCTTAATTAATAAATCATCCAATATTCCTCTCTACATCGTATTAGATCCATAACCCATCCATGCACCCCTCTCACCACAAAAAAACCCTAACCCTAATCTACCTCCCTCCACTGCTGCCGTCGTCCCCACTGTTGCCCCCCCCTCCACCAGCACTGCTGTCACTGCTACTGCTGCCCCCGGCGTTCCCCATTCCCCTGTCCGGCGTCCCCCCTCTGACCGGCGACCTCCTCTATGTCTGCTACTGCTGCTGCTGCCCCCGGCGTTCCCCTCTTGTCCGATAACCTCCACCCCCCCGTCTAGCGACCTTCCCCTCTCCCGACGACTCCCCTTCTCCTTCGGTGCCCCCTCTCTACATAGATGTAAACCCTAACCCTAGCCGCCACCCACTCCCCTCCAAACCCTAAAGTTCAAAAATTGTTGGATATTTCAGAGCAACCAAGTTGAAAACTCTGACTTTCCAATATTGATCTTTTCGGATTCACAGAGCAACCAACTTGAAAACTCTGCCCTAAATTCACTTAGGAATCTCCAAGGGTAAATAACGTGGTTGTTTACAAGAACCTCTGATTCTCAAAGTTGGCCATTGACTTGGACATCTCAGAGCAACCATGTTGGAAACTCTAACTCTCCAACGATTGGCTTCAGGAAGGCTAACAAAGAGCAGACATGATGGTTGTCTTACATAATTCTTTGTTTCCTTGCTTGATCTTGACATCAGTATCTGCCTCGAGAGTGTCCTCTCTATCCTGACTTGTTTCATCCATATCTCTACTGTGGATATTTGTCACCCCCAGTTTCCAGAAACAGGAGTATTTTTGTCATTTTTTTCATTTTTATTATTTTAAAATTATTTATTTATTTATTGTAATATTTTGGGGTTATTTGAGTCGGGTTCGAATTTCATCTCAATCCGACTTGAAACGGGGACCCGGGGTAGTGTTGACCCTAGTGGACCCACACACTAGTTAGCCATGGCCCACATGTCATTTATTTTAGTTAGTGACTAGGCTAAATTATTTGGATTAGGATTTATTTGATTAGTGTGTTAGAATGACCAAACTAGCCCCGACTTGAAATCCCCTTTTTAATGTATTGTCAATAGGCTAGAGGGGGGTGTTTTTGTCTTTTCTTTGGAGCCCATAGCAGCCCTCTAGTGGCCGGCCACCATAGGAAGGATAGGCATGAGCCCCCTTTGATATTTCCCATTCTTTCCATCTCATTTTCTCTCTCTTGTTCTTCCCCAAATTTCTAGAGAGCAAACCCTAGTGATTTCATCTCCAAATCAACTCCTCCTTCCACCAAATCTTCTTCTCTCCTCCTCTACTCCATGAAAAGAAGGTGCTAGCCAAGTTTGGAAGGATTCGGAGCTCGTTTGTGTCCATTTGGAATCTCTACGTGTCGGGAGGCCTTTTTCCTTTGAATCTCTCTCCCGGAAGGTATAACCTCTTCTCTAAACCATTCCTTCATGCATATAGATCTATTTTTGACCCATAGGAATAACCCCCATGGTTTTGTGTCCATTTGAGTCCATTTCGTGTCCATTTGGGCACTTGTAGAGGTGTCCTATGTGTAAGTTTGTGTCCATGTGGGAAAACCCCTATTTGGACACATGGGGATTTATTAATGTATTGATTTAGTGTTGTTTTAATATTATTCCAGATTTTCTAGGTGTTAGGAATGAGTTTTTCTATGTATCATATTGTATTATATTGTTAATATCTATACATATATATATGGGGTGATATATATATTAATCTCTATGTATATATATATGTATATATATAATATGGTTGATATATGTGGATATACATATGTGATATGATGGTGTGACATTTGTGTTGGTTGTGGGTATATAGGAGGGCTCGGCCAAGAGGTTATGCATGTGTGTAGGTATGGTATTTGATTAAATGGGATTGAGAGAGGTTTGAGAGAAGTGGTGGAATAGAGATTTGTGTGTGTGTTGTGTTATAGAGAGTTAGAGAGTTAGAGAGTTAGAGAGAGTGGGGATTGAAGGAGATTTGAGAGAGTGATAGGAGTGGTGATGAGGGGGAGGAAACCACCTGCTGTTTCAGTCCAGATTTCAGTCTACATTGGACTGTCCTGCACATACATTTCTGTCCTACAAAACCTTGTTTTCAGCCCACATGACCATCACCAATTCAGCCTATATACACAGCCTATTTTAAACTGTCATGAGCAGTTACTTGACTGTCCTTAACAAGCCCCATATAAACCCCAATCCAGGCCTTGAATTAACATGAACCTGTCATTAGACAGCACCCCATATGGCTGTCACTTTGCCTAATTTCAGTCCACATAGTACTCATGTACCAGTCCCCATAGCCCCCCAAAAACCTGTCATTGATAGCCCATGTTCAGCCTCAAACTAAGTCCCTTACCTGCCCTCCTAAACCATCCTTACACCCTCTCAAAATCAGTCCATACACTCCTATCCTAACCCCCACATTGCTCCCATTCCTGTCACTTATCTGTCCTATGTGACAGTCCCCATATCCTCCTAAACCAGTCCATAAAAATGGACAACAGCAGCTGTCCTAAGCCCACCTAGGAGCTGTTCCATACTTGGCCTAATTTCCTGTCATAAACCACACCATGGCAACCCTTTATCAGCCCACATTTAGTCCATTCTTTCACCTACTTAACAGTCCTCCTTAGGCCTATAGGAACCCCCATGGCAGCACTTAGCATACACACAAATCTGTCCTATATACAGCCATATAGCTGTTACAAATCATTCCCTATACATCAGTCCTAAACACTATATACCTATCCCCAAATCCACATCAAAACAGCCCCTAAAACCTGAGACAAACAACCATATATTTGCCAATGTTCAGCCCCTATAAACTATCCAATATCTAGCCTACAACCCAGCCTTGTTAGCCCTTGAATCACAGTCCTAAACACCCATCTACTGTCCATGTTTCACAGCCTATATGCTGTCCTATAGACCCCATTGACAACACTTCCAAACCTGTCCAAATGACAGCCATGGCAGCCCTCCAAATCAGCTATGTGTTGTGTGTGTATGTGAGTTATGGGTGTGAGTCTATAGGAGTTAGTTAGGAGCCTATAGGTGTAAGTATATATATGTATTTGTGTGAACCTATAGGAAGCCTATTAGAGTGTGATATTGTGAGAGTGTTGTGTGAGTGAGCTAGTTAGAGTGTAAGTGAGTGAGTGAGGTATCATGAGTGTCATGTGTAGGTAAGGAAAAAGGGTAAATGGCCAACATGTGGTCTAAGATAACTTAGATGACCTAGATACTAGGATTTCTTGGTAGGTAATATTAGTATAGGATAGTATCTAGCTATCCTAGGAAGCCTAGGCTAGTATTCCTAGGTTATAGTGGTATTGGACAAGGTATTGGTATTTACCTTGGTAAGGTAATATAGGTAATACATAGAAATAGGGTATTTGAGTTTGGAGTCTAAGATAGAGTTAGAACTTGGTTCCCTTGGTTGGTAATGATCAAATATAGTGCTCATAGACTAGTTTTGACGTCGGTTGACCATTTTGACCAAAGTCAACAAAAGTCAACCGAGAGTCAAACTTAGCCTTTAAGCGACCAGATTTGACCAAAACCAAACCAGAGTTGACCAGTTGACTGAAAGTCAACAATTAGTCAACATGTGACTTGTTTGACCCAGGGTTGACTTCGTGTTGACCAGAGTTGACCAGAGTTGATTTTTTGACCAAAAGTCAACTGTAAGTAAACCCTTGACCCAAATTGACCTAGATCGACTTGGATTGATTTCCTATGACCTTGTTTGACCTTGATTGTCCTAGTATGACTCAGTATGACCTAGTATGACCTAGTTTAGCTTGGTATGACTTAGATTGACTTAGATTTGACCTAGATTGACCTAGATTCATTTAGAATGCATTATAATGCATCTTATTATCATTTTTGGACTCATAGTGACTTGTACTGTTCTATAGGAGACAGACACCACTCCTCGGACAGTATATTCTCTTCAGGCACTCAGGATATCAGGCGAGTACATTCTCTGACCGTTTCATACTTGTATGGATTTACATTCTTGCTCTAGATTACTGTACTTGATGCTGACACGATCATTATCACGGATTGGTACTATATGGATCTTCTTCTGAGATGTTATCTCCTTGTATTCACTAAGTATATATTGTGATGTGCGTTTCACTTACATGTTGTATTTATTGAATACCCTTATCATTGTACACTCATTGTGCATATTGTACTCTCAGTATCATATTGAGCCATTGTACAAGCCATTGTACAAGCTATTGTACAAGTCATTGTACAAGCCATTGTATAAGGTAACGTAACTGAATTGGATCCTTGTGTATTGATTGGGGAGGGGGAGTAGAAATGGTTATGTGATCAATCATATTGTATAAGAAATTGTATATGTCCATTGTACACCCACGTACAAAGGAGTCCCATTTTATTGTATAACCTAACCCGTTTACATAACCATATTGTGCTCTAAAATCACATGTTCCTTACAGTTCTTACTTATCATATTTAGATATTTCCTGTTATCAAATCTCTACTATTGTTTATATATCTTCTTCTTTCAGCGTTTCATGTACTTTACTCTATTGCATGCTTTATATTTCCTAACTCGATATGAACTGCGTGAGATGTTTTGTGCTCGCTCCCGTCCTGACTGGACCTGTTGAAAATATTACAGAGGATGAGGAGGAGGCCTGCGTAGACACCTACTATGGGGCAGCTGTAGATGCCATGTGTGACCCAGATTTCCAGCCTGATCCACTAGCTTAGAGACTGAGGCTCCCTAGTCTAGGTTTACTATTTCTGTCATTTGAGATCTAGATTGTATATATTCTTTCATTTTAGTGTTAGAGTCTTGTATTGAGCTGGATGTTCTGATTTGTTATGTCAGTAGACACTTAGACTCTCTGGTTGTATTTATGTGGTTTTTCCTTCATTCCAGTATTTATCTATCTATCTTCCTATCTTTCATTCTGCTTTAGATGTGATTGAGACTATATATTGCTATGTCACCTCCATTCGGAGTGTATATACTGTACAGGTACCTTTATATTGTTAGATGATTGACCTAGGACAGCGTTCTACCGCCGACACTACGGCGTAGGCTGGGCGTAGTTACGTTCTCGTGCCCACACAGTGGGTGCGGGTCGAGTTTATGTAGTGGTACTCAATCAGAGAGTTTATGTAGTGGTATTCGAACTAGAGTATCACTACAGCCTGCAATAGGATTAGGATATTTTGAAGGTACTCAATCACACTAGGAAAAACTCATATCAAATTCATACCATCTCAGTTCTTGCTGATATTGTTCTCCTTGAATATAACTGTCCTCCTTTGCTATTTCGACTCATTCTCAGCAATTGTTTGTTTGATCTGTCTTCAGGATGGTGGAGACGCGATCACAGCGTGCCATTCATGGAGATATTGTAGAGGGGACTGCTACCTCTCAGCCAGTTCAGCAGGGTCGGGAGGCTACAGCTCCTGCCACCTCTGCTCATATTGGGACTTCAGCAGCAGCAGCAGCTGAGGGTATGCCTTCACCAGTTCGGAGGTAGGACCCAGTCATTCCAGAGGTACCGTTCCAGTAGCCGCCACCTACAGGAAACGTGGACGCAGCTCAGATGTTTGCGTATTTCCAGCAGTTCATGGACCGACAGCAGGCTCGACAGGACAGAGGCATGGAGTTGGTCATTTCGACAGTTGCAGCCCGACCAGTGGTGCAGCAGCCAAAGACACCGGGGATCGAGCAGTTTCAGAAGATGAGCCCCAGAGACTTTCTGGGGACAGAGGGGATCCTATATGCCGATGAGTTGATCGAGCATATAGAGGAGATCTTCCGCTTGGCCAGGATTCCAGCAGATCTTCAGATCGAGGCCGCAGCTAGCCGGATGCGCGATCTTGCTCGCACCTGGTATCAGTCGGACCCCAGGGTGGGGGTAGCCGGACAGACTTGGAAGGAGTTCAAGGGCTTCTTCAAGAAGAAATTCTTCCCAGATTCAGCGCTCAGAGCTTTAGAGTCGCAGTTTGAGAGCCTAGTTCAGGGGAGCATGTCAGTGGAGGAGTACGCTGGGGAGTTCGGCCGCCTCAGCAGATTCGTGGAGGGTTTGAGCGAGGCGGCGAAGGCCCAGAGGTTCCGGAAGGGTCTGGTCAAGGAAGTCAAGTCCTTGACCAAGGGCAACAGGGATGCCACATTCGAGGAGATTCTGACGGGAGCTTTACTGGCTGAGGATGATCTTGAGCTTAGGCTCAAGAGAGGGCGAGACCCAGTTGGAGGCACCAGCAGCGGAGGACAGGCCAAGAGGCCGCACGTTCAGCAACAGTTTCAGCAGCAGTATCAGCAGCCGATGCCAGGCATACAGTTTCAGCAGCAGTATCAGCAGCAATATCAGCAGCCGATGCCAGGCATACAGTTTCAGCAGCAGTATCAGCAGCCGATGCCAGGCATACAGTTTCAGCAGCAGTACCAGCAGCCGAGGGCTCAGATACATCAGCTACAGCAGAGGCCTGTTCAGTATCAGGGTCAGGGACAGGTGCAGTATCAGCAGGACACCGTGTGCAACTTCTGTAAGAAGCCAGGCCATTGGTGGAACGATTGCAGGAAGAGACTGGGTATGTGTTTACTTTGCGGGTCAGCAGAGCATCAGTGTAGAGAGTGTCCCCAGAACCCGACACCATTGGCTCAGGTAGCACCAGGAGCTAGGGCTCCGGCAGGGCAGCAGAGGGGACCACCATTGCAAACTCAGCAGCAGAGGTTCGTCCAGCATCAGCAGCAGGCCAGGGGAGGCCAGCCAGGGCGAGCTTTCGCCATGTCAGCCGAGGATGCTCAGGCCGTTGGAGATCTAGTTGCAGGTTCCGTTCTTTGATTCAATTCTGCAATTACTGCCTTAAAAATTCAGTTCCATCTATTCCTATCTGCTTCTCCATTGTTGATAAGTTTGATCTGGTGTTTTCTTATGATTTAATTTTTCTTCTGAGATAAGTCGTATGGGCTAGGTCGCCTCGATTATGAGATTTTAGAATCCTCTAGGGTCATGCTAGCAGGCATAGTGAGGACATATAGTCGGACTATGGACGTATTTCTCGGGTATGGGAATTTAAGGTTTTCGCTGCCAAGCGCGCGGCAATGCAAAAATTTTAAATACCATAGTTCTAGAGGTATGTACCATAGTTGAGGACTCTGTGATTATCGTAGCCTTGCTCACTGGCATGACAGAGATTCTGAGTATCATGATGATTGGATAGACGCATACGATTATCGATTTGTATGATTTTCTGTGGTTACCTTGTTTTAAAATTTTTGGATGATTTTTTTAAGGTGGATAGACTTGTAGCTTCTATTTGAGTGTAATTTTAAAGTTTATAAATTTAGTCATTTAAATTCAAGCTTTGATTCTTGAGATTTTGATCATTTTAATTTTAGCCATGACTTGTGATTTTAATGTTTTACTATGGTTTGGTTTTAATTTCGAGGACGAAATTTTTTTAAGGTGGATAGATTTGTCACCCCCAGTTTCCAGAAACAGGGGTATTTTTGTCATTTTTTTTCATTTTTATTATTTTAAAATTATTTATTTATTTATTGTAATATTTTGGGGTTATTTGAGTCGGGTTCGAATTTTATCTCAATCCGACTTGAAACGGGGACCCGGGGTAGTGTTGACCCTAGTGGACCCACACACTAGTTAGCCATGGCCCACATGTCATTTATTTTAGTTAGTGACTAGGCTAAATTATTTGGATTAGGATTTATTTGATTAGTGTGTTAGAATGACCAAACTAGCCCCGACTTGAAACCCCCTTTTTAATGTATTGTCAATAGGCTAGAGGGGGGTGTTTTTGTCTTTTCTTTGGAGCCCATAGCAGCCCTCTAGTGGCCGGCCACCATAGGAAGGATAGGCATGAGCCCCCTTTGATATTTCCCATTCTTTCCATCTCATTTTCTCTCTCTTGTTCTTCCCCAAATTTATAGAGAGCAAACCCTAGTGATTTCATCTCCAAATCAACTCCTCCTTCTACCAAATCTTCCTCTCTCCTCCTCTACTCCATGAAAAGAAGGTGCTAGCCAAGTTTGGAAGGATTCGGAGCTCGTTTGTATCCATTTGGAATCTCTACGTGTCGGGAGGCCTTTTTCCTTTGAATCTCTCTCCCGGAAGGTATAACCTCTTCTCTAAACCATTCCTTCATGCATATAGATCTATTTTTGACCCATAGGAATAACCTCCATGGTTTTGTGTCCATTTGAGTCCATTTCGTGTCCATTTGGGCACTTGTAGAGGTGTCCTATGTGTAGGTTTGTGTCCATGTGGGAAAACCCCTATTTGGACACATGGGGATTTATTAATGTATTGATTTAGTGTTGTTTTAATATTATTCCAGATTTTCTAGGAGTTAGGAATGAGTTTTTCTATGTATCATATTGTATTATATTGTTAATATCTATATCTATATATATATATATTTATATATATATATATTTTTTTATATATATTTATATATATATATATATATATATATATATATATATATATATATATATATATATATATATATATATATATATATATATATATATATATGGGGTGATATATATATTAATCTCTATGTATGTATATATATATATATATATATATATATATATATATATATATATATATATATATATAAAATATATATATATATATATATATATATATATATATATATATATATATATATATAATATGGTTGATATATGTGGATATACACATGTGATATGATGGTGTGACATTTGTGTTAGTTGTGGGTATATAGGAGGGCTCGGCCAAGAGGTTATGCATGTGTGTAGGTATGGTGTTTGATTAAATGGGATTGAGAGAGGTTTGAGAGAAGTGGTGGAATAGAGATTTGTGTGTGTGTTGTGTTATAGAGAGTTAGAGAGTTAGAGAGAGTGGGGATTGAAGGAGATTTGAGAGAGTGATAGGAGTGGTGATGAGGGGGTGAAACCACCTGTTGTTTCAGTCCAGATTTTAGTCTACATTGGACTGTCCTGCACATACATTTCTGTCCTACAAAACCTTGTTTTCAGCCCACATGACCATCACCAATTCAGCCTATATACACAGCCTATTTTTAACTATCACGAGCAGTTACTTGACTGTCCTTAACAAGCCCCATATAAACCCCAATCCAGGCCTTGAATTAATATGAACCTGTCATTAGACAGCACCCCAAATGGCTGTCACTTTGCCTAATTTCAGTCCACATAGTACTCATGTACCAGTCCCCATAGCCCCCCAAAAACCTGTCATTGATAGACCATGTTCAGCCTCAAACTAAGTCCCTTACCTGCCCTCCTAAACCATCCTTACACCCTCTCAAAATCAGTCCATACACTCCTATCCTAACCCCCACATTGCTCCCATTCCTGTCACTTACCTGTCCTATGTGACAGTCCACATATCCTCCTAAACCAGTCCATAAAAATGGACAACAGCAGCTGTCCTAAGCCCACCTAGGAGCTGTCCCATACTTGGCCTAATTTCCTGTCATAAACCACACCATGGCAACCCTTTATCAGCCCACATTTAGTCCATTCTTTCACCTACTTAACAGTCCTCCTTAGGCCTATAGGAACCCCCATGGCAGCACTTAGCATACACACAAATCTGTCCTATATACAGCCATATAGCTGTTACAAATCATTCCCTATACATCAGTCCTAAACACTATATACCTGTCCCCAAATCCACATCAAAACAGCCCCTAAAACCTGAGACAAACAACCATATATTTGCCAATGTTCAGCCCCTATAAACTGTCCAATATCTAGCCTACAACCCAGCCTTGTTAGCCCTTGAATCGCAGTCCTAAACACCCATCTACTGCCCATGTTTCACAGCCTATATGATGTCCTATAGACCCCATTGACAACACTTCCAAACCTGTCCAAATAACAGCCATGACAGCCCTCCAAATCAGCTATGTGTTGTGTGTGTATGTGAGTTATGGGTGTGAGTCTATAGGAGTTAGTTAGGAGCCTAAAAAAAAAAGGAAAAAAAAAATATATATATGTATTTGTGTGAACCTATAGGAAGCCTATTAGAGTGTGATATTGTGAGAGTGTTGTGTGAGTGAGCTAGTTAGAGTGTAAGTGAGTGAGTGAGGTATCATGAGTGTCATGTGAGATGGTGCAAGGGTAAAGGTAAGGAAAAAGGGTAAATGGCCAACATGTGGTCTAAGATAACTTAGATGACCTAGATACTAGGATTTCTTGGTAGGTAATATTAGTATAGGATAGTATCTAGCTATCCTAGGAAGCCTAGGCTAGTATTCCTAGGTTAGAGTGGTATTGGACAACGTATTGGTATTTACCTTGGTAAGGTAATATAGGTAATACATAGAAATAGGGTATTTGAGTTTAGAGTCTAAGATAGAGTTAGAACTTGGTTCCCTTGGTTGGTAATGATCAAATATAGTGCTCATAGACTAGTTTTGACGTCGGTTGACCATTTTGACCAAAGTCAACAAAAGTCAACCGAGAGTCAAACTTAGCCTTTAAGCGACCAGATTTGACCAAAACCAAACCAGAGTTGACCAGTTGACTGAAAGTCAACAGTTGGTCAACATGTGACTTGTTTGACCCAGGGTTGACTCCGTGTTGACCAAAGTTGACCAGAGTTGACTTTTTGATCAAAAGTCAACTGTAAGTAAACCCTTGACCCAAATTGACCTAGATCGACTTGGATTGATTTCCTATGACCTTGTTTGACCTTGATTGTCCTAGTATGACTCAGTATGACCTAGTATGACCTAGTTTAGCTTGGTGTGACTTAGATTGACTTAGATTTGACCTAGATTGACCTAGATTCATTTAGAATGCATTGTAATGCATCTTATTATCATTTTTGAACTCATAGTGACTTGTACTGTTCTATAGGAGACAGACACCACTCCTCGGACAGTATATTCTCTTCAGACACTCAGGATATCAGGGGAGTACATTCTCTGACCGTTTCATACTTGTATGGATTTATATTCTTGCTCTAGATTACTGTACTTGATGCTGACACGATCATTATCACGGATTGGTACTATATGGATCTTCTTCTGAGATGTTATCTCCTTGTATTCACTAAGTACATATTGTGATGTGCGTTTCACTTACATGTTGTATTTATTGAATACCTTATCATTGTACACTCATTGTGCATATTGTACTCGCAGTATCACATTGAGCCATTGTACAAGCCATTGTACAAGTTATTGTACAAGCCATTGTATAAGGTAACGTAACTGAATTGGATCCTTGTGTATTGATTGGGGAGGGGGAGTAGAAATGGTTATGTGATCAATCGTATTGTATAAGAAATTGTATATTTCCATTGTACACCCACGTACAAAGGAGTCCCATTTTATTGTATAACCTAACCCGTTTACATAACCATATTGTGCTCTAAAATCACATGTTCCTTACAGTTCTTACTTATCATATTTAGATATTTCCTGTTATCAAATCTCTACTGTTTTTCATATATCTTCTTCTTTCAGTATTTCATGTACTTTACTCTATTGCATGCTTTATATTTCCTAACTCGATATGAACTGCGTGAGATGTTTTGTGCTCGCTCCCGTCCTGACTGGACCTGTTGAAAATATTAAAGAGGATGAGGAGGGGGCCTGCGTAGACACCTACTATGGGGCAGCTGTAGATGCCATGTGTGACCCAGATTTCCAGCCTGATCCACTAGCTTAGAGACTGAGGCTCCCTAGTCTAGGTTTACTATTTCTGTCATTTGAGATCTAGATTGTATATATTCTTTCATTTCAGTGTTAGAGTCTTGTATTGAGCTGGATGTTCTGATTTGTTATGTTAGT
Source organism: Iris pallida (assembly GCA_029216955.1). Lineage (NCBI taxonomy): Eukaryota > Viridiplantae > Streptophyta > Magnoliopsida > Asparagales > Iridaceae > Iris > Iris pallida. The sequence goes on along the minus strand of JANAVB010004302.1, from coordinate 184,459 downwards.
AGACACTTAGACTCTCTGGTTGTATTTATGTGGTTTTTCCTTCATTCCAGTATTTATCTATCTATTTTCCTATCTTTCATTCTGCTTTAGACGTGATTGAGACTGTATATTGCTATGTCACCTCCATTCGGAGTGTATATACTGTACAGGTACCTTTATATTGTTAGATGATTGACCTAGGACAGCGTTATACCGCCGACACTGCGGCATAGGCTGGGCGTAGTTACGTTCTCGTGCCCACACAGTCGGTGCGGGTCGTGACAATATTGTTGTGATTTGTATTTTTTTTGACACTTGGAACCGATATCTGAGGGATAGATAGCACTAGGATGCATGCCAGTAATACTGGTACTAGCGTTGGGATTACAATGGCGGGACCATTAGATACTAGTACAACTATTTCCTCAATTTGACTTGTCTTTTGAAAATTAGACGGACCAGAGGGATACTCGACATGGCGTAAGAAGGTCGAACACTTCTATGGATGCGGTTGTCCAAACATTTGACTAACAACCCCCCTAGCCCGCAAAGACTGATCCCATCTTTGAGCAATATGAGATGATAATCGACTGTTTACACAGTTGATGAACTCCATAAAACCATCGGTGGAAGACATGGTACAGAATACGGACTCCATTAAGGAATATGGACGATCCTAGCAACGACATTTCATGGCAAACGCGATTTGTGTCGCATTTATGACTCAGTTGTTGGCATATACAGAGCAAATCAGGGAGACAAATCTTATAAAGATCACTTCAAGACATTTAAGGCTATATCTGATGAGGTGATCGTATGTTGCCCCTAACAACAGATATCAATGAAGCTAGGGCTCAACGTGAACAACTTCATGTTATGGCGTATCTTGATGCCAAATCTGCTCATTCTCAGATCATTGCTGGATCTGAAGTTCCATCTTTAATGGAAGCACATTATCGTGTCCTTCGAGCAGCAAAAGTCGTAGAGACCACTCCGGGTGTTGCATCTACTGATCGCTCTGCTCTTGGTGCTGCTCCTACAGGCATTCATGGTGGTCGTGATGGACGACGTGGTGGCCGCAATACTGGTCATGATGGGGTCATGGTAATGGTGGTCGCAATGGAGGACGAACACACACATCTTTAATTGTGGTCAGCTTGGCCATTTCTACTAGCAATAGACTAAATCACCTATTGTTGCTAACATCGCAACTGATGCTCCTGATGATAGTGTCCGATTTGTTCAACTAACTTCGAATTTATATACAGAGTTCTTTGATTTTCAGGCTCTACGTCGTGGTAACGCTTCCACGTCTGGATCCACAGTCGGATACTCAGCAGCATATATAGTCAAGCTAAAGCAGTAGGTAATTGACTCTGGAGCATCTGCTCATATGACTGGTGATGCAGGTATGATACATAATTATGTCCATGTCCATCGTGTTTCTGGCATTATTGTTGCCAATGGCGGTTCCCTGACAATCCGAGGATGTAGAAGTGTCAGTCTTTCTTTCGAACTGTCGCTCAATTCTGTATTGCTTACACCTGTGAACCCATTCAGTTTAATTTCCATTAGTTAAATTACTTGTGAACTGTACTGTAACGCTCCAGTCCCAAAATATAAGGACTAAGTACGTAAGCATGCCAGCTGTATATATACGAAGTATATGGAACCCTCGTATGTATACATAAGCTGTGAAATGTAGAAAGCCATGAAACTAATCTCATCGACAAATAAATATATCATAAAATCAACTTCTAAATGTCATTTGTACAAAAATGTTGGGCGGAGACAAATCCACTACCAACTAAAGAGAGAAAAATATATAGCAACGATGAAAGAGTCGAGCGAAGCGAAAGACGATCCAAGAGCTAGCATCGCAAAGGTAGATTGTAAAGTATGGCCTTGGCTAGAGCACCTGCAAAAATCACAAAAGCACACCTGGAGAAATCACCATGTCCTCAGAGGGACGTAACAAGATACAGGAAGAAATGCCATTATAACTGCAATTGTAAATACTATAAAACTAAAATACAACTGGGTCCCTAACCGTCTAAGTGATATGTACTTTGAGGACAATGTTCTACGCAGGGGCTGTAGGATCACGCAAGTAATAAAGAGTGGTCGTCAAGTAGCGCTCATCCGAGACACTATCGGCCCGGGGCAGAAAGTAGCGCTCATATGAGTCACCATCGGCCCAAAATGTGTGTAAAAGTAAATATAGCCCCTACGCTAGTAGCTGTCCTCTCCCTCCAATGATACTATACATGTATCGTAACCACAACACACCAACACGTATCGTTTCCACAATACAGTTTTATATTAAATAACTGTCAAGTCTTCTAACATGCATCTATTGACAGTTATTTCTAACGCATACGCACGGGTGATCAGCCAATACGCAAGTGACCTCTATATGGTACTCATAGCTCACACACAACTTGTGATAAAATCGTGACAAGTTAATGAGATACACTAAGTTGATGGTAGTCCCTTAACTCTAAGTCCACATGCATGAAGAAATATAATAAACAAAAAATATAGGTACAGTAAATATACAATAACTGAAAAATAAATATAACTAAATGTAAGCAGTAAACATGGCAAGGTATCTTGCCTGAGGTGTTGCCTGGTGTTGTGCGGTGTTCTGACATGTCCCAATAGTCCACTTTAGTTGGTTGCAGTTGACACGCGTATGATTGTATTAGCACAGAATAGTCGTAGATACCCATAACTACGCAAGAAATCTCAATCGATGGGACATGCCATGTCATTGAGTTCGGGATAGTCGAATTAGCTAGGGACGATATAGGAAAGTTCGAGATTTTACGAGAAGATAGGGAACAATTGGAATAGTCATGGTCAAGATTGATAAGCGAGAGATTTTGCATATATAAATATATAAATATTTTAAAAAAATTATGATAATAGAAACTATATTCGGAAATCCAGTATAATTAAAAACTACATTTTTCTTTTATTCAAAATTTTATAAATAAATACTTAAAATTTAGGAAAAATAATGTTTTTTGGCTAAAAACTAATTTCTATCAAATATTTTTTTTAAACTATAAAGCCATAATTGATACAAAATAATGTAACACTATTTTAGAAAATACTTTATTATACTTTAATAAATAACAATAGCATTATTAAATAAATAAATAATAATAAATATAATAATAATACTTACAATAATATACATGTATATATAAACTTGTTTAACAGTTTTATAAAATAATAACACTAATGGCAGCTAGTAACATCTATAAGATAATAATAATAACTAATAATTAAATATTAAAACAAAACTAGAAAATAAAGTAAAAAAAAGTAAAGTAAAAAAAAGAAAAGAAACAATAGTCTGATGTGCTCCTTGGAAAGGGAAAAGAGGAATAATTAAGGGAAGAGAAGAGCATGGGAGATCGAGAGAGAGATTTTGAGAGGGAAAGCTAGAGTGCCGGATCGAGAGATTGAGAGAGAGGGAAAGGGTGGTTGGGAGAGTGGAGAGCGGGAGCTCGATGGCAAGAACGAGAGGAGGCAGAAAGGGATTAGGTGACGGCTGTCGATGGTGCAGACGCGGTGAGACGAGGGCGATGTTGCGGTGTAGCGGCGGAGGGTTGGTGTGAGAGAGAGATTAGGGGAAGACGATGAGGAGCTTTCCGGCGGCGGCAGAAGGGTCGGTTTCGAGCACTGGCCGTGATAAAGGTGGCGACGAAGATGCCAGCGGCTGGCGAGTGCCGCGGAGGACGGCTGGGCTCCAGCGCTGGTAGGCGAGGCAGTGGTCTGCGGCTGATGGTGGCCGGATCCACCCGATCTGGATGGTGACCGTAGGCCGGTGGGAAGGTGGTCGCCGCAAGGGAAGGCGTCGAGACGTAGCGGAGAGAGGCAAATGTAAGGTTTCTAGGGTTAGGCTTTGATTTACTGTATTTCCTGAAGATGGATCGGGTTGGCGTCGGACTCGGAGATGAACCTAGTAGTTGACAGGGATGGCGGGGTGGCCGCGGCAGCGTTGGATGGTGTGTTGCGTGGCTGTGCCGGGGTGGTTATCATGGAGGAACGGTGGTAGAGTGGCGGTGTTGTTCCTGGTTGAGGGCGAGATGGTTGTGGTGATTGGGGTGATGATGGTGAAGGGGTGGTGGTGCTTGGTGGTGGCGATGAGTGCGGTGGGCGGGTACAGTATTGGTTCTCGGCTGGGCAAGGGGAAGCAGAGGACGGAGTCGGCGATTTTGGCTAGGGGGCGGTGTCGTGGACAGAGACGGTGGTCGTGGACAACAGCAGGTGTGGGTTTGTATCGTCGGGTTGGGTTGCCATTGTGTCCTGTACGACACGGAGACAAGTTGTGTCCGGCATGTGGGACACGAGAAAGGAATAATATATTTGAACAATAAGAAATATAGTGGATGGGAAGGGGCACACGGACACGATGCACGAATTTTTGGTTGTGGAATTGGTTTGGTGGAATTTCTCTAAAAAAGAAGCAATTGGGGCTCTCCTTATATAGAAGGTGGACACCCTAGTTGGATAAGGACTAGGATTTGTTTAAATCCCAATGGATAAATCCCATATTAATTCAAACTAATTTAAAACTTATTTCAATAAAATCTAAGTTAAATATAGATAATCCCATCTTTAATTTAAAAGCTATTTTAAAATAACGTAAATAAAATGTTTTCTAAATTAAATCACCATAATTTATTTAAACAATAAATCAAATTAAAATTTAAATATCTTTTTCGAATTACTAAAATAACGATAATAATTAATTTCAAAAATCAAAAATATATAATAAAAAATTGTACATCACATGCAAATAATATATCTACATAAAATATAGTTTTCTAAATTAATATCTATATTTGAACAAGAAATAAAATAGTATTTAATAAAAGTAAGAAAATAAAGTTTTTCGGCAAATATCGGAAAATGTTCTTTTGATATGAAAATATTTGTTTATAATATGTATTGAAACAACATATTTATTCTATATTCATAAGAAAAACTATAATAAGATATTTTGTATACGAATGAACAAATATTTCGTATTTACGTCTTTACGCATTGGCACTCGATGTACGATACCAAAAATAAAAATCATTACCAAAATAAATTAAAAAATTTATAGTAAAAATCTAGGGGGTTTACATGCACTGCTCGATAATATTTTTTTCCTGATGGTTGTGTTTTTCAGGACCTGAAACTGAAAAGACTATCGGTAAGGGGCATGTGGCTAGAGGCTTGTATTTGTTTGATGTACCTTCTTCTGTTATCTGTGGCATGAAACTCGATCCTTTCTAGTTACATTGTCAATTAGGACATCCATCTATCCAAGATTTCTAGAAAATGTACCCTTATTTAGATATTCCTGCTTCCTTTCATTGCAAGTCGTGTAATTTGGCTAAGCATCACCGGGTTCCCTATTCGGTGAGTCATAATAAAATTGCATCCGCTTCTTTCGAGTTGGTGTATTCTGATATATGGGGACCATATCCGGTTGAATCAATAAAAGGTTTTCAGTACTTTGTTACATTTGTTGATGATTACTTACATGTCACTTTTGTTTATCTGATGAAAAATTATTCTGAATTATTTCACATTTGGTGCAATATTTATGTCAAAATAAAAACAAAATTTGGTGTTCCAATTAAAAAATTTTCGAGTGACAATAGTCGTGAATATTTATCTCAAGAGCTCAATAGTCATCTGGCCCGCAATGGCATCATCCACCAAACTTCTTGTCCGTACACACCACAACAGAATGGTGTGGCCGAGCACAAACATCGACATCTCTTAAAAATAATGCGTGCTCTTATGTTTCATGCACGTACGCCCAAAAGATTTTGGTCTGATGCGTTTCTTACCACTTGTTATCTTATTAATCGTATGCCATCATCAATCTTCAATGGTAACACTCCCTTTTCTAGGCTATATCAAGGACGAGAGCCATTTTCTGTCTATCAAAATTTTTGGCTGCTTATTCTATGTTCGAGATACCCGACTGGCTCTTTCTAAATTAAATCATAAGGATTACAATGTATTTTTCTTGGGTATCCTAAAGATCAGAAAGGGTATCGGTATTTTTTCTCTGCCTTAAAAAGATTTTTTTCACTCAGGATGTTACCTTTGTTGAAATCGAATTTCCTCCACTTACAAACTACGAATCCGGTCTAGAATAACATTTCTAGATATTTCTTAATAAAACACAACAGCCCCCAATACGGGTGCCCTTCCTTACAGAGCCAGTTCCCCGATCCGATGGTCTGGAGATACCAATTCAATCTATGCCGAAGTCACTGTTCGACATCGCTTCGTGAGCTTGAGAATAGGCTATTGTGAAGACTGTGAACGAGAATGCAAAGAAGAACTCTTGAACAGGAATCCCTGATCGTACTTTATTTTTTGATCTGGGTTGTGATGAGGGAGGATTGCTTCTTTACTCCATTGACGATCTGACCGCGAGGGAGAGCTGTCACGACCCGCACCCTGAGGAAGGGCACGAGAACGTGGGTACGTCCAGCCTACGTCGTAGTATCGGTGGTAGAACGCTGTATAGTTCGTCTATAACATCTAACATCTAACAACAATATGATATAAACATATCATCTCCGCACGGAGGTATAATATAACATCTCAACTCTATATCTCAATCACAAGTCTAGGGAAGATAGAGCACGATATGGAATCAGATAAAAGAAAGGAACTGAATATAGATAGAGTTATCATACCACACAAAGTAGATGTTCAACCCAAATAAATACAAGTCCTGAAATATAACTAAGTCTCGACTAACAATCGGAACAATCCGATACAAACTGAAAACTATAAATACTAGACTAGACTAGGCACCCTCTACTGAGCTAGATGCTCCTCGGGCTCCTGAAGGTCACCCTCATGTGCCCCATAGAAGGTAGGGCAGTCACTATCATTATCTGTAGTATTTTCAACAGGTCCAGTCAGGACAGGAGAGAGCACAATACATCTCATGCAGTTCATAACATGTTAGGAAATATAAAGCATGCAAAAGAGTAAGATACATGGTAATTTTAAAAATTTGTGATTATAATTATTTAATAATGATATTTAAATCATATTATGATTTTTGGTGATTTTTAATCAATTTAAAACTATTTAAAATACTGAATTGTGATTTCGATGGTTAACTAGTTAAACCCTAGTTGTACTAAGCCTAGAGACTAACCATGACCATGGGAGCCTAGTCACATGATTAGAATTTCAAATTACCAAATTTTTAGCCTAGGGGTATTTTTGTCATTTTGACAATTTTATGAAATTGTAATTTTGATTAATTAAATATTGTGCTAATCTTTTAGTTAAGCCTTAACCTAGAAGTTAACCTAACCTAGATTAGTCTTGAGGTTAGAATTATGGTTAGAACATTCCTACTAAGTGCCAAGGTTAGTAATATCTAGATATTCCTAGGTAGGATATTTTTCTTTTAAGATATTCGTGAAAAGAAGCCTTGAACCAATAGGAAGGCTTAGAATTGGGTGGAGGAACCTCAACCACTCATCTAAGGCCCTAACCCTAATATTTTCAACAGCCATACAAGCCCCCCCCCATAAGTATCCCACTTAAGAGCCTTTGCCTCTTTTTACAAACCCTAGAAAATTCCTACTTTGTTCTTCCCTAAACTTCTCCCAATTAATCCAAATTGAGCCCAAATTGAGTCAAGTCATTTGCATCATCATCCCCAACATTAGAGGAGACTTGTGGAGGCTTCCTAGCAAGGTTGGAGGACGTTTGAACCATAGCAAATCGAGGAAGACGTCGAATCGAGGCTCTTTACAATGAGTTTGAACACTCAATAGGTAAAACCCTACAAACCCTAGTAAATTCCTGATTTCTTTACATAGATGCATTCATTTAGGGTTCCCCTAGGTGTAGCCCAAGTTGGGTAGGAAATCGTGTCCATTTCGTGTCCGTATCGGACACGTATCAGTGTATTTAAATGGGTGTTTGATGAAATGCTTGAATGGAATAAATATTGTTAATTTCGAAAACTAATTACATGTATGTGTAGCCTAATAGGTGTATTTTACAACCCAACTTGACTGAGTCGATTTTAGTACACTTTGGACACTATTTTAGCACTTGGACACGTAGCACGAGACACCGCACGGGGCTCGTGCGGCTGCCCTACTGCTCGGGTGTCCTAGCGGACACGACACGGTGACTCAGGTCATGAAACTTAGTGGACACGTTGTCCTAGTCACTGAAACGACGCCTATAAAGTTTCAAGAGTTCTTGATGTGTGTGCGCGAAGAAATCGCGTTCGTACTGATTTTTGCCTTACTGTGCACATATAAATTTTTGACTCTGATACGCGACTCAAACAACGATACTGCGACACCTAGACACATATTAGGGTGACACGAACCTAGCCCTATCATTGGCGAATATGTGTGCACAAGCTTGACACACTTCGAGCTCTGTGTCGAGTCCACGATGACCCGACACGCGTGCACGAGCCAGTCTTCACTTCAATTTCTGATACACTGTTTTTGTATACTTGGACACGTTTGCGTCCACTTGGTTGGACACAAACACCCCCTTGACACATTAACAAGCGACACACACATGTGCACATTCAATTTCACATTTGTACATGTATTCGAGAATTACAAACCCCTTTTCCCTGTGTGTTCTGCCACCAGTGCAGTGCACAGTAGATTCTCTGTGTTTAATTAGGTTTTAAATTGATAATTAATAGTTAATATAATCATGTAAATATGTAAACATGTGTGTTATATTGGGTTTTTGCCTCTGGGAACAAGGTGATGTTCATTGGATTCGAGCATTGAACATTGATTTAATGAAGTGTAAACTGAAATGGTCATTACTGAATTTTCTGAGATTGGTTCAACATTCCATTTCACTGCTTTGATGAGTTCCTAATACACTAGACACTGACACATGGACACACTTGCATTTGATTTTAGATTCATCAACTACCTACTGTTTTTCCATACACATCACATTCACACACACAACACTCTACTAAAACCTGTGAACACTTGACACATGGACACTATTTTCACACACTGTTTTATATGCACTGACACTTAAACTTGTTTTCCTGAGAATGTGTCTTACATAACCTGAGTTTGAATGTTAATTGGTTTTGGAATTAAGGTTGTATCTATAAAAATATATAGACTGGTCTGAGTTTGAGTAGTAGAGGGTGAGTTAGTGTTTGGGATGTGAATGTTAAGTGGAATGTGAGAAAGAAGAAGGTAGATGGAAGCTTGGGCATGTTGGCCAGAGCTTTGGTGCAGTGCACTGCACTGTCGAGTAGAGTAGGCAGGGCATTAGCCACTGTAGGCAGGAAGAACTGCCAGGTGCAGTAGGCATAGTCATAGCCTGGCCTTGGCAGGCCAGGTATAATGATGTTAGGCCATGTAATTCCTGAGAATAGGTTAGGCTATACATGATGTAGATTTTAAACTGATGTTAGGCCATGTAATTCCTGAGAATTCAGTGAACTTTTAACTGAGATTTCAATGTGTAATACCTGAGATTTTGGAGTGCATGTGAAACTGAAATGGGTTATGATTTTACATTAAGCTGGGGTTAACTCAGTTTCCTGAGAACATAGGTTAAGAGCTTAGTTATTTTCCGAGTTTTGGTTAAGTCCTTGGTGAACATGTGTTCAGTCCCTATTTCCTGGTTTCCAGTTTTGGTTGAGTTGGTTTTGTTCTATATATGTGTGAGGGTCATCTCAATTTCTGTGATGTGGCTTGAATAGGGTAAGTCATTGTTAGTATGAGAGTTAACTGTTAGAATATTAGATGAGAGGGTGTCGGTACATATATAATTGAGTTAGTGTCTTAGTGTCCTAGAGATTTGGGGGTTAGCTTGTGAGGGTATCAAGTATTTTGAGTTGTGTGAGTATATGTACATTGTATAGTGACCTATGTACATATAGCTTGAATATATAACATTATGATAGGCAATGTTGTGCTATGTAGATTATACATATATATAGATAAAGTAATTGGAGTTACCTTAGGGCAGTGTAAATTCATTAATGAGTTATAGGGTATAGTTGTATATATATCAATATGTATATATATTGATATACCAATGTATTATGTGGGTATTAGTTTATGTGGTGTATAGGTTGGGCTTGGCACATGGCATCTTGGTAAACCAAGGACTTGGGGTACATTGGTGCATGAGTAGAGATAAGTAGCTATCTAGAGTGTTGACCTAGTTTGACTAGACGTTGACTTGGTTTGACCCAGAGTTGACCAAGTTTGACTTTGACCTAGTTTGCCTTAGAAATCATGTAGATTGCATCGTAAACTCCATCTGTCTTATTTTTAAACACATTATAACCCATGTTGCTCTATTTAGGACATTGTGACTCTGTTGCAGACATCTGATATTACGTTACTCTTTTCAGAGTATCAGACGAGTACATTCTCTGATAGTTCTTTCATTTACTTGTCAATTACTGTACTTCAGTTCTAGTTAGTTCTATTTGATTCTTGTTACAAGCACGTATTGTTATTACTGAATCCATGTATATGACACACATACTTACTCGTCTTGCCTCTATTATTCGAATCCCCATACGAATCACTATTCGAATAACCTATTCGCATCTTCATGTGCTGGTTGGACTTGTATTCGTCTTATGTGTTGGATTATGGATTCATTTGTATTAGACTGGGAGGAAAATACTGATTAGACATGTAGACATATCCTCCTATTCGAATCACCCCTCTGTGAATGATATTCGAGCGATAGCCATCCCACACTTGGCCGAGTGTGCGGTGTGTCGTATTACCTACAGCCGTTTACATGTCGATCTCGGTATTTTAAAACACACTTGGAGAATTTATTCGAATCATTGTTTGAACATCATGTGAATCATTATTCGTATCACCTTATTCGAATCACCTTATTCGTATCACCTTATTCGAATCACCTTTTTAGAACAATAATTAGAATCACATTCGACTCATACTGTACTGGAATCACATTCGACTCATCTTGTATTAGACTCACATTGGGATTACACTGGACTTATATTATACTGTCTGGACTCATCATATTGCTCTAGTTCAGCTAGATCTTATTTTACAGTCTTTCTTGCCATGCTTCTCCACTTATTTAGTTACCTTACTTTCCTTGTACCTTAACTGCTCTCTACATCATTACTCGTACAAACTGCCACGTTCATCAATACAACTGTCTATAACTGCTTTATAGTTCTCTGCCATTTACTTGGGATTTCTTGATGAATTATACTCGTTCCTGTCCTGACTGGACCTGTTGAAAATATTACAGATGATTGCCCTGAGGACATTTGCCCCACTTGCCTTGGAGTAGGAGATGGCTTAGCTTCCTTTGGCCCCGACACTCAGGAGTGATTGGGAGACTAGCTAGTAGACTTGGTTTAGTTTTCATGTTTTAGAACTTGAATTGTAATAACTTGAGATACGAGTTTGTATTTGAGTTTGTTTGAGATACTGATATTAAGTAGTTTATAATTGGTGTTGTTTAGTCTTTAGTTATAAACTTCTGTGTTATCTTATCGTTCTTAGACTGTGATTGAGATTTCATTATATCTATACTTATCTTCCGTTCGGAGTTGAGATTTGACAAGTACATTATATAATTGCGTGAGTTGTTGATTTGATAGTAACCTAAGACAGCGTTCTACTGCCGACACTACGACGTAGGCTGGACGTACCCACTTTTCGTTCCCCTACACTGGGTGTGGGTCGTGACACGTTTTTAGTGGTGGCCCATACAGGTCGAGTTTGTGTAGTGGTATTCGAACTAGAGTATTGTAACGCCCCAGTCCCAAAATACGTAGGACTAGGAACGCAGACATGCCAGCTGTATTCATACGAAGTATACTCCAATATATGGAAGTCTCGTATAAATACATAAGCTGTAAAATACAGTAGAACCATAACTAATCTTATCCACACAGAATAAATGAATAAAAGATATCATATAATGAGAATGAACTTGTCTTGATACAATATGTTGGACGGAGACAAATCCACTACCAACAAGTAAAGGAATAGTACATGAGTAAAGATATGAATTTGACGAGCGAAGCGAAGACGATCCAAGTGCAATCATCCTCGAGAAATAGCAATGAACACGGCTAGAGCTAAAGCACCTGCGAAAGACAATAGCACACACCTAGCAAGACAACCAGGTCCTCAAAGGGACGTAACAAGACACATAATATCATGCCATATAAACGGAATAAATATCGCTCAAATAAATAAGTAAATCAAATTATAACATGGTCCAATACGCACCTACTGAACGAGCGTACCATCCCCCCAACCAAACAAGGACAGGGGATGGTAAACTAATTCACGGTAACGTATCTTCCCATGCTATGAATCCAATATGGTATCCGGACCCCAACAAGGTTCAATACCTTCTCATCGAAGTAGTAAGTCACACCTACAACCAAACAAGGACAAGATGTGACGAACTAATCCGCGACAAGTTATTGTTCCAATTCACGGTCAGATACAAGTACCCAAACCAAAAGTACTCGTACATAACGGATAAGGTAGCCTAACCGTTCTAAGTGAAATGTAGTTAAGAACAATCCTTCCTACGCATGGGCCCTGGCTGAATAGGATCGGCGTAGTCCCCCTTTGGGCACCAGAGGCCCCATCAGGAAGAGCATGACGTTCCGCAGAATCGTCAGTGGCCGTCAGTAATCATGGGTCATCAACCCCGTATCTCCAGCGGAGAGTCCGGGTCACAAGGGAAGTGCATCGAAGCCCATACGCTAAGGAATTGTCCTCCCCGCCCAATGCCTAATGTGTTGTATCCACAACACAAAACCACTATAACCGCTAAGTCAAACTAGCATGCAATCTCTATTAGCGGTTATTCCTATCGCACGGCTTGTACGTACTGGTGGCCAGCCAATCACGCACTTCCGTGTTCTACATGCGACACACAACCTCGTGTTACAACGTGTCAAGGCCAATGAATGCAACACACAAGGTGGTCCCTTAAATCTAGGTTTAATTTGTAAGAAAAATAATACACAGCAGGAAATATAAATGAACGGTAAGTCCTAACAGTTATGCCATGTATCACAGTTTATTTTGCATAAAGAAAATAAGTAAAGCATGAAATATGAGCTAAAATAATTAAACAGCTAATGGCAAGGTGTCTTGCCTGGTAGGACTCCTGGTGTGCTGTGATGATCAATGTGGCACGATCTGCAACTTTGGTGTAAAAATTACACAAGGGGACCTCTGATGGTGGCACGGACAGTTCCATCGGGTTCGGGACGGTCGAATTAGTTAGGGTGGACAGGGGGTTGTGCAGAATTTGTGAGGGAATAGGATAAAGGAAATAGGAGGATAATCAAAGAAAACTTTATATACAATATATATACGAGTTTCAAAAACTATTTATAATAATCGAAAACTAGTTTGAGTCTAAAATAAATACTTAAAGTCAAAAATTGTTTTCGACAAAACTCTAAGTTGTCAAAATTGAAATTATAGGCAGAAAACTATATTTTCACGGGTCAAAATGTTTCTAAATGAACATTAATAATCTAGAAATTTTATTTAAAATTTTAAACCACATTTTGAAATATATGCCAAACCAAACATAATATTTATATAACTATATAACCATATTTTACAAAATAATTTGAAAAGATTTTTATGCCCAATTACGCAAAAATCAGTTATTTATAGTAACTAATAATAACATAATATTAGTTACCAAAAGTATAATAACAATAATAGTAAAATATTAAATATGATGTTTTGGCAATTATAACCAATATCAAAATAATAATCATAATCAACTCTAATAATATTAATAATCCTAATAAAAATAATGATAATAATAATACTCAAAGAGAAATAGAAACCAAAACAAAAATCTGATTGATAACACAATACCAACCAAAAACAAAATAATAATAATAATAATAATAAAACAAAAATAAAATAAAAGATAATAATAATAATAATAATAATAATAATAATAATAATAATAATAATAATAATAATAATAATAATAATAATAATAATAATAATAGTACATTGGTAATAAATGAAACACAACAATCAGTAACAAAACAAAAACAAAAAAATAACTAACATAAAAAAATCCCATTAGATCAAACAGAGGAATAAATCTCTTTTCCCTTACATAGGAAGTCAGAACGAGGAAGTGACGAGAGGGAGAGAGAGTGAGCGGACGGCGACGGCGGTTTGGGCGGTGGAGAGAGGAGATGAGGGCGGCGGTCGGCGGAGCGACTGGGAGAAGGGGAGACGGGGCTAGGGCTCGGCAAGGCGGAGGTCGACGCGACGTTCGTGGGAGGAGGAGGGTTTCAGGAGCTGCCAGCGGCGGTTCGTCGCGGCGATCGTGGGAGGAGGAAGGCGGAGGCTAGGGCGGCTCGGCCGGGCGGATGAGCGGAGAGGGTTTTGTGGGCTTTCCGGCGGAACGACGGAGGGATCTGGGGCGGAGGAGTCTAGGGCGGTGGCCACGCGAAAGGGGAGAGGCCACGGCGGCGGAGGGTTGGCGTGGAGAGGGTTGCGGGTTCGATTGGCTCGGGGGGTCGACGGAGATCAGGTGGGCGGACGCGGCTGTTCGCCGGCGAGGTGGCCAGGTGAGGATTTTCCTACTCTCTTATGTTGTTCTTGGAGTTTTCCGGCCGGGTGGCGTGCCTTGGGATGACGGTGGTACTCCGGTGGCCGGAGGGGAAAACTGCGGTGGTGATGGTGGGTGGCTGGCGGTGTTGGCAGGAACTTGGCCGGAGTGGGGCTGCGCCGATTATGGCGGGGTTTGTCTTGGGTGATGCTTGGTCGGAGAAGGAGGCGGGTGCTAACGGTGGGGGTTGTTCTTGCTAGGACGGTGGCTGAATAGGTCGGACTGGTCTGGGATCGGACGGAGGAGTCGGGTGTGGTGTGGTGGTTTGGTGGTGATGGCTGGTGTTTTGGTTCTCGTGGTGAGGGCAGGGTGGTGACGATGGTGACGGAGCAACCCGTGGTCGGGGATGGCTGGACGACGAGGGTGGTGCTGGCGTCGGGAAGCTGCTGTTAGGATAACAATGAATTTGTTTCGGGGTAGGGTTAGGATTTGATTGAATATCGTGTCGGAATTGTCGACACGAAAATAATAATGTAAATGTAAGAAGTGTGGAATAAGAGTCACCGGGGTCGGACCCGAGGCCGTCACGGCTGACACGAGGATGGATGGAACATCGACACGAGCATGCACGTTGTGGTGGAAAAATATTTGTGTGGATGAATAATGAATAGTTGGAGGAGTACCTGCCTATTTATAGGATATGGGAATTCCCAATTTGGATAGGATTAGGAGAATTTAAAACCCAAGAATAGATAATTCGTAATTTAATTTAAATCAATTTAAATCCAAATCTAAATCCAAATCTAATTTAAATGTAATTAAATTTACATCCTTTAATTTAAAACCAAATGAGATAATTCTAACTCCAAATATAGATATTAATTTAATATATTTAAATAAATCCAAAAATTAAATTAAGATTTAAATGGCCATAATAACTTCCAAAAATATTTTTCAAAATACCAATAATAATAATTTCGAAATTAATAAATATTTTTAAATATCTTTTTGAATAATAAAATATTAATATTAATAAACCTCGAAAATTATATTTTTATTTAAAATAGATAAATAAATAATTACGATACATATGTATGCAAAAATATTCTTTACATAATTATGCTTTTCTAGTATACAAACATATTATTTTATATTTAATAATTTTTAGAAATGACAAGTTTAGAAATGAAAGCAAAACTAATTATTATATTATTTGAAACTATAAAAATAGAACAAAATATTTTTCTAAAATATGTACGCTCGCACATATTCGTACTCGTGGAGCAAATTCGAAAGAAAATGAACTTCCGCATACGACGTACAATACGACTACGTGACGTACAATACAAAATTTTAAATCGGTATCAAATTTAAAAAAAATAGTAGAAAATTTGGGGGTTTTTACATCCTACCCAACTTAAAAGAATTTCGTCCTCGAAATTAAGAATTTCGTAGGGGGGTGAGAAGACACAAGGGGGTTTCGATGGGAAACAATCGATAACAAATCATGACGTAAGAATCACGATCTAGATCATAGAAAATTAATACGGTATGGTCACGGGTAATGAATGAGGGTCACGATTTAGAGAACGAAATAGATTCACCTTAATTAAGCGATTAGAGGGTCATGACAGTAATTATAGGCCGAGAAAAGGACGAGTAGTTAAGACAAAGATATAGTCACATTGGGTGGGAATGGTCATAGCCGATAGGAAGGCTAGAGGAAGTTCTAGTATAACGTCTTCGCCCTCCTAAAATTGATGAAGGCGAAAGCAATATAGAGTTCGAAGGAGGCGTTTATCGAATACGAATACGTTATCCAAAGACGATCGAATAATTTCAAAGGAATTGTCAAGGCAGTCATGGATGAGACTCTAGAGGACAAGCTTAATTATGTCCCCGTCCACGTAGAATAATAGGCAAAAGCGAACCAAGTGCACTCGGTTGATCAGACCATCATGCACCGGTTCTGATTAGACCATATGTTAGTGGACATGCCCAAATAACATATGTCTTGAAACAAGCTTGATAAAAAAATAAGCTTGCAAAAACTAGGCTACATTAGCATCATTAGTCAAGATGGTAAAAAAAAACATAAGCACGAGAGATTTAAGATTGAAATAAAGAATAAATACGAATAGTCTGAGTCATAGGAACCTAAGTCTTGTTTACTCCTATACAATCATTCTACGGTTTTATTGACTAAGGCTTGGTTGACCAAATGGGTTAAATTTCTCTAGTCTCTATGGTCTAGATAGTACTGTTGGTATTTCCTTAATGGTCAAGGGTGTGTCAAGTCGTGGGGTATTCTACCCAACTTAAAGAATTAAGCTAAGGGTGTTTTGGGACAACTAACTAGTAGGGTCAATCTCTAGTAAGCACGAAGGGGAGATAAGAATAGGGATGGAAGGAAGCAAGCAAGATGCAATTGATGAGTCAAACGGTTAGAAAAAATTAAGGAAAGAGGTCAAGTATGTGGATGAGATCCTAGACTTCTAATCCTATACGCAGGCTTGCTTGGTACGGTAAAGCAACCAAACAATTTATCTTAACCTGCATGGGCTACCACAAAAACATATAACGCCCCAGTCCCAAAATACGTAGGACTAGGAACGTAGACATGCCAGCTGTATTCATACGAAGTATACTCCAATATATGGAAGCCTCGTATAAATACATAAGCTGTAAAATGCAGTAGAACCATAACTAATCTCATCCACACAGAATAAATGAATAAAAGATATTATATAAAGAGAATGAACTTGTCTTGATACAATATGTTGGGCGGAGACAAATCCACTACCAACAAGTAAAGGAATAGTACATGAGTAAATATATAAATTTGGCGAGCGAAGCGAAGACGATCCAAGTGCAATCATCCTCGAGAAATAGCAATGAACACGGCTAGAGCTAAAGCACCTGCGAAAGACAATAGCACACACCTGGCAAGACAACCAGGTCCTCAGAGGGACGTAACAAGACACATAATATCATGCCATATAAACAGAATAAATATCACTCAAATAAATAAGTAAATCGAATTATAACATGGTCCAATACGTACCTACTGAACGAGCGTACCATCCCCCAACCAAACAAGGACAGGGGATGGTAAACTAATTCACGGTAATGTATCTTTCCATGCTATGAATCCGATATGGTATCCGGACCGCAACAAGGTTCAATACCTTCTCATCGAAGTAGTAAGTCACACCTACAACCAAACAAGGACAAGATGTGACGAACTAATCCGCGACAAGTTATTGTTCCAAGTCACGGTCAGATACAAGTACCCAAACCAAAAGTACTCGTACCTAACGGATAAGGTAGCCTAACCGTTCTAAGTGAAATGTAGTTAAGAACAATCCTTCCTACGCATGGGCCCTAGCTGAATATGATCGGCGTAGTCCCCTTTTGGGCACCAGAGGCCCCATCAGGAAGAGCATGACGTTCCGTAGAATCGTCAGTGGCCGTCAGTAATCATGGGTCATCAACCCCGTATCTCCAGCGGAGAGTCCAGGTCACAAGGGAAGTGCATCGAAGCCCATACGCTAAGGAATTATCCTCCCCACCCAATGCCTAATGTGTTGTATCCATAACACAAAACCACTATAACCGCTAAGTCAAACTAGCATGCAATCTCTATTAGCGGTTATTCCTATCGTACGGCTTGTACGTACTGGTGGCCAGCCAATCACGCACTTCCGTGTTCTACATGCGACACACAACCTCGTGTTACAACGTGTCAAGGCCAATGAATGCAACACACAAGGTGGTCCCTTAAATCTAGGTTTAATTTGTAAGAAAAATAATACACAGCAGGAAATATAAATGAACGGTAAGTCCTAACAGTTATGCCATGTATCACAGTTTATTTTGCATAAAAAAATAAGTAATGCATGAAATATGAGCTAAAATAATTAAACAGCTAATGGCAAGGTTTCTTGCCTGGTAGGACTCCTGGTGTGCTGCGATGATCAATGTGCCACGATCTACAACTTTGGTGTAAAAATTACACAAGGGGACCTCTGATGGTGGCACGGACAGTTCCATCGGGTTCGGGATGGTCGAATTTGTTAGGGTGGACAGGGGGTTGTGCAGAATTTGTGAGGAAATAGGATAAAGGGAATAGGAGGATAATCAAAGAAAACTTTATATACAATATATATACGAGTTTCGAAAACTATTTATAATAATCGAAAACTAGTTTGAGTCTAAAAGAAATACTTAAAGTCAAAAATTATTTTCGACAAAACTCTAAGTTGTCAAAATTGAAATTATAGGCAGAAAACTATATTTTCACGGGTCAAAATGTTTCTAAATGAACATTAATAATCTAGAAATTTTATTTAAAATTTTAAACCACATTTTGAAATATATGCCAAACCAAACATAATATTTATATAACTATATAACCATATTTTACAAAATAATTTGAAAAGATTTTTATACCCAATTACGCAAAAATTAGTTATTTATAGTAACTAATAATAACATAATATTAGTTACCAAAAGTATAATAACAATAATAGTAAAATATTAAATATGATGTTTTAGCAATTATAACCAATATCAAAATAATAATCATAATCAACTCTAATAATATTAATAATCCTAATAAAAATAATGATAATAATAATACTCAAAGAGAAATAGAAACCAAAACAAAAATCTGATTGATAACACAATACCAACCAAAACAAAATAATAATAATAATAAAACAACAATAAAATAATAGATAATAATAATAATAATAATAATAATAATAATAATAATAATAATAATAATAATAATAATAATAGTACATTGGTAATAAATGAAACACAACAATCAATAACAAAAACCAAAACAAAAAAATAACTAACATAAAAAAAATCCCATTAGATCAAACAGAGGAATAAATCTCTTTTCCCTCACATAGGAAGTCAGAACGAGGAAGTGACGAGAGGGAGAGAGAGAGAGCGGACGGCGACGACGGTTTGGGCGGCGGAGAGAGGAGATGAGGGCGGCGGTCGGCGGAGCGACTGGGAGAAGGGGAGACGTGGCTAGGGCTCGGCAAGGCGGAGGTCGACGCGGCATTCGTGGGAGGAGGAGGGTTTCAGGAGCTGCCAGCGGCGGTTCGTCACGGCGATCGTGGAAGGAGGAAGGCGGAGGCTAGGGAGGCTCGGCCGGACGGATGAGCGGAGAGGGTTTCGTGGGCTTTCCGGCAGAACGGTGGAGGGATCTGGGGCGGAGGAGTCTAGGGCGGTGGCCACGCGAAAGGGGAGAGGCCACGGCGGCGGAGGGTTGGCGTGGAGAGGGCTGCGGGTTCGATTGGCTCGGGGGGTCGATGGAGATCCGGTGGGCGGACGCGGCTGTTCGCCGTCGAGGCGGCCAGGTGAGGATTTTCCTACTCTCTTATGTTGTTCTTAGGGTTTTCCGGCCGGGTGGCGTGCCTTGGGACGACGGTGGTACTCCGGTGGCCGGAGGGGAAAACTGCGGTGGTGATGGTGGGTGGCTGGCGGTGTTGGCAGGAACTTGGCTGGAGTGGGGCTGTGCCGATCGTGGCGGGGTTTGCCTTGGGTGATGCTTGGTCGGAGAAGGAGGCGGGTGCTAACGGTGGGGGTTGTTCTTGCTAGGACGGTGGCTGAATAGGTCGAACTGGTCTAGGATCGGATGGAGGAGTCGGGTATGGTGTGGTGGTTTGGTGGTGATGGCTGGTGTTGGGGTTCTCGTGGTGAGGGCAGGGTGGTGACGATGGTGACGGAGCAACCCGTGGTCGGGGATGGCTGGACGACGAGGGTGGTGCTGGCGTCGGGAAGCTGCTGTTAGGATAACAATAAATTTGTTTAGGGGTAGGGTTAGGATTTGATTGAATATCGTGTCGGAATTGTCGACACAAAAATAATAATATAAATGTAAGAAGTGTGGAATAAGAGAGTCACCGGGGTCGGACCCGAGGCCGTCACGGCTGACACGAGGATAGATGGAACACCGACACGAGCACGCACGTTGTGGTGGAAAAATAATTGTGTGGATGAATAATGAATAGTTGGAGGAGTACCTGCCTATTTATAGGATGTAAGAATTCCCAATTTGGATAGGATTAGGAGAATTTAAAACCCAAGAATAGATAATTCGTAATTTAATTTAAATCAATTTAAATCCAAATCTAAATCCAAATCTAATTTAAATGTAATTAAATTTACATCCTTTAATTTAAAACCAAATGAGATAATTCTAACTCCAAATATAGATATTAATTTAATATATTTAAAAAATCCAAAAATTAAATCAAGATTTAAATGGCCATAATAACTTCCAAAAATATTTTTCAAAATACCAATAATAATAATTTCAAAATTAATAAATATTTTTAAATATCTTTTTGAATAATAAAATATTAATATTAATAAACCTCGAAAATTACATTATTATTTAAAATAGACAAATAAATAATTACGATACATATGTATGCAAAAATATTCTTTACATAATTATGCTTTTCTAGTATACAAACATATTATTTTATATTTTATAATTTTTAGAAATGACAAGTTTAGAAATGAAAGCAAAACTAATTATTATATTATTTAAAACTATAAAAATAGAACAAAATATTTTTCTAAAATATGTACGCTCGCACATATTCGTACTCGTCGTACAAATTCGAAAGAAAACGAACTTCTGCACACGACATACAATACGACTACGTGACGTACAATACAAAATTTTAAATCGGTATCAAATTTAAAAAAAAATAGTAGAAAATTTGGGGTTTTTTACAAGTATCACTACAGCCTGCGATAGGAACTAAGGAATAGGCTTTAGTTGAGAGAGTACTCAATCACAGTTAGGACTACTTGAGAAGATTCCTGGGATAACCCTTGAGAATCTCGTTATAAACTTTCTCGAAATTCAATTCCGACAGTTTCTGTCTACTTCCTTGTTCATCGTTGAATTTGATTCTTGGTATTCATTATTGACTTGATTTTCTACCAATATAACATTATGGGCTAGGTTGCCCCAGTCATAGAATCTAGAGTCTTCTACAGCCATATCAGCTGGTTTGGCGATGAGATAGAGTCTAATTTTGGATGTATTTCTCGGGTGTGGGAATTTAAGGTTTTCGCAGCCAAGCTAGCGGCAATGCGAAAATTTTAAATACCATGATTTTAGAGGTATGTACCTTAGTCGCGGACTCTATGGATTATCGTTGTAGTACTTACTGGCGTAACGAGGATTTTGGTAACATGGTTCTGGATAGATGGGTATAATTATCAGATTTTAGAATAGATATAATATAGATGGTGTCCTAGTATGATGGAATGGAATATCAGTGTGGATGTTACTTGAGTATCATGGAGGGAGCTAGGCCACCTATAGCGCAACACCGTACCCCGTACCATCAAAGGGATATACCCAGAGAGGCAGCGCTTTTGTGCTGACAGTCGAGTAGACCGGCGCTATGGGTGACGGGTTAGCAGGTCTGTCTTTCCTGTCCTTCTTTTCACTTTCATGTGTGATTCCATCAGTACCTGCCAGGATATGCTTGTGATATATTAGATAGCGTAGTTACCCTGATCGAGACTGTGGAATCACGACCAGTAGGACTGTGATTACATATTATATTGACCTAGTTTGATTGGGGGTTTGACCTAGGAGGAGTACGATCATCTTAATTTCGAGGACAAAATTCTTCTAAGGAGGGTAGACTTGTAACACCCAATTTTCCAAATGAGGGTAATTTTGAAAATTTGTGATTATAATCATTTAATAATGATATTTAAATCATATTGTAATTTTTGGTAATTTTTAATCAATTTAAAACTATTTAAAATACTGAATTGTGTTTTCGATGGTTAACTAGTTAAACCCTAGTTTTACTAAGCCTAGAGACTAACCATGACCATGGGAGCCTAGTCACGTGATTAGAATTTCAAATTACCAAATTTTTAGCCTAGGGGTATTTTGGTCATTTTGACAATTTTGTGAAATTGTAATTTTGATTAATTAAATATTGTGCTAATCTTTTAGTTAAGCCTTAACCTAGAAGTTAACCTAACCTAGATTAGTCTTGAGGTTAGAATTAAGGTTAGAACATTCCTTCTAAGTGCCAAGGTTAGTAATATCTAGATATTCCTAGGTAGGATATTTTTCTTTTAAGATATTTGTGAAAAGAAGCCTTGAACCAATAGGAATGCTTGGAATTGGGTGGAGGAACCTCAACCACTCATCTAAAACCCTAACCCTAATATTTTTCAATAGCCATACAAGCCCCCCCTCCTATAAGTATCCCACTTAAGAGCCTTTGCCTCTTTTTACAAACCCTAGAAAAGCCATACTTTGTTATTCCCTAAACTTCTCCCAATTAATCCAAATTGAGCCCAAATTGAGTCAAATCAATTGCATCATCATCCCCAACATTAGAGGAGACTTGTAGAGGATTGCTAGCAAGGTTGGAGGATAATTGAACCGTAGCAAATCGAGGAAGACGTCGAATCGAGGCTCTTTACATTGAGTTTGAACACTCAATAGGTAAAACCCTAGTAAATTCCTGATTTCTTTACAATGATGCATTCATTTAGGGTTCCCCTAGGTGTAGCCCAAGTTTGGTAGGAAATCGTGTCCATTTTGTGTCCGTATCGGACACGTATGGGTGTATTTAAATGGGTGTTTGATGAAATGCTTGAATGGAATAAATATTGTTAATTTCGAAAACTAATTACATGTATGTGTAGCCTAATAGGTGTATTACAACCCAACTTGACTGAGTCGATTTTAGTACACTTTGGACACTATTTAGCACTTGGACACGCATCACGAGACACCGTACGGGGCTCGTGCGGCTGCCCTGCTGCTCGGGTGTCCTAGCAGACACGACACGGTGACTCAGGTCACAAAACTTAGTGGACACGTTGTCCTAGTCACTGACACGAAGCCTATAAAGTTTCAAGAGTTCTTGATGTGTGTGCTCGAAGAAATCACGTTCGTACTGATTTTTGCCTCACTGTGCACACGTGAATTTTTGACTCTGATACGCGACTCAAACAACGACACTGTGATACCTAGACACATATCAGGGTAACACGAACCTAGCCCTATCATTGGCGAACATGTGTGCACAAGCTCGACACACTTCGAGCTCTATGTCGAGTCCACGATGACCCGACACGCGTGCACGAGCCAGTCTTCACTTCAATTTTGGATACACTATTTTTGCATACTTGGACACGTTTCTGTCCACTATGTTGGACACAAACATCCCTCCGACACATTAACATGCGACACACACATGTGCACATTCAATTTCACATTTGCACATGTATTCGAGAATTACAAACCCCTTTTCCCTGTGTGTTCTGCCACCAGTGCAGTGCACAGTAGATTCTCTGTGTTTAATTAGGTTTTAAATTGATAATTAATAGTTAATATAATGTTGTTAATATGTAAACATGTGTGTTATATTGGGTTTTTATGTCTGGGAACAAGGTGATGTTCATTGGATTCGAGCATTGAACATTGATTTAATGAAGTGTAAACTGAAATGGTCATTACTGAATTTCCTGAGATTCGTTCAACGTTCCATTTTACTGTTTTGATGAGTTCCTAATACACTAGACACGGACACATGGACACACTTGCATCTGATTTCAGATTCATCAACTACCTACTATTTTTCCATACACATCACATTCACACACACAACACTCTACTAAAACCTGTGAACACTTGACACATGGACACTCTTTTCACACACTGTTTTGTATGCACTGACACTTGAACTTGTTTTCCTGAGAATGTGTTTTACATAACCTGAGTTTGAATGTTAATTGGTTTGGGAATTAAGGTTGTATCTATGAAAATATATAGACTGGTCTGAGTTTGAGTAGTAGAGGGTGAGTTAGTGTTTGGGATGTGAATGTTAAGTGGAATGTGAGAAGAAAGAAGGTAGATAGAAGCTTGGGCATGTTGGCCAGAGCTTTGGTGCAGTGCATTGCACTGTCTAGTAGAGTAAGCAGGGCATTAGCCACTGCAGGAAGGAAGAACTGCCAGGTGCAGTAGGCATAGTCGTAGCCTGGCCTTGGCAGGCCAGGTATAATGATGTTAGGCCATGTAATTCCTGAGAATAGGTTAGGCTATACATGATGTAGATTTTAAACTGATGTTAGGCCATGTAATTTCTGAGAATTCAGTGAACTTTTAACTGAGATTTCAATGTGTAATACCTGAGATTTTGGAGTGCATGTGAAACTGAAATGGGTTATGATTTTACATTAAGCTGGGGTTAACTCAGTTTCCTGATAACATAGGTTAAGATCTTAGTTATTTTCCGAGTTTTGGTTAAGTCCTTGGTGAACATGTGTTCAGTCCATATTTTCTGGTTTCCAGTTTTGGTTGAGTTGGTTTTGTTCTATATATGTGTGAGGGTCATCTCAGTTTCTGAGATGTGGCTTGAATAGGGTAAGTCATTGTTAGTATGAGAGTTAACTGTTAGAATATTAGATGAGAGGGTGTCAGTACATATATAATTGAGTTAGTGTCTTAGTGTCCTAGAGATTTAGGGGTTAGCTTGTGAGGGTATCAAGTATTTTGAGTTGTGTGAGTATATGTACATTGTATAGTGACCAATGTGCATATAGCTTGAATATATAACATTATGATAGGCAATGTTGTGCTATGTAGATTATACGTATATATAGATGAAGTAATTGGTGTTACCTTAGGGCAGTGTAAATTCATTAATGAGTTATAGGGTATAGTTGTATATATAACTGTATGTATATATATTGATATACCAATGTATTATGTGGGTATTAGTTTTTGTGGTGTATAGGTTGGGCTTGGCACATGGCATCTTGGTAAACCAAGGACTTGGGGTACATTGGTGCATGAGTAGAGATAAGTAGATATCTAGAGTGTTGACCTAGTTTGACTAGACGTTGACTTGGTTTGACCCAGAGTTGACCAAGTTTGACTTTGACCTAGATTGCCTTAGAAATCATGTAGATTGTATCGTAAACTTCATCTATCTTATTTTTAAACACATTATAACCCATATTGCTCTATTTAGGACATTGTGACTCTGTTGTAGACATCTGATATTACATTACTCTTTTTAGTGTATCAGGCGAGTACATTCTCTGATAGTTCTTTCATTTACTTGTCAATTACTGTACTTCAGTTCTAGTTATTTCTATTCGATTCTTGTTACAAGCACGTATTGTTATTACTGAATCCATGTATACGACACACATACTTACTCGTCTTGCCTCTATTATTCGAATCACCATACGAATCACTATTCGAATCACCTATTCGCATCTTTATGTGCTGGTTGGACTTGTATTCGTCTTATGTGTTGGATTATGGATTCATTTGTATTACACTGGACGGGGAAATAATGATTAGACATGTAGACATATCCTCCTATTCGAATCACCCTTCTGTGAATGATATTCGAACGATAGCCATCCCACACTTGGCCGAGTGTGCGGTGTGTCGTATTACCTACAGCCGTTTACATGTCGATCTCGGTATTTTAAAACACACTTGGAGAATTTATTTGAATCATTGTTTGAACATCATATGAATCATTATTCGTATCACCTTATTCGAATCACCTTATTCGTATCACCTTATTTGAATCACCTTATTAGAACAATGATTAGAATCACATTCGACTCATACTGTACTGGAATCACATTCGACTCATCTTGTATTAGACTCACATTGGGATTACACTGGACTTATATTGTACTGTCTGGACTCATCATGTTACTCTAATTCAGCTAGATCTTATTTTACAGTCTTTCTTGCCATGCTTCTCCTCTTGTTTAGTTACCTTACTTTCCTTGTACCTTAATTGCTCTCTACATCATTACTCGTACAAACTCTCATGTTCATCAATACAACTGTCTATAACTGCTTTATAGTTCTCTGCCATTTATTTGGGATTTTTTGATGAATTGTACTCATTCATGTCCTGTCTGGACCTGTTGAAAATATTACAGATGATTGCCCTGAGGACATTTGCCCCACTTGCCTTGGAGTATGAGATGGCTTAGCTTCCTTTGGCCCCAACACTCAGGAATGATCGGGAGACTAGCTAGTAGACTTGGTTTAGTTTTTATGTTTTAGAACTTGAATTGTAATAACTTGAGATACGAGTTTGTATTTGAGTTTGTTTGAGATATTAATATTTAGTAGTTTATAATTGTTGTTGTTTAGTCTTTAGTTATAAACTTTTGTGTTATCTTATCGTTCTTAGACTGTGATTGAGATTTTATTATATCTATACTTGTCCTTCGTTCGGAGTTGAGATTTGACAAGTACATTATATAATTGCGTGAGTTGTTGATTAGATAGTAACCTAGGACAACGTTCTACCGCCGACACTGCGGCGTAGGCTGGACGTACCCACTTCTCGTGCCCCTATACTGGGTGTGGGTCATGACATACATGAACTGTAAGAAGATGTACATGAAAACGAGAGAGAATTTATAACTGAAATATATATAGGATAAGTAAAACTGCAAGTACTAGTGATTTAGAGCACAATATGGTTATGTAAACGGGTTAGGTTATACAATAACAATCGGTAACTCCATCATACGTGAGTGTACAATGGATGCATACAATATTTGTACAATATGGAATTTTGATCACATAACCATTTCCTAGTCACCCTCCCCAATCAATACACAAGGATCAAATCCAGTTACGCTACCTTGTACAATAGTTTCTCCATGAAGTTTATGTGATCATGAGAGTACAAGATGCACAATGAGTATACATGAATAGGGGTGTACAATAAATACAATATGTTCGTGAAATGCACATCACAATATGTATCTGTTGAACACAATGGATATAACATCGCAAGAGAAGATCCATATAGTACCAATCCGTGAAAACAATCGTGCCAGTATCAAGTAAGTAATCTAGAGCAAGAATATAAGTCCTGACAAGTATGAAACGATCAGAGAATGTACTCGCCTGTCACCCTGTATGACTGATATGAATAGATATCCGAACTGGTGTCACAGAGTCCTATTTAGAGTAAAACAGGTTATTTAAGTACTCAAATTGAAATAATGGAAATCTATAATGCAAACTACATGATTCTAAGTCAACCTAGGTCAAAGTCAACTCTTGGTCAACTGTCCAGGTCAACCAGCTCAATTGGTCACTATTGACTCAATGTTGACTTTTGGTCAACTCTAGTCAAACTATATAGTCAATTAGGACTACTAGTCCCAGCTAGTCTACTTTAGTCTAGGTTTAGTCAAATCTAGGTCTAAACCATATCTAGCCTATGCATATGTATATCAAGTATACCATACCTACATATAATCTACACTAGATAGTTATGGGGCATATAGCCTAAACAAAAGTATACACTATATAGGCCTATATTATAGAGGCTAATATATACATGGCCTCTACTATATAGACTAACCTATATATATATATATATATATATATATATATAATCATCAATATATATATATAAATAAATACATACTAGCATACATTACTACATACATCCTTCACATATGCATACATAAATTCAGTTTTATACTACATGTAATCTAAACTCTCAAGTTCCCTCCCCTAAACTCTAACATACAATACACAAATATATAGATAGGTAGCCATATATATATATATATAGAGAAGAAAAAGGAAATTAAGCAAGGTTGTGTGTGTGTGTGTGTGTTGATGTATAGACAGTGTGTGTGTAGTAAACTGGAATCAGTGAATTAAAAATAGTGTAATGGACATGACAGTTAGTGTATTAGCTAAAACAGGAAAGGGTTCTCAGGAATTTCAGTGAACTAGAATCTCAGTTTACATTTTTAGTTCTTAGGTTTAGCATTCATGCATATAGGCTCAGGTTTTCAACTTAAATTCATTTTTCATTGGATTTAAATCTCAGGTTTCACACTGTATTATAAAATCCAATTTTTTTCAACTTTCAACCCAACAACCCATGTTCTTTTCCATGTTCGAATTGAACATCAAACCAACTTAAAATGAACCACAGTTCTCAGGAATTAGGTTCAAATATATATATGTTAACTGACAATTCATAATAAACAAAAACTGGAAACCAGTGATACACCACAACCCAAATTCGAAAATCCCTATTTTTCTTTGATAACATCAAACTCAATTATGTAACCACATTTCAGTAAACTAAAGTACATGTACTGAATTAACATGGTGATTTAGACATCAAAATTCAGTTTAAAAATGGAATCTAATTTCACAAATTTCGAAAACAGGGAGCATGTATCAGTGAATATTAGGAATTTGAAATCGACCATTGAAAACTTGATATTCACACACTTTAATGGTTGGTAATTGAAGGGTCATGCGTGTACGTGTTCAGACACATATTCGTGTCTATCCAAGTGGACACAATTGTGTCCAAGCTGGTTTAAAACACACACAAACACAAACTGTGCACTCTGTGTCACAGCGTCGTGCACGTGTTCACCACGTTCGTGGACACGACACACGACACGTGTGGCCTCGTGGTCTTGCCCACGTGTAGCCCACGTTTAGGGCTACACGATTGACACTTCATGACACAACCACATCGTGTCCAGTACGGACACGAGATGCGTATCAGGGAGCTATTCCCTGACTGTGCAGTGCAGTATCAAAATAGTGCACGTGTCCGTGCTCTCTCGACACGGCACGAGAAGGTGTCAAACTTGAGAAGTGTCATGTCAGACACTAGACCTACCTCTGTGTCAAAGGAAACTTGTCCAAGTGACACAGACACAGCGCACGAGTCCTCTAGTAGCAGGGCACTGCCCTAAGGCTGCTGCGGGCGTGTTCGTGTTAGTTTTGGACACAGACACAACTCGAATTCGTGCTCAGTAATATTGTTTAGTGATATACATATAATAACCTAATTTTATATTCAATTAGATTCTAAAATTAACATAATTTATTTCACACAAACATTTCATCAAACACCTAATTAAATACACCGATACGTGTCCGATACGGACACGAAATGGACACAATTTCCTACCAAACTTGGGCTACACCTAGGGGAACCCTAAATGGATGCATCTATGGAAAGAAATTGGGAATTTATAGGTGTTTGTAGGATTTTAAATATTGAGGGTGAAACCTCAATGAAAAGAGCCTCGACTCGACGTCTTCCTTGATTTGCTACGGTTCAAATGTCCTCCAACCTTGCTAGCAAGCGTCCACAAGTCTCCTTTAATGTTGGAGATGATGATACAATTGATTTGACTCAATTTGGGCTCAATTTGGATATTATGGGAGAAGATTAGGGAAGAACAAAGTAGGGCTTTTTTCTAGGTATCAAAAGAGGCAAAGGCTCTTAAGTGTGATACTTATAGGAGGGGGGATCCTATTGTGGCTGCCATTAGATGAATTAGGGTTAGGTTTTAGGTCTAGATGAGTGTCTAGGAGTTGCCCACCCAATTTCAAGCCTTTCTATTGGTTCTAGGCTTTCTTTTTCACAAATATCCTAAGGAAAATATCCTACTAGAATAATATCTATATATTACTAACCTTGTCATTACTAGGTTACCCTAATCAATACTCTAAGCTCAAGGCTAATCTAGATTAGGCTAAGTTCTAGGTCAAGTCTCAAATAATTAACTAGCACATATTTGATTAATATAATTTATAATTTCACAAAATTGTCAAAATGACCAAAATACCCTTAGGCTAAAAAGTTGTAATTAGTCATCATAATCACATGACTAGGCTCCCTTGGTCATGGTTAGTCTCTAGGCTTAGCCAAACTCTAGGGTTACACTAGTTAATCATCAAAATTACAAGTCGTGGTTTTAAATAGTTTTAAATTAACTAAAAATCACAAAAAATCATAACATGGTTTAAATATCATTATTAAATGATTATAATTACAAAATTTCAAAATTACCCTTATTTTAGAAACTGGGTGCTACAAGTCTACCCTTCTTAGAAAAATTTCATCCTCGAAATTAAAATGGTCGTACTCCTTCTAGGTCAAACACCCCTAACAATCACAGTCTCAACACATAGTCCGTTAATCATATGCGTCTGTCCAAAATCATGATACTCGGAATCTTCGTCATGCTAGTGAGCAAGGCTACGACATTCACAGAGTCCTTGACTATGGTACGTACCTCTAGAATCATAGGTATTTAAAATTTTCGTATTGCCGCATGCTTGGTCGCGAAAACCTTAAATTCCTACACCCGAGAAATACGTTCAAAATCTAACTATATGTCCTCACTATGCCAGCTAACATGAATATATTATACTCTAGATCCCATAATCGAGGCGAGCTAGCCCATACGACTTATCTCAGGAGAAAATAAATCATAATGAACTATCCTAACAAAATTTATCAACTACAAGGAACAGATAGAATCGAATTTCAAGACAGTTACAAGGGGCAATGCGGAAATAGAATCGAAAAGATTGGAACCTGCAATCAGCTCTCCCTCTGCCTGTGCATCCTCGACTGCCATGGCGAAAGCTTGCCCCTACTGGCCTCCCCTGGCATGCTGCAGATGCTGGACAAACCTCTGCTGCTGAGTCTGCAACGGTGGTCCCTTCTGTTGCCCTATCGGAGCCCCAGCTCCTGATGCCGCCTGAGTCACTGGTAACTTGTTCTTGGGACAATCCCTACACTGATGCTCTGCTGAACCATAAAGTAAACACAGGCCCTGCCTCTTTCTGCAGTCGTCCCATCCGTGACCTTGCCTCTTGCAGAAGTCACATATAGTGTATTGTTGCTGCATGGGTGCCTGCTGGTGAAGTACATGTCCCTGGCCCTGAAATGGCTGCTGAACTGGCCTCTGCTGGATGTAAGGGCGCTTGACTGGCCCTGTACTAGAACTAGCCCCTAAGGCATCACTGCCCCTTTTCGGCTTGAGGCCGAAGTCCTCCTCAGCTATCTGTGCCTCCATCAGTATCTGCTCGAAGGTCGCATCGCGTCGCCCGGAAGTACGAGTGCGAACCACATGAATAAGGCCTCTTCTAAACTTGCGGGCCTTATATCCCTCATTCTGGATCAGGTCTAGAGCAAACCTACTCAAACGGAAGAACTTCGCTGCATACTCGTCCGCCGACGAGTTCCCTTGCACAAATCCGAGGAACTGGGCCTCCAGAGCTGTAAGAGCCACGTCGGGGTAGAACTTCTCCTTGAAGAGCCGCATGAAGTTCTCCCATGATATACCCCTCACTGACACCTGAAGGTTTGTCCGGAACTACGTCAGAGCGATGTCAAAGAACTGGCTAGCCGCAGGCGTCACCCATAGTCCCTTCGGGACCTCTGCTAACTCCAAGCTCCGCTGGACATCCTCCAACCAGTCATCTGCATACAGGATACCGTCGGTACCCTTGAAGTCCCTCGGGTTCATCTTCCTGAAATCCAGACATGTGCCAGGCCTCCTCTGACTCTACTACTGCTGAACTGGGGCATCCTGAGCTGTACCCGAGACTACCCTCTCAACTGCTGTCATCGCCAGCTGGTGGGAGTTCTCCATGCTCTGTCGTTGTACCTCTTTCTGGCGGTGGGATGCGTCAGCCTTATGCTGCTGTGCCTCTGCCTGGGCCCTCTAGGTCTGTATCACCTGCTGTAGAAGGGCCATCATCTGTTGTATATCTATCGGTAGTAGAGGTGGCAGTAGAAGAGTCTCAGTAATGACTATGGACGGTCCTGCAGCTGGAGGTGGAAGACCTCCTGGAACAGTCGCTGCTACTCCTGTCTGAAGGGCAGGAACTGAGGTGGCAGCTCCCTCGACTGCTACTCCCGTAGCCGGCGGTGGAGGTCCTACTGGATCAGACCTCTTTGGAACATACTAGATCCTGCTGCCTGAGCGCGAGTAACCGGCATCCTGAAGACAGATTGAAACAAGGAGATCAATATGGCACATGATAAGGAAAATCAAGGAAGGACAATTGAATTCAATTACAAGAAGAGTTGTCATGGTAATCAAAAGATCAGAATTTTTCCTAAAATGTGATTGAGTAACTCCTATCATATCCTAGATCCTATGTCCTAGTCGCAGGCTCGTAATTAGTACTCCAAGTCGAGCACCATTACGAGATCGCACTAATTGCGACATCGACCTGCATGGGCCACCACAAAAATATGTCACGACCCGCACCCTGCGGAAGGGCACGAGAACGTGGGTACGTCCAGCCTACGCCGCAGTGTCGACGGTAGAACATTATATAGTTCGTCTATAACATCTAACATCTAACAATAATATGATATAAACATATCATCTCCGTACGAAGGTATAATATAACATCTCAACTCTATATCTCAATCACAAGTCTAGGGAAGATAGTCCACGATATGGAATCAGATAAAAGAAAGGAACTAAATATAAATAGAGTAATCACACCACACAAAATAGATGTTCAATCCAAATAAATACAAGTCCTGAAATATAACTAAGTCTCGACTAACAATCGGAACAATCCGATACAAATTGAAAACTATAAATAATAGACTAGACTAGGCACCCTCTACTGAGCTAGATGCTCCTCAGGCTCCTGAAGGTCACCCTTATGTGCCCCATAGAAGGTAGGGCAGTCACCATCATCTGTAATATTTTCAACAGGTCCAGTCAGGACAGGAGCGAGCATAATACATCTCACGCAGTTCATAACATGTTAAGAAATATAAAGCATGCAAAAGAGTAAGATACATGAGCTATAAGAAGATGTACATGAAAACAAGAGAGAATTTATAACTGAAAATTTATATAGGATAAGTAAAACTACAAGTACTAGTGATTTAGAGCACAATATGGTTATGTAAATGGGTTAGGTTATACAATAACAATAGGTAACTCCATCATACGTGAGTGTACAATAGATGCATACAATATTTGTACAATATGGGATTTTGATCACATAACCATTTCCTACTCACCCTCCACAATCAATACACAAGGATCAAATCCAGTTACGCTACCTTGTACAATAGTTTCTCCATGAAGCTCATGTGATCATGAGAGCACAAGATGCACAATGAGTATACATGAATAGGGGTGTACAATAAATACAATATATTCGTGAAATGCACATCACAATATGTATCTGTTGAACACAATGGGGATAACATCGCAAGAGAAGATCCATATAGTACCAATCCGTGATAACAATCGTGCCAGTATCAAGTAAGTAATCTAGAACAAGAATATAAGTCCTGACAAGTATGAAATGATCAGAGAATGTACTCGCCTGTCACCCTGTATGACTGATATGAATAGATGTCCGAACTGGTGTTACAGAGTCCAATTTAGAGTAAAATAGGTTATTTAAGTACTCAAATTAAAATAATAAAAATCTGCAATGCAAACTACATGATTCTAAGTCAACCTAGGTCAAAGTCAACTCTTGGTCAACTTTGGTCAACTGTCCAGGTCAACTAGGTCAATTGGTCACTATTGACTGAATGTTGACTTTTGGTCAACTCTAGTCAAACTATATAGTCAATTAGGACTACTAGTCCAAGCTAGTCCACTTTAGTCTAGGTTTAGTCATATCTAGGTCTAAACTATATCTAGCCTATGCATATGTATATCAAGTATACCATGCCTACATATAATCTATACTAGCTAGTTATGGGGCATATAGCCTAAACAAAAGTATACACTATATAGGCCTATATTATAGAGGCTAATATATACATAGCCTCTACTATATAGACTAAACTATATATATATATATAATAATCAATATATATATATATATACATACTAGCATACATTACTACATACATCCTTCACATATGCATACATTGCATACATTAATTCAGTTTTATACTACATGTAATCTAAACTCTCAAGTTCCCTCCCCTAAACTCTAACATACAATACACAAATATATAGATAGGTAGCCATATATATAGAGAGAGAAGAAAAAGAAAATTAAGAAAGGTTGTGTGTGTGTTGATGTGTAGACAGTGTGTGTGTAGTAAACTGGAATCAGTGAATTAAAAAAAGTGTAATGGACATGACAGTTAGTGTATTAGCTAAAACAGGAAAGGTTTCTCAGGAATTTCAGTGAACTAGAATCTCAGTTTACATTTTTAGTTCTTAGGTTTAGCATTCATGCATATAGGCTCAGGTTTTCAACTTAAATTCAGTTTTCATTGGATTTAAATCTCAGGTTTCACACGGTATTATAAAATCCAGTTTTTCCCAACTTTCAACTCAACAGCCCATGTTCTTTTTCCTGTTCGAATTGAACATCAAACCCACTTAAAATGAACCACAGTTCTCAGGAATTAGGTTCATATATATATTACAATTCATAATAAACAAAAACTCGAAAACAGTGATAACAACCCAAATTCGAAAATCCCTATTTTCCCTTGATAACATCAAACTCAATTATGTAACCACATTTCAGTAAACTAAAGTATATGTACTGAATTAACATGGTGATTTAGACATCAAAATTCAGTTTAAAAATGGAATCTAATTTCAAAAATTTCAGAAATTTCGAAAACAGGGAGCATGTATCAGTGAATATTAGAAATTTGAAATCGACCATTGGAAACTTGATAATCACATAATTTAATGGTCGGTAATTGAAGGGTCATGCGTGTACGTGTCTAGACACATATTCGTGTCTATCCAAGTGGACACAGTTGTGTCCAAGCTGGTTTAAAACATACACGAACACAAACTGTGCACTCTGTGTCACAGCGTCGTGCACGTGTTCACTACGTTCGTGGACACGACACACGACATGTATGGCCTCGTGGTCTTGCCCACGTGTAGCCCACGTGTAGGGCTACATGATCGACACTTCACGACACAACCACGTCGTGTCTAGTACGGACACGAGATGTGTATCAGGGAGCTATTCTCTGACTGTGCAGTACAGTATCAAAATAGTGCACGTGTCCGTACTCTCTCAACACGGCACGAGAAGGTGTCAAACTTGAGGAGTGTCGTGTCAGACACTAGACCTACCACTGTGTCAAAGGAAACGTGTCCAAATGACACAGACACTGCGCACGAGTCCTCGAGTAGCAGGGCACTGCCCTAAGGCTGCTGCGGGCGTGTTCTTGTCAGTTTTGGACACGGACACGACTCGAATTCGTGCTCAGTCACATTGTTTAGTGATATACACATAATAACCTAATTTTCTATTCAATTAGATTCTAAAATTAACACAATTTATTTCACACAAACATTTCATCGACACCTAATTAAATATACCGATACGTGTCCGATACGGACACGAAATGGACACGATTTCCTACCAAACTTGGGCTACACCTAGGGGAACCCTAAATGGATGCATCTATGGAAAGAAATTGTGAATTTATAGGTGTTTCTAGGGTTTTACCTATTGAGGGTGAAACCTCAAAGAAAAGAGCCTCGACTCGACGTCTTCCTTGATTTGCTACGGTTCAAACGTCCTCCAACCTTGCTAGCAAGTCTCCACAAGTCTCCTCTAATATTGGGGATGATGATACAATTGATTTGACTCAATTTGGGCTCAATTTAGATATTATGGTAGAAGATTAGGGAAGAACATAGTAGGGTTTTTTTTTCTAGGTATCAAAAGAGGCAAAGGCTCTTAAGTGTGATACTTATAGGAGGGGGGATACTATTGTAGCTGCCATTAGATGAATTAGGGTTAGATTTTAGGTCTAGATGAGTGGCTAGGAGTTGTCCACCCAATTCCAAGCTTTCCTATTGGTTCTAGGCTTTTTTTTCACAAATATCCTAAGGAAAATATCCTACTAGAATAATATCTAGATATTACTAACCTTATCATTACTAGGTTACCCTAATCAATACTCTAAGCTCAAGGCTAATCTAGATCAGGCTAAGTTCTAGGTCAAGTCTCAAATAATTAACTAGCACATATTTAATTAATATAATTTACAATTTCATAAAATTGTCAAAATGACCAAAATACCCTTAGGCTAAAAAGTTGTAATTAGTCATCCTAATCACATGACTAGGCTCCCTTGGTCATGGTTAGTCTCTAGGCTTAGCCAAACTCTAGGGTTACACTAGTCAATCATCAAAATCACAAGTTGTGGTTTTAAATAATTTTAAATTAACTAAAAATCACCAAAAACCATAACATGGTTTAAATATTATTATTAAATGATTATAATTACAAAATTTTAAAATTATCCTTATTTTAGAAATTGGGTGCTACAAGTCTTCCCTCCTTAGAAAAATTTTATCCTCGAAATTAAAATGGTCGTACTCCTTCTAGGTCAAACACCCCCAACAATCACAGTCTCAACACACAGTCCGATAATCATATGCGTCTGTCCAAAATCATGATACTCGGAATCTTTGTCATGCTAGCGAGCAAGGTTACGATATTCACAGTCCTTGACTATGGTACATACCTCTAGAATTATGGTATTTAAAATTTTTGCATTGCCGCATGCTTGGTCGCGAAAACCTTTAATTCCCACACTCAAAAAATACGTCCAAAATCTGACTATATGTCCTCACTATGCCAGCTAACATGAATATAGAAGACTCTAGATCCCATAATCGAGGCGACCTAGCCCATACGACTTATCTTAAAAGAAAATAAATCACAACGAACTATCCAAACAAAATTTATCAACTACAAGGAACAGATAGAATCGAATTTCAAGACAGTTACAAGGGGGCAATGCAGAAATGGAATCGAAAAGATTGGAACCTGTAATCAGCTCTCCCTCTGCCTGTGCATCCTCGACTGCCATGGCCAAAACTCGCCTCTGCTGGCATCCCCTGGCCTGCTGTTGATGCTAGACAAATCTCTGCTGCTGAGTCTGCAACGGTGGTCCCTTCTGTTGCCCTATCGGAGCCCCAGCTCCTGCTGCCGCCTGAGTCACTGGTAACTTGTTCTTGGGATAATCCCTATACTGATGCTCTGCTGAACCATAAAGTAAACACAGGCCCTGCCTCTTCCTGCAGTCATCCTATCCGTGACCTTGCCTCTTGCAGAAGTCACATATAGTGTGTTGTTACTGCCTGGGTGCCTGCTGGTGAAGTACATGTCCATGGCCCTGAAACGGCTGCTGAACTGGCCTCTGCTGGATGTGAGGGCGGCTTGGCTGGCCCTGCACTAGAACTAGCCCCTAAGGCATCACTTCCCCTCTTCGGCTTGAGGCCGAAGTCCTCCTCAGCTATCTGTGCCTCCATCAGTATCTGCTCGAAGGTCGCATCGCGTCGCCCGGAAGTACGAGTACGAACCACATGAATAAGGCCTCTTCTAAACTTGCGGGCCTTATACCCCTCATTCTGGATTAGGTCTAGAGCAAACCTACTCAAACGGAAGAACTTTGCTGCATACTCGTCCACCGACGAGTTCTCCTACACAAATCCGACGAACTGGGCCTCCAGAGCTGTAAGAGCCACGTCGGGGTAGAACTTCCCCTTAAAGAGCCGCATGAAGTTCTCCCATAATATACCCCTCACTGACACCTGAAGGTCTGTTCGAAACCACGTCAGAGCGATGTCAAAGAACTGGCTAGCCGCAGACGTCACCCATAGTCCCTTCGGGACCTCTGCTAACTCCAAGCTCTGCTGGACATCCTCCAACCAGTCATCTGCATACAGGATACCCTCGGTACCCTTGAAGTCCCTCGGGTTCATCTATCTGAAATCCAGACATGTGCCAGGCCTCCTCTGACTCTACTGCTGCTGAACTAGGGTACCCTGAGCTGTACATGAGACTACCCTCTCAACTGCTGTCATCGCCAGCTGGTGGGAGTTCTTCATGCTCTGTCGTAGCACTTCTGTCTGACGGTGGGATGCGTCAGCCTGATGCTGCTTTGCCTCTGCCTGGGCCCTCTGGGTCTGCATCACCTACTGTAGAAGGGCCATCATCTGTTGTACATCTATCGGTAGTGGAGGTGGCGGTAGAAGAGTCTTAGGAATGACTATGGACGGTCCCGCAGCTGGAGGTGGAAGACCTCCTGGAACAGTCGCTGCTACTCCTGCCTGAAGGGCAGGAACTGAGGTGGCAGCTCCCTCGACTGCTACTCCTGTAGCCGAAGGTGGAGGTTCTACTGGATCGGACCTCTCTGGAATAATACTAGATCCTGCTGCCTGAGGGCGAGTAATCGGCATCCTGAAGAAAAAGGAAATTAAGAAAGGTTGTGTGTGTGTGTGTGTTGATGTATAGACAGTGTGTGTAGTAAACTGGAATCAGTAAATTAAAAAAAGTGTAATGGACATGACAGTTAGTGCATTAGCTAAAACATGAAAGGTTTCTCAGGAATTTCAGTGAACTAGAATCTCAGTTTACATTTTTAGTTCTTAGGTTTAGCATTCATGCATATAGGCTCAGGTTTTCAACTTAAATTCGGTTTTCATTGGATTTAAATCTCAGGTATCACAGTGTATTATAAAATCCAGCTTTTTCCAACTTTCAACCCAACAGCCCATGTTCTTTTCCCTGTTCGAATTGAATATCAAACCCACTTAAAATGAACCACAGTTCTCAGGAATTAGGTTCATATATATATATATATATATATATATATATATATATATATATATATATATATATATATATATATATATATATATATATATATATATATATATATATATATATATATATTTAATTTTATATATATATATATATATATATATATATATATATATATATATATATATATATTTTATTTTTAATATATATATATATATATATATATATATATATATATATATTTAATTTTATATATATATATATATATATATATATATATATATATATATATATATATATATATATATATATAAAATTAAAATATATATATATATATATATATATATATATATATATATTAAAAATAAAATATATATATATATATATATATATATATATTAACTGACAATTCATAATAAACAAAAACTAGAAAACAATAATACACCACAACCCAAATTTGAAAATCCCTATTTTTCCTTGATAACATCAAACTCAATTATGTAACCACATTTCAGTAAACTAAAGTATATGTACTGAATCAACATGGTGATTTCGACATCAAAATTCAATTTAAAAATGGAATCTAATTTCAGAAATTTCGAAAACAGGGAGCATGTATCAGTGAATAATAGGAATTTGAAATCGACCATTGAAAACTTGATAATCATACAATTTAATGGTTGGTAATTGAAGGGTCATGTGTGTACGTGTCCAGACACATATTCGTGTCTATCCAAATGGACACAGTTATGTCCAAGCTGGTTTAAAACACACACGAACACAAACTGTGCACTCTGTGTCACAGCGTCATGCACGTGTTCACCACGTTCGTGGACACGACAAACGATACGTGTGGCCTCGTGGTCTTGCCCATGTGTATCCCACGTGTAGGGCTACACGATCGACACTTCACGACACAACCACGTCGTGTCCAGTGCGGATACGAGATGCGTATCAGGGAGCTATTCCCTGACTGTGCAGTACAGTGTCAAAACAGTACACGTATCCGTGCTCTCTCGACATGGCACGAGAAGGTGTCAAACTTGAGGAGTGTCGTGTCAGACACTAGACCTACCTCTGTGTCAAAGGAAACGTGTCCAAGTGACACTGATACAGCGTACGAGTTCTCGAGTAGCAGGGCACTGCCCTAAGGCTGCTGCGGGCGTGTTCGTGTCAGTTTTGGACACGACACGACTCGAATTCGTGCTCGTCACATTGTTTAGTGATATACACATAATAACCTAATTTTCTATTAAATTAGATTCAAAAATTAACATAATTTATTTCACTCAAACATTTCATCGAACACCTAATTAAATACACCGATACGTGTCTGATATGGACACGAACTGGACACGATTTCCTGCCAAACTTGGCTACACCTAAGGGAACCCTAAATGGATGCATTTATGAAAAGAAATTGGGAATTTATAGGTGTTTGTAGGGTTTTACCTATTGAGGGTGAAACCTCAATGAAAAGAGCCTCGACTCGACGTCTTCCTTGATTTGCTACAGTTCAAACGTCCTCCAACCTTGCTAGTAAGCCTCCACAAGTTTTCTCTAATGTTGGGGATGATGATGCAATTGATTTGACTCAATTTGGGCTCAATTTGGATATTATGGAAGAAGATTAGGGAAGAACAAAGTAGGGTTTTTTTTTTCTTCTGGGTATCAAATGAGGCAAAGGCTCTTAAGTGTGATACTTATAGGAGGGGGGATCCTATTGTTACTGCCATTAGATGAATTAGGGTTAGATTTTAGGTCTAAAAGAGTGGCTAGGAGTTGTCCACCCAATTCCAAGCCTTCCTATTGGTTCTAGGCTTTCTTTTTCACAAATATCCTAAGGAAAATATCCTACTAGAATAATATCTAGATATTACTAACCTTGTCATTACTAGGTTACCCTAATCAATACTCTAAGCTCAAGGCTAATCTAGATTAGGCTAAGTTCTAGGTCAAGTCTCAAATAATTAACTAGTACATATTTAATTAATATAATTTACAATTTCATAAAATTATCAAAATGACCAAAATATCCTTAGGCTAAAAAGTTGTAATTAGTCATCCTAATCACATGACTAGGCCCCCTTGGTCATGGTTAGTCTCTAGGCTTAGCCAAACTCTAGGGTTACACTAGTCATTCATCAAAATCACAAGTCGTGGTTTTAAATAGTTATAAATTAACTAAAAATTACCAAAAATTATAACATGGTTTAAATATCATTATTAAATTATTATAATTACAAAATTTCAAAATTATTCTTATTTTAGAAACTGGGTGCTAAAAGAGCTGTCGGGCTTAGTTTCACTGACTAAGGGGAGACGGCGAAGGCTCTCTCTGGAATGTGCAGTAACTTCTTGAGGAATTCAAGATCCGAAAGGAAATCGAGAGATTCAAATGGAGGAGAACCGAGAGCTTCAAATGGAGGAGAAACCCTCCTATTTATAATAGGGGGAATGGTGACATAGGCGCCAATGAGAGGCAGGCGCGTGCTTCTTCTTGCCATGTGGCACCCCCTAAATAGGGGTCGGTTGCAGCTAGGCGCACACTTCACTGGTGACAAAGACCATAGCTAATCGCCACATAGTAGATATGATGTTAGAGAGGATCTTGAACTACTGTAAACTCGTTCCTTGGTGTGACTAGGCATTAAACACGTGGCACACGCCCGAGTCACACACGCGCCTAGGAATCATTATCCTAGGTGCATTTAGTATGTAGGCGCGTGGGTAGACAACACACGTGCTTGGGAAGGCTCGATACGCTTGTGTTACACTTTTTAAGGGGAATAAACATTGACTTCAGTATTCGTCGCTTGCACGAGAATCGAAACGTCGTACTGAAGGCTTGAGAGAACCATACTCACTAAATCCAGTCTTGGGAAGAGCAACCGATAAATATAGTTGAGGGTACGATGGATCAGGCGTGTCTGTAGTGATGAGGCACGAGGGAATGGCGCACCTAGCTGTGTGTTCGGGGCAAATGAATTAACTTCAGTAAATGGTGGCTCTTCGGCTGTTGTGTCGTGGTCGTCTTGTCAAGACCCGCTCCCGAATAATCAGACACGAGTCGGACACGTCCAGCCTTCGTCGATGGACACGACGAAGTAAGTTGTACAATACTAAGGAAAACTCCAGTCACAATAAAATGTAAACATCCACAGCTTCTAAATATAACGTTTCCAGAAAGATCACCAATATCCATCAATCAAATTATACAATATTATCCGGAGACAAATTCGGTAAAATATAAAATATACAATGATGAAATCATAAAAATACAACCCCCAGAAAAAACAAATAAATAAATCATACGATATACAATGCAATCACATGCTTCATGTGGCCTCAAGCTCATCTGCAACGTATCCTGTCAGGAAAAGAGCAAAGTACAATTCCGACAAGAACAATATACAATGTAATCTGTAGTACAGAATACAAGGAGAAACCAGAATACCAGAACTAAAAATGGAACTATGGTACCATAAATGAAATGTAAACTGTAGGCAATGGACGTGACAATCAATATGTAAGACTATGAATACGGCTATCAATGAACAAGACAATGAACACGACAATTAATGCAACTGTGACATTTTGAAATATTAAACTAATGTGTGATCGGCTAAGGACCACAATCAATCAATGCACAATCAATTCTACAAGATTCGGCTTAATCGTACGTGAAGTGTACGATTAGGCTATCCACAATACCTATGTTGGGTGTGGTCACACAAAAGCTAATATTTCTCCCAGTCCCCGTAATAAACAATGACTCACAATGCAATGAACAAGGTACAAGAAAATCGTGTGTATCTCATGTCCGGTATGAGAACATGGCACATGAGTGTAAGACAGAAAGACAAAGTAAAAGTCGAGTCGGTATACTTGCCTCGCTTTGGAAGCACGGGAGTAGTACTGTATGGATGTATGTCACCTGGTG
This sequence comes from Iris pallida, assembly GCA_029216955.1. Classification (NCBI taxonomy): domain Eukaryota; kingdom Viridiplantae; phylum Streptophyta; class Magnoliopsida; order Asparagales; family Iridaceae; genus Iris; species Iris pallida. The sequence continues at coordinate 141,449 of JANAVB010004302.1, read as the reverse complement.
GTTGTACAAGTTGTTAGGTTGAAATAAAGACATTAGCTATATAATTATTGCTAACCATATATATTTACTAACTAGCTAATATTTTAGAAAATATACAACTATTATTTAGAAAAGGCTTAAAATATTACTATTTTAGAAATATATGAGAAAAATCTATAAAATAGATTTACTAGATTACTTAGACATATTAGTCACAAATACTCTTTCAATATCTAACAATTATATAGCAGCTATCAATATTTTAGAAACTATTATATATTTTATATCTTAAACCAAAAGTAATTATTTTAACTAGGTTTAACAAAATCCTTCATTTAATAGTATCTAAAAATGCTTGAAAGCTACTATTCACAAAATATGGATATTAAATATTTTAAATAATTCTAACAATATTACTAGTTAAAAACTATATAATATTTATTACAATTTAGATAATCAATATTTTTACTCCTTGGAAACACGTATACTAGCTTAATATGCAATTTAAATAATGTTTGGAAAATACTTAAATTATTTCTTTGAAAATAACTATTAGTTAAATTACCATCTTACTACATTAGAAAATATTTATAGTCTAGATAACTCACCAAGAATTTATTAATTAATTTATCTAACTATATAATATACTAAGTGGTAAGATAATTTTATAAACTAATGATAGCTAGAAAGTACTCAATATCACTCAAAATAGATACCAACAATATTATCAATTTATTTTAGCATGAGTAGCCATATATATTCATATTAAATCTACTAATTTATATTCAAGAACTATTACTAAAATATAGTTAATTAACAACTAAAATCATTTAACCACTATTAATGATGACAAAATCAGGAAATCAAACCCAGCCCAACACTAATTCATTACTACTGCTGTTAAATAATTCCAACTATAATATACTCACAACAGGGCTTAATAATAATAATCAATTAAAATATTTATAGTGGTCATGCCGCAACTTGGCCTGGTCTTCTTAGTTAGAACACACCTATGGCTCGACATTCCCCTACCATGGCTAAACACTAGTCAAGGTACACTACTGCACTACCCGTGCCATGATTTCTAACCGTCTTGTACTTCAAAACTCTACCATGGCTAAAGTTATCTACCGTAATAATTAAATAAATAATTATTTATATAAATCTAAAAATCACCATTTCAAATTAAATAAATAATAATAAAAAAAATTCAAAAAAATCCGGGAAGGGAGGCTACACTGCTACTCTAATAAATCATTATCATAAAATCCCAGCCCAGCATCTAAAGAACTCAGCCCAACCAGCTAAAGACCCAACCAGCTAAAAGCTGACCTTAACACATATTGTGCCATATGTGACCGTACACTTCGAAAAGTCAAAATAATGACTCTTCAATTTGAAGAAGCTCACACACTCAGCTACGTAGACGTGGCCTTCTCAAGATTTAAAGAGTCATGGGCTGGCTCAGTTTTCGAAGAGGCAAGTGGCTTTCTCCATCATCAATTAATTCACAGCTGACCATCTCCAATTCTTTACTCAGCCTACTCCAACTTTTCACCCATACTTCAATATATTCCAATAAACAAGCAAACCCCTCCCATGCCTTCTTCTTCTTATAACTGCCTATTTTCAAAAATAAGGATAATTTTGAACTTTTATAAAATTGATTATTTAATAATAGGTTTAAATCATGTTATTGATTTATTGGTAATTTTGATTATTTTAATTTAATTTAATTAGTGTTTTGTGATTTTATTCTTTGGCTAGTGTAACCTTAGAGCTGCTTAGCCTAGAGACTAACCATGACCATGGAGGCCTAACCCATGTGATTAGATTAGCTAATTACCACTTTTTAGGCTAAGGGTATTTTGGTCAGTTTGTGACTTTTGAATTATTTAGGATTTTGATTTATTTGGTGAGTTTTATATTATTTTAATAATATTTAAATTGATGTATTCTGATTTGGTTATTTTTTATATTTTAATTTTTTGGGAATTTTTATATTTTAATATTGTATTTTGGGGTTTTATTTGATCGGGTTTGAGTTTTGTCTCATTTCGACTTGTGTAGTGACTCGGGTCAGTTTTGGACCCAACTGGAACCAACCAACTTGTCATGACCAAACCTAGATATTTATATTTGACTAATCCTATTTGATTTTAGTGGGATTAGGGATTAGAATTAGATTAGAACTTGAAATTAGGAGTTTCCAATTTACTATTTTGACCCCAACTCAAAACCCTTCTATTCCTTGACTTGGAGGGCATTTGTGACTTTGCACAAATGCCCTAACACCCTCAAATTAGTGGCCGGCCAGCAGCTCACTCCCTCTCTTCTTTCTATTTCAAGTTTTTCTCTCTCTCTCTCTCTCTCTCTCTCTCTCTATTTCTCTCATTCTACAAAGATCTCTTTCTTTTTCCTTTGATTTCAAGCCCAAAGTAAGTCAAATCTCTTCCATTTCTCTAGATCTCTCTCTAATCTTGGTGCTAACCCTTGTTTACCTTTTATTTGTGATTTTTATCTAGTTAGAACCTAGCATGGAGGGGTTGGAAGCATAGAATTGGCTCTTGACCCAAAAAGAACCAATTTTGGGGTTTTTCTTGGGATTCCAACTCTCAAGAGGTAAACCCTAACTCTAACTCTTGTAATTACTCCTAATTAATGTTATTTACATATTAGAGGATACCCGAGGCGTAGGACAACCCATTAGAAGAGGTTTGGAACCCTTTGGACTCAATTCGGGACTTTCGGACTAGGTTTAGTACCAATTTTGGGGAAAATCCTAAATTGACATGTTTGGGTGTTACCCCTAACCTAATTAGACCTAATTAGGTTAGTTTGGATGAGATGAGGCTAGGTACGTGTCCATATTTGGATACGTGGGATCGTTTTGAGAGAAATCATAAAAATAGGCTTTTTCGGAGTTTTCGGGTTCCAACACACGGGTGACTTTTTGCACCGACACTAGAATCGGCAAGCTAGTACTTAGAATAGGTTCTAATCATTATTTAGAACTCGTAGGTAGAGTTTGGGTCGAATCCAGATAGGTTTGGTGTTCGTATCACGCGGTATCGCGAATCGGACACCCCGAAGTCGCCAAAATGGCCATTTGGCCATTCGGGCCTCGTTTCTCGTTTCCGCTCGCATGCGCGAGTTAGATTTCTTGTGTGGGACACGTGTCTAGGCCCTAAAGGGTAGAATTGCAAGATTTGGGTATTCGGATAAGATTTTGGGTCGTTTAGGAGTATATGTGTGTGTGTATATGTGCGTGTGTCCACATATATGTGTGTCCATGTGTGTGAGTGTGTGTGTGCCCATATATATATATATATATATATATATATATATATATATATATATATATATATATATATATATGTGTGTGTGTGTGTGTGTGTGTGTGTGTGTCTATATATAGATATAGGTATCTATGTGTGTGTGTGTATATATATATGTAGATATGAATGTGTGTGTGAGTGTGATATATATATAAATAGGAGAGGGATATATATATATATATATATATATATATATATATATATATATATATATATATATATATATAGTGGGATAGAGGAGGAGTTATAGAGAGGAATTAGAGGGAATGAGAGGAAGAGATTGAGGGTGAGAAGAGAGGGAGAGTAGAGCATTAGAAGCAGCTGGGGGGAGTTTGGGGCTGCTGTCCCCCCCCCCCCCCCAACCCAACCAGCAGCAATAGCAGCAGCAACATTAAGCCCCCCCTTTAGCCCCATTTAACCCCCCAACAAACCCCCTATATATATACATATATATACCCCTATAAACCTACATATATACTCCTATATATAACCATATATATCCCTCCTAAGAGGGCCTACGAGTGGGTATGTGGAGTGGGGTTAGAGTGGATTAGAGTTTGTGGGTTAGAGCTTAGCAATAGTGAGAAATAGGGAATAGTTGGATAGTGAGTGGAAGGGCGATTTTGAGTTCCGAGTGTCGGAACACGTCCAAATTTGAGATGGGACGTAGATATGTAAATTAGATTCTGTGGGTAGGCTCCTAAGTTAAAATCGGGGTTTCGTTGGAGATTAGGAGAAGGGTATCTCAAGATATCATTGAGTATCTTGCGATAATCAAGATAATGAGATTTTTACCCTTTTTAACTTTTAGATATCAAGACACCGTGATACGGTATCGAGATTCTAGGAGAGGGTTTAAATACCATAATAGAGAGTGGGGGAAAGCTTAGAATGAAGTAAGAAAGCCTAGAGTGAGAGTTAGAAGCTAAGGTGAGATTTTGCCAAGATAATGGGTAATTAGACAACACGGACCGTAAGATGGACTGGATGTCCACTCTACCTAGAAAACTTGGTAGGTAATGTTAGTGTAGGTTAGTATCCTACTACCCTAGGAAGCCGGGAGTGGAACTCCTAAGAAAAAGCTTCTTGGCCTTAGTACTAGAGTAGAAGGGTAAACGGGATAAGTAGGGATAATACCCATTTCACAACATATGGGTTTAGTACTTTAAGATATAGCTAAAATTAGGATATTATGGTTGGTAATGGTTAGAAATAGTAGACTTGGACTAGTTTTGACCTTGGTTGACCACGGTTGACTATTTTGACCAAAAGTCAACCGAAAATCAACCGAAGCCTAAAATTGACTAGAACTTGACCAAACTTGACCAGTTGACCCAAAGTCAACTGTTAGTCAATGTTAGTCAAGTTTGACCTAAAGTTGACCTAGAGTTGACCTAGGGTTGACCAGAGTTGACCAGTTGACCAAAAGTCAACTATAAGTCAACCTTTGACTTAAATCGACCTAGTTTAATTCTGTTTGACTTGCTTTGACCAAGTATGACTTTGTTAGGCCTAATATGACTTAGATTGACCCTGTACAATCTTGTTTGACTTTGTTTGACCTAGATTGACTTAGTTTGATATGTCTTGACCTAGTTTGACTCAGTATGACTTAATTTTACTTCCAAACCATTATATTGATACAGTATTCCATCTATAGGTCCTCGAGGTACTGTTCTTGGATTTAGTCGACTTATCCATCACATCACAGACGAGTACATTCTCTGATAATATTTTTGTTTTATGATATCGTCTTTGTTTCTAGTATTTAGTGTAGATATCCTTGTTCTCTTGACACATTGTTCACACGGATTGGTATTTGTCTGGATCCCGTCATAAGATGTTATTCCTCTTATATATGGTATGCCTTGTGTAAGTCTTCCTAGTTCCTTGTGCATTGTATAGATAGGTTTCCTGTGAAGGCTAGCTACCTTCTCAGAAAATCACGTGTCATGACTTGTCATGACTGGATCCACTATATTAGTCAGGGATGGGGGTGTTAGCATAGATATGTGATCAATACCCCACAGTATTATATTGTATCATCATTGTATAGTGTTAATCATACACTCACGTATGATTAGCCAGGCCAAATATTGTATCAAGTTCTAAGCCGATCACATGTTGAAACTACTGCTAAACTCACATAGATAGCAGTTCCAGATTTTCGTACATGTTATACACTGTTCTCTTGTCTTATCTTATTACAGTTTTGGATATACCCTGTCAGGATGCATGTACGCTCTACTTTACCTAGTATATTCTCTCAATCTACTGCTACATTTTCAATATTGTATAACTAGAACTGTTGTTTGAGATTTTGTACTCGTTCCATCCTGACTGGATATGTTGACAAAATATTACAGATGACGGTGAGGAGGATTGCTGTACCTACTACGGTCCGATTAACGTAGTGGGCTCAGACTTGGAGACTTTGGTTCAGCAGGGCTTAGCTCCGCCCGACGAGCCTCTAGCTTAGTTTAGTTAGAATAGACATTTTGGACTGGACCTTGTCTCTAGCTTGCTACTTATGTTATTATATTATATTTGGGATTGTATAACCATATTACTTTGTGACTCTCTCTCTCTTTCTCTCATTGTTGAGCTAGATATTGCACTTGTGATTTTTATCTATCTAGTTTTCGTGCCATTCTTCCTTCTAGATTGTGATTGAGTTTATCAGTATTTCATACTATATTCCTCCGTACGGAGATAACAGGTTATTATATACTATTTGTTGGCTAATAGACCTACAGCGTTCTATGCCATTTTTACGGTGTAGGCTGGGCGTGGCACGCACTTGTGCCCCGACCTAGGGTATGGGTCGTGACACATTTTTAGTGGTGGCCCATGCAGGTCGAGAGTCACAATTAGTACGATTTTATAGTGGCGCTCGACTTAGAGTACTATTATGAGCCTGCGTTACGTATCTAGGATAGGCTATAGGCTAAGTTACTCAATCACAAAATAGGAAAACTTCCACTTGCTGATCTTTTAATTGTCCTTTGATATTGATTTTTGCATTCTAATTGTCCTCCTTGATATAATATTTCATGTGCCATATTGATTTCATTCCTTTACTCTATCTTCAGGATGGTGCAGACCAGGTCCCAGCATCCTGAGTCCGCAGACATGGAGAGGTTTGCTATGACTCGTAGACTTGATCCAGGCACTCCTGTCGCAGTCGGGGTGTCGACAACAGCTCTTGGGGGCGCTCCTCCACCAGTTTCGAGGGCTGACCCCGGGATTCCTACGACTATTTCGACCGCAGTACCAGTGGTTGATATGGGCACTCTTCCTCCTCCTGCACAGCGGATTCCTCCGCCAGTTACAGACGTAATTCCACCTCTACCTCCTCTGCCTACAGACTTGGGGCAGATGCTTGCTTTCCTCCAGCAGATGCTGGAGACTCAGAGAGCCCAGGCTGAGGCTCAGCAGAGGTAGACAGACGCGATGCGTCAGGGCATGGAGGATGCCCATCAGTTGGCCCTTGCAATCGTAGAGCATAGGGCTCCACATCATGGGACACGTCCGAGGTACGAAGATATCCAAGACTTCAAGAAGTTCGGGCCCCGTAACTTTAGCATGATCGAGGGTGTGGTCTATGCCGATGATTGGCTCGAGGATATCGAGCGGCAGATGAGGGCCTCCCGCCTCGCAGACGACCTGAAGGTCGAGGCGGTGGGTTTACAGTTGCTAGACATTGTACGCACCTGGTTCAGGAACGATCCAGCCCTTGCTGGGGAGGGCCATACTTGGGCAGAGTTCAAGCTTCTCTTCAAGGAGAAGTTCTTTTCTCCTACAGACAAGATCGACCTGGTGAGGCAGTTCCAGGATCTGCAACAGGGTAGTTTATCTGTGGAGGAGTACATCGCAGAGTTCGGCCGTCTGAGCCGATATGCGGAGTACATGGTTTGTGATCCGAAGATCAGGGCGAGCCATTTCAGAGAGGGGCTGATCTGGGATATCAAGATTCTCATTCCCTCCTTTTATGAGACTTATACCCAGATCTATACGGAGGCCCGCAAGGTAGAGCGGGAGTGGGGCCTGAAGCCCAAGAGGGACCGTGATCTGTTTTCGGGGACTACTAGCAGCGCGGGGGCTGCTAAGCGTCCTCAACTCCAGCATCATTCTATTCCGCAACGCCCGCAGCAGATTCCTGCTCTGATTAGGGCACTAGTTCAGCAGGTGCCCCGGCAGCAGCAGCAGGGACCGACGCAGCAGGTACCTACTTGCCACTACTGCAAGAGGTCCGGACATCTCTGGCAGGTTTACAGGAGACGTTTGGGTGTGTGCCTATACTGTGGCACCAAAGGACATCAGGCGAGGGATTGTCCTTCGAACCATCGCCGTGCAGCTCAGGGAGCACAGGGTAGGCCACCTATGGCACCGCATCATGCCCCCCACCAGCAGCAGGATATACTCCGCCAGGGCAGGGCTTTTGCGATGACAGTTGAGGATCCTGCAGGCATTGGACTAGGAGGTAGGGTCTTGCTCTTTCTTTTTACCTGTTCTTTCTGCCCATTAATTGATGATTGCTTTCTTAGTACCTTTAGTTTGCATATGTGATAATCATGCTAGATTAAATAGAAAATCCCAATGAAGACTGCAATAACATGATACTGTAGAGACTAAAACCATGCATGTTTGTTCATATTTCCTAGAATTGCATGTTGTATAACTTTGGATAGAATTTAGTAGACTTTGATTGTTGGGTGCTTGACCTAGAGAAGAGTACAACCAATTTGAATTTCGAGGACGAAATTTTTCCAAGGGGGGTAGGATTGTAACTGCCTATTTTCAAAAATAAGGATAATTTTGAACTTTTATAAAATTGATTATTTAATAATAGGTTTAAATCATGTTATTGATTTATTGGTGATTTTGATTATTTTAATTTAATTTAATTAGTATTTTGTGATTTTATTCTTTGGCTAGGATAACCTTAGAGCTGCTTAGCCTAGAGACTAACCATGACCATGGAGGCCTAACCCATGTGATTAGATTAGCTAATTACCACTTTTTAGGCTAAGGGTATTTTGGTCAGTTTGTGACTTTTGAATTATTTAGGATTTTGATTTATTTGGTGAGTTTTATATTATATTAATAATATTTAAATTGATGTATTGTGATTTGGTCATTTTTATATTTTGCTTTTTTGGGAATTTTTATATTTTAATATTGTATTTTGGGGTTTTATTTGATCGGGTTTGAGTTTTGTCTCATTTCGACTTGTGTAGTGACCCGGGTCAGTTTTGGACCCAACTGGAATCAACCAACTTATCATGACCAAACCCAGATATTTATATTTGACTAATCCCATTTGATTTTAGTGGGATTAGGGATTAGAATTGGATTAGAACTTGAAATTAGGAGTTTCCAATTTACCATTTTGACCCCAACTCAAAACCCTTCTATTCCTTGACTTGGAGGGCATTTGTGACTTTGCACAAATGCCCTAACACCCTCAAATTAGTGGCCGGCCAGCAGCTCACTCCCTCTCTTCTTCCTATTTCAAGTTTTTCTCTCTCTCTCTCTCTCTCTCTCTCTCTCTCTTCATTTCTCTCATTCTACAAAGATCTCTTTCTTTCCCCTTTGATTTCAAGCCCAAAGTAAGTCAAATCTCTTCCATTTCTCTAGATCTCTCTCTAATCTTGGTGCTAACCCTTGTTTATCTTTTATTTGTGATTTTTATCTAGGTAGAACCTAGCATGGAGGGGTTGGAAGCATAGAATTGGCTCTTGACCCAAAAAGAACCAATTTTGGGGCTTTTCTTGGGATTCCAACTCCCAAGAGGTAAACTCTAACTCTTGTAATTACTCCTAATTATTGTTATTTACATATTAGAGGATACCCGAGGTGTAGGACAACCCATTAGAAGAGGTTTGGAACCCATTGGACTCAATTCGGGACTTTCGGGCTAGGTTTAGTGCCAATTTTGGGAAAATTCCTAAATTGACATGTTTGGGTGTTACCCCTAACCTAATTAGACCTAATTAGGTTAGTTTGGGTGAGATGAGGCTAGGTACGTGTCCATATTTGGATACGTGGGGTCGTTTTGAGATAAATCATAAAAATAGACTTTTTCGGAGTTTTCGGGTTCCAACACACGAGTAACTTTTTGCACCGACACTAGAATCGGCAAGCTAGTACTTAGAATAGGTTCTAATCATTATTTAGAACTCGTAGGTAGAGTTTGGGTCGAATCCGGATAGTTTTGGTGTCCGTATCACGCGGTATCGCAAATCGGACACCCCGAAGTCGCCAAAATGGCCATTTGGTCATTCGGGCCTCGTTTCTCGTTTCCGCTCGCGTGCACGAGTTAGATTTCTTGTGCGGGGCACGTGTCTAGGCCCTAGAGGGTAGAATTGCAAGATTTGGGTATTCGGATAAGGTTTTGGGTCGTTTAGGAGTATATGTGTGTGTGTGTGTGTGTGTATATGTGTGTGTGTCCACATATATGTGTGTCCATGTGTGTGAGTGTGTGTGTGCCCATATATATAGATATCCATATGTGTGTATGTCTATATATATATATATATATATATATATATATATATATATATATATATATATATATATATATATATATATATATATATATATATATATATATATATATATATATATATATATATATATATATATATATATGTATGTGTGTGTGTGTGTGTCTATATATAGATATAGGTATCTATGTGTGTGTATATATATATATATATATATATATATATATATATATATATATATATATATATATATATATATGTAGATATGAATGTGTGTGTGAGTGTGATATATATATAAATAGGAGAGGGATATACATAGATATATATATATATATTTATATATAGTGGGATAGAGGAGGAGTTATAGAGAGGAATTAGAGGGAATGAGAGAAAGAGATTGAGGGTGAGAAGAGAGGGAGAGAGTAGAGCATTAGCAGCAGCTAGGGGGGAGTTTGGGGCTGCTGTCCCCCCCGCCCCAAACAGCAGTAATAGCAGCAGCAAACAACAGTAATAGTAGCAGCAGCAGCACCATTAAGCCCGCCCTTTAGCCCCATTTAACCCCCCAACAAACCCCCTATATATATACATATATATATACCCCTATAAACCTACATATATACTCCTATATATAACCATATATATCCCCCCTAAGAGGGCCTATGAGTGGGTATGTGGAGTGGGATTAGAGTGGATTAGAGTTTGTGGGTTAGAGCTTAGCAATAGTGAGAAATAGGGAATAGTTGGATAGTGAGTGGAAGGGCGATTTTGAGTTCCGAGTGTCGGAACGCGTCCAAATTTGAAATGGGACTTAGATATGTAAATTAGATTTTGTAGGTAGGCTCCTAAGTTAAAATCGGGGTTTCGTTGGAGATTAGGAGAAGGGTATCTCAAGATATCATTGAGTATCTTGCGATAATCAAGATAATGAGATTTTTACCCTTTTAACTTTTAGATATCAAGACACCGTGATACGGTATCGAGATTCTAGGAGAGGGTTTAAATACCATAATAGAGAGTGGGGGAAAGCTTAGAATGAAGTAGGAAAGCCTAGAGTGAGAGTTAGAAGCTAAGGTGAGATTTTGCCAAGATAATGGGTAATTAGACAACATGGACCGTAAGATGGACTGGATGTCCACTCTACCTAGAAAACTTGGTAGGTAATGTTAGTGTAGGTTAGTATCCTACTATCCTAGGAAGTCGTGAGTGGAACTCCTAAGAAAAAGCTACTTGGACTTAGTACTAGAGTAGAAGGGTAAACGGGATAATTAGGGATAATACCCATTTCACAACATATGGGTTTAGTACTTTAAGATATAGCTAAAATTAGGATATTATGGTTGGTAATGGTTAGAAATAGTGGACTTGGACTAGTTTTGACCTTGGTTGACCACGGTTGACTATTTTGATCAAAAGTCAACCAAAAGTCAACCGAAGCCTAAAATTGACTAAAACTTGACCAAACTTGACCAGTTGACCCAAAGTTAACTGTTAGTCAACGTTAGTCAAGTTTGACCTAAAGTTGACCTAGAGTTGACCAGATTTGATCAGTTGACCAAAAGTCAACTATAAGTCAACCTTTGACTTAAATCGACCTAGTTTAATTATGTTTGACTTGCTTTGACAAAGTATGACTTTATTATGCCTAATATGACTTAGATTGACCCTGTACAATCTTGTTTGACCTTGTTTGACCTAGATTGACTTAGTCTGACGTGTCTTGACCTAATTTGACTCAGTATGACTTAATTTCACTTCCAAACCATTATATTGATATAGTATTCCATCTATAGGTCCTCGAGGCATTGTTCTTGGACTCAGTCGACTTATCCTTCACATCACAGGCGAGTACATTCTCTGATAATATTTCTATTTTATGATATCGTCTTTGTTTCTAGTATTTAGTGTAGATATCCTTGTTCTCTTGACACATTGTTCACACGGATTGGTATTTGTCTGGATCCCGTCATAAGATGTTATTCCTCTTATATATGGTATGCCTTGTGCAAGTCTTCCTAGTTCCTTATGCATTGTATAGACAGAATTCCTGCGAAGGCTAGCTACCTTCTCAGAGAATCACGTGTCATGACGTGTCATGACTGGATCCACTATATTAGTCAGGGATGGGGGTGTTAGCGTAGATATATGACCAATACCCCACAGTATTATATTGTATCATCATTGTATAGTGTTAATCATACACTCATGTATGATTAGCCAGGCCAAACATTGTATCAAGTTCTAAGCAGATCACATGTTGAAACTACTGCTAAACTCACATAGATAGCAGTTCAAGATTTTCGTACATGTTATACACTGTTCTCTTGTCTTATCTTATTACAGTTTTGGATATACCCTGTCAGGATGCATGTACGCTCTACTTTACCTAGTATATTCTCTCTATCTACTGCTACATTTTCAATATTGTATAATTAGAACTGTTGTTTGAGATTTTGTACTCGTTCCGTCCTGACTAGATATGTTGACAAAATATTACAGATGACGGTGAAGAGGATTGCTGTCCTACTACGGTCCGGTTAACGTAGTGGGCTCAGACTTTGAGATCTTGGTTCAGCAGGGCTTAGCTCCGTCCGACGAGCCTCTAGCTTAGTTTAGTTAGAATAGACATTTTGGACTGGACCTTGTCTCTAGCTTGCTACTTATGTTATTATATTATATTTGGGATTGTATAACCATATTACTTTGTGACTCTCTCTCTTTCTTTCATTGTTGAGCTGGATATTGCACTTGTGGTTTTTATCTATCTAGTTTTCGTGCCATGATTCTTCCTTCTAGATTGTGATTGAGTTTATCAGTATTTCATACTATATTCCTCCGTATGGAGATGACAGGTTATTAGATACTATTTTTTGGCTAGTAGACCTACAGCATTCTATGCCGTTTTTACGGTGTAGGCTGGGCGTGGCACGCACTTGTGCCCCTACCTAGGGTACGGGTCGTGACACTTCTCACTTCTAATCTCAGCCTCTTCACTACAAAACCTAGAATAGCACATCCCTTCACTCATCCACAACTCTACTCACACACTTTCCTTTCAAGAAAACCCAAACATATAGAAATGAACTGAACATGAAGGAAAGAACAGAAGGAGGAGGTGACTCACCTAGGCTCGGTGGCTTCGTCAACCCGAGCTGAGGCTAGGCGTGATCCTTGAGGTGATCGACGCTCTCCACGAGAGGTCGCGTAGTCTTCAAGATGGCGGCCCAAGCTCCCGGATCTGATCGGTCAACGGTGGCGGATCGTGGCTTCTCGACGAGATCAGCAGCTCTGGTGGAGACAAGGTCCAGATCTGGAATCAACGAGTCAGATCCGTTGGCTACGGCATTCGAAGGGTCGGCCCGACCTTCGAGAAACTACGACAATCGAGGCAAGCTTCTGTGGTGATGGAGTGGTCCTCTGACGTCTCTGGTCAACAACGATGTAACCTCTGGCGTGTGGCGATGACGTAGTAATGCCGGTGAACTGGACTTGGTGGCGCTGTCTAGTGAGGCGATCTGGTGCTCGGCGAGGCGAGGAAACTCCTGTGGGGTTGGCAGTGGTGTCGAGCGGTGTGATAAGAACTCCGACGATGTCCCTCGGTGGCGGGAGGTGGCGAGACTCACGATGGAGCGACGATCTCCAGATCTAAACTCAGCAGTCCAGATCGTCCATTCTAACGAACTCAGGCGATGTCCTCCGGTGGCGAGCGGTGGCGAGTGGTGGTGTTCGGCCGAAAAATGGCAGTGACAGAGAGGAGAGGGAGAGAATAGTGTAAGTATTGGGAAATATGTAGTGATGGTGACGTGACAGTGTACTAATACCAATATTTATAATAAAATATTATGGTGTTCTCTACAAGTTGGACAGTGGCAAAATTGTTAATAACTATAGATCTGAGGGTATGGAATAATATGTGTAACAAATTCCTAACTGACTAACTAATTCAGTTATAACTACCCACTAAGTACAAAATTTGTTACTAATTAACAGATTTGGTTATCTCCAACCAACTGAATAATATAATGGAAAAAGTTTAGATTTTGTTACTAAAATCTTTCCAATAATATTATAATAAACCATTAGAAAATATTATTCAAATTAATGAATATCCACATAATACTAAAAATCAGATTTTAACAAATAGTTTTAATAGGCCAGACCATTTTTTTTTTAGATTTGAACCTATGTCCAAATCAAACATTATAACATGTAATGTTTCTGAAAATGGAAATAAACAACCATTAGAACTTTTTAGAAATAATTTTTTAGAAAGAAGAAAGTGAATAAAATAAATACTTTTATTAAATCTAAATTTGTATTTAGAAAACGATATTATATCCTTGAATTGAAAATCAAGAAAATTTTAAAATTCACCAAATACTGGTTTAGAAAGTTACACGTCTTTGGTGCAGGAAATGAAGAGATGTCTAGAAGGTTTTGATGTCTTCCATGCAGTCTTGGGAATGGTAGTATTCATGAAGGTTGGAGTGCTGTCGCAGGCACCCAAAAATAAAACCTTTACTCTTAAAATTATATGTAGTATAGAGAGTAAGGATCGATCCCACGGAGAGTAATTAGTATAAATTTTATGCTATGTGAACAAGGATTGGGGGAGAGAGTTTTGAAAAGAAAATTTACGAAGAGCTAAAGTGTCAACCCCTTGACCAAATTTTTCGAATTTGTGAAATTGAAAATTCATTTATTATTTGACACATACAATTGTTATGTTTATATTGATTTTTTTTTTTACTTGAAATACTAATTAAGGGATTCGAGAGTATTAAGGATATTAGCCAGGGACCTAAGTGCAAAGTATAAAACCAAATTCAAACTCCTATTTAAATTCCTTTCGAGCTCATCCTCTTTCAAAACCCTGTTTATAAACTTACCAAAGGATAGGACAGGATTAGAATTCAAATAGTTTGAATTCTTCGATTCTATCCATTTTCCCCCTTCCCACCTATATATGTATGGACAATCCTGGGATTGTTTTTCCCTTCAAACCCTAGCCACCGTTTACTCTCCTATCGAAAAGACCAAGAAGTAGGCGCCAGGAAGCAACAGGAACTCGTGCGATTATAAGGTGAGTATTCGACCTTCTTGTCAATACCATATTATAATTTCTGTTATCATCATTGGAGAGGGTTAGGTGTTTGTTGTTTTTCCTAAATCCAATCGTTGTACAATACTAGAGGCATAGATGAGACCCTCCTAGTATCATGAACTTCCTGGTGACCATCAGTTGGATTTTTACTTGTACCAGCCCACTGTACAAATTGGCATAGGACTTAGAATACATCGGGTATCCATACACCACACAAGACTGCTGTAGCAAAGGACATGGACTGCAGAACCAAGTATCACACCTACCTATACAGGGGACTGCCATATAGCTGTTGATACTGCCAGCACACATCTGTCCATATCAATATACATAGGAATTTGTACTTGGTACTGAATCTAATAATAAATATGAGGTTGCATTATGACTGACACTCTCTGTACCATGGGATTGAGTAAGGGAACCTGCCCTACCTTAAATTTATTGATAGGATCATGTCCTGGATTCTTCCTAACATCCATTAATTACTAGGGTGTTTGCTATATTAGGACTTGAATATTTAGTTAGAATCAAATACCATTGCCATGATCACCTTGCAGACCATAGGAAGGGGAGAGTTGATCCCTGTAGACACATAGTACATTAGGTTTTATCTGGATCCTGGTGTTGGGGGTACAGTCTTGAAGGGAACTTGAAATCAGGGGATGTATATTAATATGGCCAAGAGAGATTGATGATACAGGTGCTGCTGTTACTTTTCCTTTTCCATCTGCAGATGGTCGGGTGTGGGAAATGGGAGAATGGTTAATTGGAGCATTGATAGCACATGTAACTTCAGTAATTGCCTCATATTTAAACCCAGTCCAAACACCTGCTGATACTGACATATGAGTGTTGTCTTAGAAAGTACACATGGAGAATTGGGGCTTGAGTGTAGTCCATTGGTTCAGTCCTTGAAGACTTGTGGACCAGTCGAGTGGCTTGTTCAGGTTCTTGTAGGAGTACTGCCCTGCATCCGAGTTATTTTAGTCCTGCATCTGTGGGTACCATTCTTAAATACGAATTCCCTTGATTCAGATAGGACAACAAGCATTTTGGGAGTTCAGTCCTAGAGTTTCTGTCCCAATTTCCAAATGGTTAGCCTTTGAATGACAGGTTTAGTTACCTATTAAGCAATACAAGTTGATGTAGAAAGATGTATTTATTCAGTTTTCCTTTGGAATATAAGATCCAGTTGTCCTTTAGTTAGTCCATCTTTTTACCTATCAATATCAGATTGTACAATTGTGTGTGCAGTCCCCTGCATTCTTTAGGTGCCATCTGAACTGGGGGACTGTTAAATTGTGCACTGGTTGGTTCCCCTTTTGCTGAAACCTTGACTTGAATTAGTTTAAATGATTCATTATGTCTGACTTGTGGAAAGATAATGCCATGTATGTTGTAATTTGCTAGTTATGATTCACGTCGTCATGGTATAATGCAAATGTCTGCTTCATATATGTTAGAAGTTCCTGCCACTACACAAAATATAGAGTTGTATCGAAGGTTCTATCATGTCCATATTTGATTACAGCCATTATAGTTTTAATAACTTTTTACCTTGAAGTTAGTATCCACATGTATTCAGGCAATGCTGTGCAGGAGACAGGAACCGAGTATTCAGGAATTGGTATTATACCAATGAGGTAAGCTTCAGGATACCAGAGTAATAGCAATGAATAACAGTAAATAAAGATAGAGTTGGTACCAGAAAACTTGAGGAGTCATCCAATCGTATCAGTAATAGCAAGCAGATAACCCAAAAAGGCTTCTGTCACTACTCCCTGAGGCTGAGAATTTGTATTGTGGACAAAGCTTTGCTCTAACTTGCATTAGAATTAAAGGCCTGATTTCTGTTATGTATGACAGGAAGGACAAGTAGAGGACCTGGGTTTACCTGAGATTAGTAATAACTAATAAAGCTTATGGGTTGGCATGTAGGCCTTGTGTCCAGATATTTCAAATGCAAGGGGAATTATGCAGTACAAGTAAGCTGCAGGGTGTGTTGCACTGTGGGTCATACAGTAGTAATGTACCAATGGTTAGCTAGGAGAAAGTTGGTATCAATTATGAGTAATAGAAAAGGGGTTTAGTCAAGCAGGAAATATGGGGATTACATATAAATATGAAATATTGCTACCCATATAGCTTGTACCCACATACATTGTATAGAATACTTCCTATACAACACTCTAGTATTTTAGGATATACTATAGTATAGATCCTAGTATCTCATAAATCCAATATAGCTTATATACTAGGATATGGATCCAATAGCTTGGTTTTGGACTCAAACAACCTAGGAATAGCAACTTTGACCAACATGACCTAGAAACCAAACCAATAAATAGATAGGCTACTTATCAATATTAGATGTGTATTTGACATCATGTATATGGTATAACAGGTTAATTGGATCTCCATACGGGTTGTAATCCGTGCCAGCAGCTCAGGACCAAAGGCAAGTATACCTTGCCTTTCTACACAGCTTTATTTACATGCACTGCCTCTTTATTATTATCTAGTTTTCTTATATTTTGTCATGTATCTTTTCATATCCTGTTTATATACTTGTATCATTGTATGTAGACTGTGTTCACAGTTAGCCTTGTATCTTATTGGACGTATCCATTTAGCCTTGTTTGAGTCATGTCGTGAGTAGTGAGCCGAACTACTTTTTCCTCCGTGTCATGAAACCTTGAAGTTAACCTGCAAGTCCACACTAGGGACGAGGGTTAGTAGTTATTGATCCACGCCTGCGAGTCCACACTAGGGACGAGGGTGATGCTAATCTGCGAGTCCACACTAGGGACGAGGATTAGTAGTATAGGGTTTACGCCTGCGAGTCTACACTAGGGACGAGGGTGATGCTAACCTGCGAGTCCACACTAGGGACGAGGGTTAGTAGTTCAAACCCGCGAGTCCACGCTAGGGACGAGGGTTTGAGTATTCAATTTGGTTATCTGTTGACATCTTGACATGAGTCTATCGTCCTCGTTCAGCAGTTCATCTATGTGTAGACAGTGTATAGATTCGTGCTTTATTCATTGCTCCGTTTACTTGTTTATTTTGTATCTTTCTCCATGCATAATAAACTGTTAGAAAGGCTCATTTTTATGTATCTTGCTAGTCCTCTGAGGACCTGATGATCTCTTCAGGTTAGCCGAGCTTGAGACAGGACAGACGAGTGGATTTGAGTCAGCATCAGAGCGCAGTGCTTGCAGTTGAGGTGGTCTAGATTAGCAGTTTTATCAGTTAGTTACTTCATGTATTACTCTATTTCTTTCGTCTATTGGTAGTGGATTTGTGTCCACCGGACGTGACATTTGATATTCAATTTATTCATTATTATTCAGTTCATGTCTTTTTCTTGATCTTGGTTGTGGTGATTATTCTGTGGATGAGATATAGATTTCCGTGACTCTAGATTGCCGTGACTTGAGTATAGACAGCGTGCTACCGCCAATACTGCAGCGTAGGCTGGGCTTGGACACGCTTCGTATCCGAAAAGCGGGTGCGGGTCGTGACAAGTTTTTTGGTGGCCCATGCAGGTCTACGTTAATCACTTCGGTTACGTCACTGTGCCGTCATGAGCCTGCGAATAGGATTAGACACTTAGGATCTCATCCACATATTTTGACTCATTATTGGCCTCTAATCTTTGATTTCAGTGAATTCTTGACTTGCACTTTGAAAATCTCTTCAACAGCTAAAGTGTTTGCTCTTGTTACAGTTAGGATGAACTCTCAAGACAGGAACAACGCTGCACTGAACACTCCACCGGCTACAGGAGGTTTTTTCACATACATGACCCCGCCAACACAAGGAGGCCAGCTCACTCACATGGGAAATCAGCCGCATCTCTCGAGATTCAACAGAAACGATATTCCACCACCACCACAGTTTCCTCTGCAGACTCCACCACCAGTACCCGGTCTGCCACCAGCACCTGTCCTACCGCTAGGAGTTCCACGTCCAGTACCAGCCATGCACCCAACACCAGCAATGCATCCAGGATTTGCCATGCATCCACCACCAGCGATGTACCCAGCCTCGATGATGTATCCAGCACCTGCTCTGCCCCCGCTACCGGCACTGGACAGCCTCACCCTCCTGGGAATTTTCCAGCAGCAGGCCAACATCTTTCGCGACACCCTGAGAGAAGCCCTTCAGATTCGAGATGCTCCGCGACAGCGCCCGGGGAATCCCAAGCACTTCATGGACTTTAGGCCCATGCCGTTCCATGGGACAAAGGGGATCGTCTACGCTGATAAATGGCTAGAGAACGTGGAGAGGTATCTGAAGATGGCCCGAGTCCCAGACGAACTGAAGATCGAGTCGGTCAGTGGACAGCTTTTCGACATTGCGCGAACATAGTACCAAGGCGAGCCCCGCTTTTCTGCTCCAGACGTAACTTGGGAGGAGTTCAAGCGATTGTTCAAGAGAAAATTCTATCCATACGTAGCACGAGAAGCGTTGGTGAGTCAGTTCGAGCACTTAGAGCAGGGCAACCACATCGTCGACGAGTACACATCGGAGTTTTCTCGCCTCAGCCACTTCGCGGAGAACTTGGTCAGCACCCCTGAAGACAAGACACGATGATTCAGGAAAGGACTGTCTCACGAGATTCGTCTAGCCATCGCCACCAGTCGAGCCACCACTTACGAGGAGATTCTAGAAGTCGCCCAAGCTGTAGAAGGAGAACTAAGTCACAAGCCAAAGAGGAATCGGGACGCACTCGGAGGAGGCAGTGACCAAGCGGCACCAGCAAAATGTCCCAACATTTCAGGGAAGACACCAGCGCAGCAATATCAGCAGCAACCACAAGCAGCCCCACGCCAAGTCCAAGACATTCCCATCTGTCAGCATTGCTCGAAGAAAGGCCACACTCAAGAAAATTGTCGCAGCAGATTAGGGTTGTGTTGGAATTATGGATCCAACCAATACTTGTCTCGCAATTGTCCGAAGAAGAACGCAAGTGCCCCACCACTACCAACTGCAGGAGGAGGACGAGCCTTTGCCATGATCACGGAAGAGGCAGCGACACCACATGGAGCGAATGGCGGAAATTTTTAGTAGATTATAGTAGTATCATTATTGAGGAGTATTATGTTTGGTTTTGACTTGCAAAAGATTCACAATAATTCTATGGCAAACTGTTAAATTATTCTTTCTAGCAGACCGCAGCTCCTTAAATTTTGAGGACAAAATTTGTTTAAGGGGGGTAGAGTTGTCAATCCCTTGACCAAATTTTTCGAATTTGTGAAATTGAAAATTCATTTATTATTTGACACATACAATTGTTATGTTTATATTGATTTTTTTTACTTGAAATACTAATTAAGGATTCGAGAGTATTAAAGATATTAGTTAGGGACCTAAGTGCAAAGTATAAAACCAAATTCAAACTCCTATTTAAATTCCTTTCGAGCTCATCCTCTTTCAAAACCCTGTTTATAAACTCACCAAAGGATAGGACAGATTAGAATTCAAATAGTTTGAATTCTTCGATTCTATCCATTTTCCTCCTTCCCACCTATATATGTATGGACAATCCTGGGATTGTTTTTCCCTTCAAACCCTAGCCACCATTTACTCTCCTGTCGAGAAGACCAAGAAGTAGGTGCCAGGAAGCAACAGGAACTCGTGCGATTATAAGGTGAGTATTCGACCTTCTTGCCAATACCATATTATAATTTCTGTTATCATCATTGGAGAGGGTTAGGTGTTTGTTGTTTTTCCTAAATCCAATCGTTGTACAATACTAGAGGCATAGATGAGACCCTCCTGGTATCATGAACTTCCTGGTGACCATCAGTTGGATTTTTCCTTGTACCAGCCCACTACACAAATTGGCATAGGACTTAGAATACATCGGGTATCCATACACCACACAAGACTGCTATAGCACAGGACATGGACTGCAGAACCAAGTATCACACCTACCTATACAGGGGACTGCCATATAGCTGTTGATACTGCCAGTACACATCTGTCCATATCAATATACATAGGAATTTGTACTTGGTACTGAATCTGATAATAAATATGAGGTTGCATTATGACTGACACTCTCTGTACCATGGGATTGAGTAAGGGAACCTGCCCTACCTTAAATTTATTGACAGGATCCTGTCCTAGATTCTTCCTAACATCCATTAATTACTAGGGTGTTTGCTATATTAGGACTTGAATATTTAGTTAGAATCAAATACCATTGCCATGATCACCTTGCAGACCATAGGAAGGGGAGAGTTGATCCCTGTAGACACATGGTACATTGGGTTTTATCTGGATCCTGGTGTTGGGGGTACAGTCTTGAAGGGCACTTGAAATCAGGGGATGTATATTAATATGACCAAGAGAGATTGATGATACAGGTGCTGATGTTACTTTTTCTTTTCCATCTGCAGATGGTCGAGTGTGGGAAATGGGAGAATGGTTAATTGGAGCATTGATAGCACATGTAACTTCAGTCATTGCCTCATATTTAAACCCAGTCCAAACACCTGCTGATACCGACATATGAGTGTTGTCTTAGAAAGTACACATAGAGAATTGGGGCTTGAGTGTAGTCCATTGGTTCAGTCCTTGAAGACTTGTGGACCAGTCGAGTGGCTTGTTCAGATTCTTGTAGGAGTACTGCCCTGCATCCGAGTTATTTTAGTCCTGCATCTATGGGTACCATTCTTAAATACGAATTCCCTTGATTCAGATAGGACAACAAGCATTTTGGGAGTTCAGTCCTAGAGTTTCTGTCCCAATTTCCAAATGGTTAGCCTTTGAATGACAGGTTTAGTTACCTATTAAGCAATACAAGTTGATGTAGAAAGATGTATTTATTCAGTTTTCCTTTGGAATATAAGATCCAGTTGTCCTTTAGTTAGTCCATCTTTTTACATATCAATATCAGATTGTACAATTGTGTGTGCAGTCCCCTGCATTCTTTAGGTGCCATCTGAACTGGGAGACTGTTACATTGTGCACTGGTTGGTTCCCCTTTTGCTGAAACCTTGACTTGAATTAGTTTAAATGATTCAATATGTCTGACTTGTGGAAAGATAATGCCATGTATGTTGTAATTTGCTAGTTATGATTCACGTCGTCATGGTATAATGCAAATGTCTGCTTCATATATGTTAGAAGTTCCTGCCACTACACAAAATGTAGAGTTGTATCGAAGGTTCTATCATGTCCATATTTGATTACAGCCATTATAGTTGTAATAACTTTTTACCTTGAAGTTAGTATCCACATGTATTCAGGCAATGCTGTGCATGAGACAGGAACCGAGTATTCAGGAATTGGTATTATACCAATGAGGTAAGCTTCAGGATACTAGAGTAATAGCAATGAATAACAGTAAATAAAGATAGAGTTGGTACCAGAAAACTTGAGGAGTCATCCAATCGTATCAGTAATAGCAAGCAGATAACCCAAAAAGGCTTCTGTCACTGCTCCCTGAGGCTGAGAATTTGTATTGTGGACAGAGCTTTGCTATAACTTGCATTAGAATTAAAGGCCTGATTTCTGTTATGTATGACAGGAAGGACAAGTAGAGGACCTGGGTTTACCTGAGATTAGTAATAACTAATAAAGCTTATGGGTTGGCATGTAGGCCTTGTGTCCAGATATTTCAAATGCAAGGGAAATTCTGCAGTACAAGTAAGCTGCAGGGTGTGTTGCACTGTGGGTCATACAGTGGTAATGTACCAATGGTTAGCTAGGAGGAAGTTGGTATCAATTATGAGTAATAGAAAAGGGGTTTAGTCAAGCAGGAAATATGGGGATTACATATAAATATGAGATATTGCTACCCATATAGCTTGTACCCACATACATTGTATAGAATACTTCCTATACAACACTCTAGTATTTTAGGATATACTATAGTATGGATCCTAGTATCTCATAAATCCAATATAGCTTATATACTAGGATATGGATCCAATAGCTTGGTTTTGGACTCAAACAACCTAGGAATAGCAACTTTGACCAACATGACCTAGAAACCAAACCAATAAATAGATAGGCTACTTATCAATATTAGATGTGTATTTGACATCATGTATATGGTATAACAGGTTAATTGGATCTCCATACGGGTTGTAATCCGTGCCAGCAGCTCAGGACCAAAGGCAAGTATACCTTGCCTTTCTACACAGCTTTATTTACATGCACTGTCTCTTTATTATTATCTAGTTTTCTTATATTTTGTCATGTATCTTTTCATATCCTGTTTATATACTTGTATCATTGTATGTAGACCGTGTTCACAGTTAGCCTTGTATCTTATTGGACGTATCCATTGAGCCTTGTTTGAGTCATGTCGTGAGTCGTGAGTCGAACTGCTTTTTCCTTCGTGTCTTGAAACCTTAAAGCTAACCTGCGAGTCCACACTAGGGATGAGGGTTAGTAGTTATTGGTCCACGCCTGCGAGTCCACACTAGGGACGAGGGTGATGCTAATCTACGAGTCTACACTATGGACGAGGATTAGTGGTATAGGATTTACGCCTGCGAGTCCACACTAAGGACGAGGGTGATGCTAACCTGCGAGTCCACATTAGGGACGAGGGTTAGTAGTTCAAACCCGCGAGTCCATGCTAGGGACGAGGGTTTGAGTATTCGATTTGGTTATCTGTTGACATCTTGACATGAGTCTATCGTCCTCGTTCAGCAGTTCATCTATGTGTAGACAGTGTATAGATTCGTACTTTATTCATTGCTCAGTTTACTTGTTTATTTTGTATCTTTCTTCATGCATAATAAACTGTTAGAAAGGCTCGTTTTTATGTATCTTGCTAGTCCTCTGAGGACCTGATGATCTTTTCAGGTTAGCCGAGCTTGAGACAGGACAGACGAGTGGATTTGAGTCAGCATCAGAGCGCAGTGCTTGCAGTTGAGGTGGTCTAGATTAGCAGTTTTATCAGTTAGTTACTTCATGTATTACTCTATTTCTTTCGTCTATTGGTAGTGGATTTGTGTAGCACCCAGTTTCCCAAATGAGGGTAATTTTGAAATTTCGTGTTTATAATTATTTTAATAATGATATTTAATTCATAATATGATTTTTGGTGATTTTAAATTATTTTAAAATTATTTAAATCAATGACTTGTGGTTTTGACGTTTTACTAGTGAAACCCTAGAGACTGTTTGACCTAGAGCCTAACCATGTGATTATGATATTTTAATATCATTTTTGGTCTAAGGATATTTTTTGCATTTGACCTCTTTGAATTGTTTTGATATTATTTTATTATTTATGATATTGTTTTGGTGTTATTTGAGTCGGGTTCGAATTTCAACTCAATCCGACTTGAAACGGGGACCCGGGGGTAGTTTGACTCTAGTGGGACCCACACACTAGTTAGGCATGGCCCACATGATATTAATTTTAGTCCACATGATAGAAATATTTTAGTTAGAGGTTAGACTAATTATTATGGATAAGGTTAGTGTGATTAGAGACTTTAGAATGACTAATTTAGCCCCAACCAATTAGCCCTTTCCTAATACTAATAGAATAGGTTAGTGGGGGCATTTTGGACCTTACCATAATAGGACAAATAGCCCCATATGGCCAGCCACTTTGGGAGAGGATAGGCTCAAGTTCATTTCATTGTTCTCATCCACACTCTCTCTTGTTCTTCCCCAAATTCCTAGAGAGCAATCCCTAGCAATTTCTCAACCAAATCCTTCAATTTCACCACCAAATCTTCTTCTTTCCTTCTCCATTCTAGCCAAGGAGGAAGCTACCCAAGTTTGGGAGGATTCGGAGCTCGTTCGTGTCCTTTTGGAATATCTACGTGTCGGTGTCGCTCCGGGAAGGCTTTTCTTCGATTCGATCTACCGGGAGGTATAAATCCCTTCTCCTTTTCATTTTCTCATGCATATAGGTCTATTTTGAACCCATAGGAATGACCCCTATAGTTGTATCTCCATTTGTGTCCATTTCGTGTCCATTTGGAGGTCATAGGAGTGTCCTTTGTGTTGTGGTTGTGTCCATGTGGGAAAATCCCAAATTTGGACACACTATGTGTTGTTGTTATGTATGAATAAATTATTACATGTTTAATCTCATATTTTTGTATTGGAGATGTGTTCTATCGTGTCTCATATATATATATTAGTGTAGAGAGTGAGTTCTTGATATATTATGTTATATACTTGTGTTCTTTTGTCTCAAACTACCTAAATCCGTCATGATTTTTATCCACATTTTTAATTTCAGCCCAAACTTAGAAATGTCATAACTTCTAGCTCAAAGTTCGGTTTAATCTTCTGTTTTTTTTAAAAGAAGCGTATTGAAGTTAGCTTTCCAGAAACATATATTAATAGGCCTAATTATTTCTGTAACTTTCTGGAGAATTATTTGAGTGTCAGCTGTACGAAAGACAAACGCGTTCTCGGTGTTTTCGCGATTCCGGGAGTTTCCGGAAACGAAAACGCGATCCGTTTGAAGTTTCGAAAAGCTAACACATAGATCTATAACATACTTTAATCCTAAATTTTAATTCATGCTGAGATGGTACAGTATTGATTATTAGTAGGAGTTACTATTCGGCATATGCATCTTGTGCACCCTTGTGTGTAATATAATGTTCTATTTAATTTTAACCCATGTTAATGTATATACATTATGTAATTAAATAGAGAATGCAAGCATGAGTAAATGGTTAAATAAATAATATATGAGGTGTAAATATCCTATCTAATATAAGCATGTATAAGTATGGCTTGTGATGAATATGTAGGTTCCATAGTATGTAATGTATGGTGTATATAGTGGTGCAAGAGAATAAATGAATGATGAATGAATGCAAGCATGAATGTAATATAATAATAGATGTAATGCATGATATGTTAGATGAATGAAATGATATATATATATGATATATATCCTCTTTACATTAATGTATATATATGGTTGAATGCAAGCATGTAGGAATGCAATTAATGTAATGTATGTAAGCAATACATAAATGCATGAATGAAAGAATGATATACAATGCATGCATGAAAGTATATAATGAATGCTAGATATAAATGCAAGGTATATATGTAATGATAGATATGAATGCATAATGTATAAATATTGTAAATGCAATATCAGATTTCATAGGTAGACATAGAACCAATGCATAGCTGATATTTAGATTGAATGTTAGTTCATTTTAGGTTGTTCGAACACTGAACGGTCCATGTAAGCATATATACCTTCCTTTTCCTATTGCCAAGCCAATTTTAGTTTTCAATATAGTGGAATGTCTATGAATGTAATGTTAACCTTCAACCCCTTAATTCGAAATGTTAGTTAATTTCAGTATTAGACAATGCATGAGCTGTATGCATATGGGATTTTGGCTTAATGGCAGATTTCAGATAACATGGTTCATTTTATGTGGTTAGTTACACCAGTTTATGGGATAGCTCACTTTAGTTTATATGTAAATGTGGAACTAAACTGAGAATGAACTTCACCCTCTGCACAAGGACACCCCACTCTATATCAACCACCATGCCATGTAACCCTTCTCTAAATGATTGCTATAATATATATAGATTTATGTAAAGTATAGATGCATGTTAGTTATAACTTAAATAGTCTCTACTCTAATGTATATTGATGTGTACTTGTAGCCATACATGTTAAGTATAATACATGTGTAATGTAGATGGGTTAGCTTTGTGCCATGTGTAGTGTAAACTCATAACTAGTGTTGATTTCTCTTTTCATGTACACCTCCATGTTCACACACACACATAGCTTTACATGTTAGTTCCTTTCTCTTATATATATATATATATATATATATATATATAATATAGAATATGCATGATAGTGATGTATCTTGATGTGTGACTTGTGTTGGCTTGTATAGCCTTGTGATTGGTGTGTGACTGCTAGCCTAGGATTGGTTAGGCCTAGTGAGACTTATTAGACTTGTTTGGGCTAGGACTTGACCTAGTTGACTAGTGTGGTTGACTAGAGTTGACCAAGTGTTGACTTTAGTCTAGTTTGACCTAGACAGCATGAAGATGCATTATAGATTACTATTATCATCCCCTGTATACATCTTGACTTGTGTTGCTCTAACTAGGAGTCAGGTACCTCATCTCGGACAGTACATTTACTTCAGACATTCAGATACGAGGCGAGTACATTCTCTGACCTTTTCATACTTGTCTGGATTTACATTGTTGCTCTAGATTACTGTACTTGATGCTGACACGATCATTATCACGGATTAGTACTATGTGGATCTTCTTCTGAGATGTTATCTCCTTGTATTCACTAAATACATATTGTGATGTGCGTTTTACTTACATATTGTATTTATTGAATATCCTTATCATGGTACACTCATTGTGCATATTGTACTCTCATTATCACATTGAGCCATTGTATAAGCCATTGTACAAGCCATTATACAAGCCATTGTACAAGCCATTGTATAAGGTAACGTAACTGAATTGGATCCTTGTGTATTGATTGGGGAGGGAGAGTAAAATTGGTTATGTGATCAATCCTATTGTATAAGAAATTGTATATGTCTATTGTACACCCACGTACAAAGGAGTCCCATTTTATTGTATAACCTAACCCGTTTACATAACTATATTGTGCTCTAAATCACATGTTGCTTACAGTTCTTACTTATCATATATAGATATTTTCCATTATCAAATCTCTGCTATTTTTATATGCATTCTTCTTTCAGCATTTTATGTACCTTACTCTATTGCATGCTTTATATTTCCTAACATGATATGAACTGCGTGAGATGTTTTGTGCTCGCTCCCGTCCTGACTGGACCTGTTGAAAATTTTACAGAGGATGATGAGGAACCCTGCACCCTTACTTGGAGTTTGCCTAGTTGACACTCGCGACCTGGACCCCTGGGGAGGTTTAGGCAGCTGCTCAGAATGATACCTTGTATAGTGTAGATAGCTTAGACTGTCCTTTCTTTTCATGTTTAGCTGTTGTCTTATTTTCAGAGTTGTATATTTTATAGATGTTGAGACTTTGTTATTTCTTTCTGCTGTACCTCAGTTGAGGATTTTTTTTTATCTATTTTCCATCATGCTACATTCTACCTTAGATTTGTGATTGAGTTGTACCTCTGTGTTGGCCTCCTTATGGAGAGTATTCATATTATGTTAGTTATAGTTCATGACCTAGAACAGCGTTCTACCGCCGACACTGCGGCGTAGGCTGGGCGTTGTTACGCTCTCGTACCCTCACAGTGGGTGCGGGTCGTGATAATTTGTGTCCACCGGACGTGATATTTGATATTCAGTTTATTCATTATTATTCAGTTCATGTCTTTTTCTTGATCTTGGTTGTGGTGATTATTCTGTGGATGAGATATAGATTTTCGTGACTCTAGATTGCCGTGACTTGAGTATAGACAGCGTGCTACCGCCGACACTGCGGCGTAGGCTGGGCTTGGACACGCTTCGTATCCGAAAAGCGGGTGCGGGTCGTGACATAAAGTAATCAAAGTATTAAAATCAATCAAGGAACAAATATTGGTCTCAGTGAATATTCACCATTGGGATCTTAAAATTGGTCATCAATTCAAGCATAAATTAAAGTATACTTTGAATATTTACCATTGGAAGTTTCTTCCTATCTCTCTCAGGCTTAGTTAATTAGATACAAGCGACCTAATTAACTTTAGTTACTAAATAATCTAAGACAAGCACTAAAGATTTAATCTAGTAATTTCTTAAAGAACGAAGAGATCGGTAAAGCAAAACAACACAAGCACAAGCGAATGCATTTAATTTTGTCAAAAGTTTTTCTCCTAAGATCTAATAAAACAAAGCAGTTCATTAAATCTTTGTTGCTTCACAAATTAGAAACATCAAACAATTACGGATTTGATATCTAATTTAGCGGTAGATCGAAATGAATAATAAACTAGTAGGCCTCCTATTAATTAAACAAAACAATCATGAAAGTTGGCATAGAAAAACATTCAATATTCAAAGTATAAATCAAACATATAAAAACAATTTAGATCTCACAAGTTTATTAATTCCAAGGCTTCCGTACACTTCGACCAACAAGACTTTTAGCCGCATATGTTCATCAAAACTTCAAAAGAAAAGTTGGAGAAGAAGAAGAAGAGTTGTGTGGTGTGGTGTGTTCTCATGATTTCTACCACTTTTATACATCCTAAATTAGTTGTTTTTCCCACATATCCTTTAAAAGTTAAAACTTCTCAAACCAAAAAACTAAGTCATAGAACAAGTAAGAAAATGGTTATTTTGGTTCCTATTTTTGTTCACAGCATCTTTGACCCGACTTGAACCCTGATTTCGTCAATGATACAGCCTGAATATCGAAAACCTTAAAATATAAACGTTGTAGCCCTTTGTCTTAGATTTTCAAATATTTTTGAAGCACCTCAATTGCTTTTCAGAGGAGAAAGTTATGCCTATTTTGGTAAAAGATGTCAAAACTGTCCAGAATTGCAATTTAGCTCCATTTTGAACATAGTGTCTCCATCTGCATCCTAAAGCAAAATATAAATATAATGAGTACCTTTAGTCATAAAATGAGCATAAAATGATGAGCATTAAGGGATAAAAATATAATATTTTATATTCTCGTCGAAGGTACAAGGACTAGGCGCGCATGTAGAGTTGAGGCGCGAGTGGGGGCACGCCCTTAAGGGGGCGTAATTGGCTTAAAGTATATAGATCGAGACTTCTTTTTATGATGCCATGCTGCTCAGGTTAGATGTGTATAGCTTATTCTTAGGCTTATTGCTACAGCAAGGCGCGAGGCACACTTCGATCATTTGGGGGGCGCGACCCATGTGCCTACAAGACTCCCCTCAAAGTTGTCTAACTTTTTTGTATAGTTAGAAACACTTTGAATAAAAGCAGGGCGCGCGCTAGCATGATCTCCTTCTGGATAAAAATGGCCGATTCTACTCTATCTTGAGCAGATAACTGTTCGTTTTCTCTTCTTATCAAAGCATACGTGCTTTGAGGCCTATAAATAGGCATTAGCTTTTTTGGAAAACCGATCGGCATGAAAGTTGAAGCGTTAAGTTCATCGCCATTAATGTCAGGTTCGTTGCATTTAATACAAATTTGAGCATATAAATAGGGGCTCTTAGGAGAGCTTTTGTTTGTTTCTCTTCTCCTCTTACTCTATAGTCGGCGTCGAGGCTCTCCCTGCTCCTCTCTTCATCGGAGAGGAGAGCGAACTCAAGACAAAGCCACCTGTAGCCTTTGCCGGAGTGCTACTTGCATCTCTCGCAGAGGCACTACTTAGCACTCTCACCGAGACGTCGCTTAACGTCAGCGTGATGCACTTCGTGGTTGATGGTAAGCAATCAGAGGCCATAATGTGTTCAACACTTAATTTCCTGGAGGATGTGAGTGTTGGCATGTTTGGGATGCCTGTTACTGTAGCACGCGCTTCTCTTTTACCATATGCTATGGTGAGTGCACTCTGTCATAATATGGATATACATACAAAGTGTGCTTTCACCGACACATGGCGTACACAAGTTTTTGATGCGCGCGATATTGTACGTGCGCTATCACATAGGCACGCTGATGCTATCAATGCATTGCGCGCCAAGACTTACTGTTGCGGCTGGAGCATCTTTCAGGATGTGATTCTCTTTCCAAGTCTTTTTATGGGACTGATATTTTTGTCTTTCTATGTGCATATTGCATATCAACTTGCGCTGACTCAGATGGAGCATGGAAGGACATCATAAATCAATTGATTCGAAGAGACAATCGTTCTGATGCATGATCTTGTTACGAGATCAAGTGAAGTGATCCATATTCATACAGCATACCAGCTGTCTTCACTCCCAAGACGAGACGAATTATCCGCCGTTATAATGCTGGACCTACAGGGTTAGGATTAATTGTCCAGGTTGGCACCCTGTCTTCCAGCAGCTTTTCCGCATGGACGAGGCGACCATTCTGCACATTCGAGACGGCCTTCCTGCTTGTTTTGAAAAAATAATACAGGCCCAGTGCTAGAGACTTTGTGACATTAGTGCCCTCTTCCATGGGGCATTTGTTACATCACTGCCCTCTACAATGGGGTATTTGTCACATCACTACCCTCTGCAATGAGAGAGCAGTAAGCCAGTAGTAGATTTCTATCATATATAATCATGAATATCAATGAAAAATCTAAGCATGTAGTAGATTTCCATCATATGTAATCATGAATATCAATGAAAACTATATATCTTTTTGCTGGCTTCATGTGAATTTCTTGTGATTGCGGACTTTTGTAGACTCGTCTTCTTTGATGCATTTTCTTTGAAGGATAGAAAGAAATGTTTGTTCAGAGGTAATATGGACATGACAAATGTGGGATTCTAGATAGGTAACTTACTCAAAGGTTAAGGGAACATGGTAAGGAACAAGAGAACAACTCAGAGGTAGTATGGACATGTTTGTTCTTCTCAAGAATCCTATTCGTTTAGTGGATTTATCATAAATACGCTTAGAACTAGGTATCGATGATGAACCATGGTGATGATCTAGTCAACAGAGGTAATATAGACGTGTTGAGACAAGATTGACAGGTAAGAATGTATACTCAAAGGTAATATGAACATGGTAGACATTCAGACAAAGGTGTGATGAAAATAAAATGTAGGAATGGCAGATAAACTGGACATTCACACATAATATTTCTTAATAAACTTGCCATTAATAGGCATCATGAGCAAATCTCCGTTAGGTTTTGCTAGCCGATACGCGCCATTGGAATAGACCGTTTCAACAACAAATGGTCCCTCTCATTTAGGTTGGAACTTTCCAACAGTCTTCTGGGTCATGATCATTGGCCTTCTGAGAGATAGGACAAGATCACTGACCCGAAATGACCTTTCTTTGACCTTTTTGTTGAAGGCTCCTGAGATTCGTGTCTGATATAGCTCAATGCGCTGTTGAGCTTGAAGGCATTTTTTGTTAAGTGCTTCCAATTCTTGTAGTCGCAAGCGATGATTATCCTCTGCAGTCATATGACTGTTAAGAGACACCCGTAGAGAGGAAATTTGGAGTTCCAAAGGGAGCACGGCTTCACTTCCATATACCAGTGAGAACGGTGTACTACCGGCAGGTGTACGGACCGTGGTTCGGTAGGCCCAGAGGCATTTACCGAGCTTTTCATTCCAGTCGCACTTATTGGAAGACACAACCTTTTTAAGGAGCTTAATAATTGTTTTATTGAAAGCCACCGCCAACCCATTAGCTACTGGGTTATAAGCTGTCAATGCTATGATCTGGATTCAGTTTTGGTCGCAGAATCGACAGAAGGTACCGCTGACGAATTACGGACCATTGTCGTGGATGATCCTCCGAGGTAATCCAAACCGGTAAATAACATGATGCTTGAGGAATTTGATTACGTCGGAGGTTTTTACTTCCATGAGTGGTATAGCTTCCGACCACTTGGAGAAATAGTCGGTTATAGACAGAATGAAGCGATGACCTTTTGATGAAGGAGGGGCAATCGTGCCAATGATGTCTATTCCCCA
Organism: Iris pallida; assembly: GCA_029216955.1. Lineage (NCBI taxonomy): Eukaryota > Viridiplantae > Streptophyta > Magnoliopsida > Asparagales > Iridaceae > Iris > Iris pallida. The sequence goes on along the minus strand of JANAVB010004302.1, from coordinate 108,982 downwards.
TGTTTTGAACGGACAAGATGCTACCGTTGGGTGCAAGAATTCTGACGGTTGGTGAATAAAGTCAGCATGGATCTGGCATATTCGGCACTTCTTAGCATACGCCAGGGCGTCGGCTATCATTGTAGGCCAATAATAACCTATGCGTCTGAGTCAGTCTTGAAGTTTATGTCCCAGCTGATGAGCTCCGCAAGTGCCGTCATGAGCCTCGTGCAGTACGTCTTTAGCCTCCTGGCCTGAAAGGAATCGGAGTAAGAGTCCATCAAAGGGGCGACGATATAACATTTTAGTTTGAGTATCGCAGTAAAACATAAGAGAGCGCCTTCTGACGGAAGTCGCTTCTTTTGCGTTATCTGTTAAGATTCCGTATACTGTAAAATCTACAAACGGGGATCGCCAGTCTCGAATGTCTTCTTCTGCCTCTGCGGATTGGTAGGCCTGCATACACAAGTTGTTCTTAGGGCAAACTAGCTCTTGGCCCACCACCGTGATAGTGTGCTGAGTCCCGACAGCCACCGCTAATGTTACTGTAAGTCCTGCTAGAGCATCAGACTCTAGGTTTCATAATCGAGGAATATGCTCTATGAAGAACCCTGTGAAGGTAGAGATTATCGTAATCCAGCTCTTTGGCTAGTCGAAGTTCGATGATGAGAGCGTTGTACTCAGCAACGTTATTAAAGCATGGTTCTAAGAGTGAATATGCTCGTTGGATGACCAAGTTGTCGGAGAAGATTATCACTACCCCCACTCCCGCCACAATATCGCCTTTAGGACCTGTTCTTGAAGCACCGTCAAAGAACAGATGCCAAACCAGCTCTTCTGTGGTGGTATGGGCATCCATTACTTCATCCAGGATATCCTCAAAAAGCTTTGATGTTTCGGCTATGAGATGGGCCGCCAGAAAATTAGGTAATGCTTGACCGTTGACCGCCTTTTGTGGGACAAATACCATGTCATAAGGGGACATAAGTATTGCCCATGTGGCAAGGCGTGAGTTTAATGCCCCTGGCTTAGTCATGAGGACCCTGAGGGGATTGACCCGAGAGATGACGTGAATCGTCTGTCCGACTATATAATGTCGGGTTTTCTGGATAGCAAAGACGAGGGCGAGGCATTCTTTCTCCACAGGGCTATACCTGTGCTCAACTCCTATCAACTGACGGCTGAGGTAATAAATAGCATGTTTGCGACCCGTATTGCTGTTCTAAGCTAATAAGGCTCCGAGATAATGATCCAAGGCTCGGACGTACAGCAGAAAGGGCCTTCCCATGATTGGGGCTACTAAGAATGGAGGGTTCATAAGGTACCTTTTAATATCTTTGAAGGCTCGTTGGCATTCCTCAGTCCAGACATAAAATACCCCTTTCTTTATCAGTTCAGTGAAGGGTTTACAATGACCTGAGAGGTTAGAGATAAACCTTCGGATGTATGCTAAACGTCCTTGGAGACCGCGTAGTTTACGAAGGTTCCTTGGTGGTTGCATTTTGATGATGGCTTTTGTCTTCTCAGGATCGACGTAGATACCCTTTGAAGTTACAATGAAGCCTAAGAACTTGCCACTAGACACCCCCAGGAAGGACTTGGCTGGATTCATCTTTAACTAGTGTGTCCTCATCAAGTCGAAGATGGTCCTCAAGTCGTGGAGATGATCTCTACGAAAGCGACTTCTGACAGCAATGTCATCGACGTAACATTCGACTGTCTTACGTAAGTGCTTGCGAAATATAATACTCATAGCACGCTGGTACATAGCGCCTGCATTCTTTAAACCAAAGGGCATTACGGTGTAACAGAACACACTATTGGAGTCCGAAAGGACGTATGTTTTTTGTCGTCTGGGAACATCTTGATCTGGTTATAACCAGAGTAGCCATCCATGAAAGACATCCGCTCAAACCCGTAGGTGTTATCGACCATCACATCGGTGATGGGTAACTAAAATTTGTCCTTCGGGTGTAACACCCACTTTTCTAAAATGAGGGCAATTTTGAACTTTTGTAAAAGTTTATTATTTAATAATAGAATTTATGATTTATGAATTTTTTTAATTAATTTAATAATATTTAAAATTGGTAAATTATAATTTTTATGTGTTAGCTAGTGAACCCTAGAACTGTTGAGCCTAGAGACTAATCATGACCATGGGGACCTAACCATGTGATTAGAATGACTATTTACAACTTTTTAGGCTAAGGGTATTTTGGTCATTTTGTGACTTTTAAATTACTTAGGATTTTGATTAATTGGTGAATTTTAGATTATTTTAATAATATTTAAATTAATGTATTATGATTTTGGTCATTTTTTATATTTTAATATTTTGGAAATTTTTATATTTTAATATTGATCTTACGGGATTTGTTTAATCGAGTTTGAGTTTCATTTCGTTCCAACTTGTGTTAGTGACCCGGGTAGCTTAGACTGTAGACGGGATCCCAAGATTAGTTAGTTATGGCCCACAAGTCCTACTAATTAAGTTAGTGAGTTTAGACTAATCATACTTGTTAGATTGGTTAAGTTAGAGGCTTAAATTTAACCCTTTTGATCCCAAACTTGAACCTAACTTAAAATTAACCAAGAGCACTAGTTGAGGCTTTATTGGGCTTTCCCTCAAGGCCCAAATAGGGTTTAATGGCAGCCACTATAGCTAGGTTAGCCTCCCTTCCTTTCATTTTATTCCATCTTGTCCCTTTTCCTTCACAAAGTGTTCTTTCCCAAATTAGATAGCTTCCCTCTTTGATTTGATCTCCAAATCCTTACATCCCTCCACCAAAACTTCTATCCAACCTTCTCATACTACCAAGGGAGGGTGCTAGCAAAGATTTGGAGCAAAGTGCAAGGAGGAGTGTCTTTTTTGGAAGATCTTCGTGTCGGAGCCGTATCTTTGGGAGTATCATTGGGATTCCACTCCCAATAGGTAAAACCAACCCTCTAAATTGATTTCCTATGCATATTAGTTAGTTTTGAATCCATAGGATCCACCCCCATGCATGTACCCCATTTAGATTCAAATTTGAGGCCATTTGGAGCTCTCTTGAGGATTTTAGATATGTATGTTGTGTCATACTTGATAAATCCCAGATTAGGACACCCCATGTGTATGTATGTATGTATGATAATAGTTTAAATAGATATTTAAATTCAGTTTTAGAATGGTTAGAGAGTGGATTGATCTTAGTTAGGATGGTTAGAATAAGTTTCATTTGGATACCTATGTTGGTATCCAAGTATCTTGGCCTACATGTGTTTTTTTGTCTAAAATAACTCAAATTCGTCATAATATTTATCTACGTTTTTATTAACCAAAGCAACTTAGAAATATCATAACTTTTAGCTTAGAACTCCGATTAATCTTCCCTTTTTTAAAAGAACCGTATCGAAGTTAGCTTTCCAAATATATATTTTAATAAGCCAAAATCGTTCTGAAACTTTCTGTAAAACTATTTGAGTGTCAGCTGTCCGAAGGACAAACGTGTTTCGGTGTTTTCGCAATTTCGGGAGCTTCCGGACACGAAAATACGATATGTTTGATATTTTGGAAAGCTAACACGAAGGGCTACGACATACTTTAATCCTAGAATTTAGTGAAGGCCCAATTGGTACAGTATTGATTTTAAGTAGAAGTGTGACTATACGACTTAGGCATTTTGTGTAACCTGTGTTGCTCTAACTAGGACTCTGTGACTCCATTTGGCCATTTTTTTATATCAACTGTTCAGGGTATCAGGCGAGTACATTCTCTGACCGTTTCATACTTGCTAGGACTATATTCTTGCTCTAGATTACTTTACTTGATGCTGACATGATGGAAACACGGATTAGTACTATATGGATCTTTTCATACGATGTTATCCCCCTCGGGAGCATCGGATACATCATGTCATGTGCGTTTCACTTTCATCATGTATTCCTGTGCTTTTACCATTCATGTGCACTCTCGTGATTCATGTACTCTCATGTTCATGGAGCCCCCATGTTTATATCATGTGCACCCATTTGTGGGCCCCCATGTGAAATCATGTACAATAATATAACTTGAACGGATCCTTGTGTATTGATTGGGAACGGGGGAGTAGAAATAGTCATGTGGACATTTCCAAAGTAGTGTAGCCATGTACAACCTCTCATGTTTATTATAAAGCCGTTCAAATGTCTATCTTGTACTCTAAATTACTAGTTCACTATAGCTCTTTACTTATAGTAGATATTTCTTTACAGTCTTCTCTTTTACTTCATGTATATTCTTCAACATTTCATGTATCTTACTCTATTGCATGTATTATATTCCTGTCATGATATGAACTGCGTGAGATGTACTGTGTTCGCTCCTGTCCTGACTGGACCCGTTGACAAATTTTACAGATAGCTTGGAGTTTACCTGCTATCCTAGAGGAGACACAGTAGAGGTTGGAATAGATGGCGAGAGTTTTTTTTATTTTATCTTCAGTTGTCTTGAGTTGTATTTATTTTATGCTTGTTTGAGTTGGTGTTGATAACACCGAGATTTATTTCTCTTTGTTGTACTTCTCTTGTGGATTCATAGTTATCTTATCGTGCTACTTCTAGTTTTAGTGATTGAGTTGTATCCTGCTGTGATTGTCCTCCGTACGGAGAGTATATCATATTATATTAGTTTTAGTTGTGACCTTGAACATCGTTCTACCGTCGACACTGCAGCGTAGGCTAGACGTACCCACTTCTCGTACCCTGCACTGAGTGCGGGTCGTGACACCGGGCAAGCGGCATTTAGATCACGGAAATCTATACAGACTCAGACCTTTCCATTCTTCTTAATGGTTGGGACGATATTGGCCACCCAATCTGGGTGTTGTTCCTCACGGATGAAGCCACTCTTTATTAGATTGTTGACTTCCTTTTTAATAGTGTTCATGGTATCGGGGCAAAAACACCGTTGCTATTGCTTTATTGGCTTAGCTTTAAGCAAGATATTCAGTTTGTGTACGGAGACATTCAGGTCTAAGTCCGGCATATCTTCGTAGCTCCAGGCGAAGACGTCTATGTATTCTCTTATAAGCTCAATAAGAGACTCGCTATTCTCTCCTTTCAAATTTTTGCTGATGAAGATCGGTTTAGGAGAAGAGTCGTCTCCTAGGTCGATTTGTACAACCTCATCTTTGGTAGGCGGTTCGCGTAACTCGAAGCGTTTCACCCATTGGACATCAAGTTGCTGAGCCCAGGGTTCAACTTCGAGGGGTTCAAAGAATGGCTCATCGTCTTCATCGACTTGATCTACTGACGTCATATTCACCAACAATGTTCTACGGAACACCTCCCCGATACTGACATCGGAGTCGCAGGAGGAGTCTGAAGAGTATGAGTACGTCGCTTTCTTGCGTTACGAAACTTCGGGCGCTTTAGACGAGACATATCCGAGGCCTTAGCGGGTTTTCTGGTAATACTGGCCAGACTTGCCTTTAGGAACATTAATATTGATCGGCAAATGCCGACCCTTTTCATAATTAAGACCCATATTACTGCCCAGGTCATAGCCCATCTTCTGGATGATGTGCCTGGCTTATGGGATGTAAACTGAATCGACTTTAGGCTCTGACACACAAAGAGTGTGAGTTCGGGAGCCGTCTACTCGGCCAAAGATGATGGGTTCTTCTTTCTTCTTCCACACTGATACTATAAAATATGTGCCTCGTACAGGGAGTGTCACGCCCCGATCCGGAAAATCGCTCGTCCTCGCTAGATTTTACCCGAATCATCGTCCTTGCTGGGGCGTGATGCCGCACGAGCTTGGAGTTGCGCTTGTGCAAGGCAAGATAACGATTCACATAGGGATTATCTCAAATTCGTAACATAAGCAGCGGAAGGAAAACAGAGTATACAACAAGAATCTCTTTTATTCATAATGAACTGAAGGTTACAAAGGCTCTGAATAGCCCAACATATATGCCAATTGGCTACAACGCTCATGATCTCTCTAGCTCACAAAGGATTATAATGTTCCATACATTATGCCTCTGTATAGCCACCAAGTAGTCATCGGCCGAACATCTTCATGTCGCAAAGTCCGAACGCCTATGCGATAGCTTCTCTTGAACGCCAAGGACTCCATGCCTCGGCACGTCCAAGCCAAGCTCCGCCCCGAGCCGATCATAACCTGACCTGCACATAAACTAGTGGGGGATTAGTGCTTTCGTCCTCGCTTCGCACTGATCAAGACCCGCTCGCACCCAAACCAAACACTAATTCATTTAGTGAAACATGCAACTTATTTGGTGATCTTTCTATTTAGCCCTTAGGATCAGTTTCATAGCAATACTTAAACATAGCACATTATCATACATGTGTCCCATGCCGTGTTCCTGCAGCAGATACAGTTAGACATAATCTGAAACATAAATATAGTGTTCGTGCTCATCTTCGTCCCATATTGCCTAGCCTGCACGGGTTAGAACTTAACACAGAATCATATCATTTATGCAACAACCAACCATAAACTTAGACCATGCATAAGGGTCGCAGGCCCTGCGCCTGCACCCAACTCTCAACTCAGCCCACCGGCCCTATTTATATGAAGGTCACGGTGATTCGCACCGTAATGGAGTTGGCATCTCATATGTGTAAGCCTAAGATCGCTCCGATACGGGTTGCTAGCCCAATATCCGAAGGATCGCAAGCTTACGGATATCATAGCTTATCACAGCACTGGACGGTCGCAATCCGTCCGAATGTTGTGCACCATAAATACCACACATAATTCCCTCCTAGGTCGAACGGTCCAGGCGCCCCAGCATAACCGTTCGAGGGGAGCCGTACCCGTGCACGGGACATCCGAGTCCATTGACCATGCAATACGTGCCATAGCAAACACACATAACATTCCAACCAAATCCTTCATTTCATAAACATAGTCTCGATCCATAAACGGTTTTCCGTGCCATAAACGGTTTCTCGTGCCACAAACGGTTTTCCGTGCCATAAACATATTCGCGTCTCATAAACATAATCCACCATTCATATGGGGAGCTCCATCGACGTTATGCCCCAACACATCCATATTGATGCACGACGCCCAACGGCTTAGTCGTTTCATTTTCATATTCCGCGGGTACCATTCGTAAGTTATTCACATAGCCTAACTCCGTAGTTACTTAGTCTTTTCGTACATAAGTGCGCGAAGGCACGCTCAGCACCATAATCAATGTTCTACGCCTAGAGTTCAATGTTCTCGGAGCCGTGCACATGATGCACATCTCGATATCGTCTTTTCAATGTTCTACCATCGTTGCCCTACCGCGACTCGTACACTTGATGCACGTCGCTTCAATTGTTCGATTGTTCAATGTTCTACCTTAGTGTTCAACGCATATTTAGACGCTTACTCGCTAAGCCACGCTCGCTAACTCGATAACGTCTTACGCATGCACGGACATATTTTATTAGACGTGAAGGAATAGGGAGAGAGAGAGTCAAGAACCCGTCCACCTTAAGCCGATACGCCTTGCCGTCTCGCCGATTGAAGCGTCTCGCTTCCATAACTCGATCGCATAGCTAACTCCCAAACTTAGCCATTCTTTTGAACTACTCGGTTGATTTGGCCTATCGCGCCCATACCACGATCCGTAATCCAGCATAAAGGCATAGCCTACACACCAGATCAACCAACATTAGCACTTGCTCAACGGAACTTATCCTTTGCATCGGTTCGATTCATAGATTCCAACCGACTCAAATCTTACCTTTGGCCAACGTAACTCTCGCATCGATTCGCATCGATACTTCATCGGGTCAACGCAACTCTTCGAGTCAACGACTTATCATAATGTACCGTACGGAGCGGGACATTACATAATATACCACTCAAAATCAGGTTCGTCCTCGAACCGAAACCACACTTAATCCAAGTGCCTCGCTAGATCGTTTCACGACCTCATACTACTATCGTTGGAATCATACAACTTAGTTTGGATTATACACATATTTTAGGCATCCCACCAATATATGCATTTCAGCCAAGCTCAGTTGTAGGATATCGGGATAACTAACAAGCTCAACTTAAATCCTCAAGCATCCATCGGTCCGTACTCGACTTAGGCATATCTTAGCGCCTATTCCCAAAATACTCTTCGTATGCATCATCCCATAACATGCGATCATCTTCCAACATCTTGCATATAACTTAATTCAACCATAACTTCGATCTCGTAAGTTCCTCGTCGGCCACCTAACACTCGCATTGCATTGAGTTATTGCGCATTCGATCACAACAGTTCTCTGCAATGCCTGTTCGCCCAACCGTTTGCCTATCTCTCACTTAACTCAAGTCTTTCATCCAATCATTCATAACACTTGGCCTCTACGACATGGACTACGTCCACATGTCTCAAATTCCTTTGCCTACAATCCGTACTAAGTCTCGCACACAACTATCCCGACACGATCCATATTTTCGAACCATATATGTATCGCATCTGGGGCTACCCCCGTAAGGTAACTTATCCAGACATCGTGCTTAATCTCTTCCAACATAAAAGGTCAACTTGAGTCTACGATGCTCAAAGGCAACAATCTTTCCGACCCAAGGTCTCTTACGATACGCTCATCCCCGATTCTCGATCGAGTACGAATTCTTTACTCAATTTCGAATCAATCCCGACTAGTTCGTCCCATAACTTAAATCGTGCGCTCAACACACATAGCCTAACCGTTACTCAAGTCGATCTACGACACAACTCTTAGGGTCGTTCTACTATCCATCGCCCTCGCACATTGCAAAATTCTTGCAATCGCCTTACCGTATCACTATACTAGGCACATTCCTCAACACCTACTCGATCGTCGACCAACCATGTCTACTTACGCACTCATTCGATCGATCATAATTGTTCTATTCGTCTCGATCTAGTCGAAGGCTACTCGCTAACTTTCGATACGCGATACTCGCTCGCTTAGACTTATCCTCAATATGCACTACGTCATTCCTCCTCCTCGATAAAATTTCTTACGCGACTTCTTCAGGGTCATCCTATGGGACTTCAATATTCACTTGATTTGGCGGTCAAGTCTTCTAGGGTCATCCTCCCCGAAACTACGCTCGATAATTGAAGATCATCAACGAGGGACAGTTACAACGAACCATGCTATATCCTATCGCGAAGCCAAATCAATTCCCGACAATTCCTATGGAACTTTACCCAATCCGATATACCAATCCATAATTTCTCTACTCCTGTGCAACTGATGCGCATAACTACTCGAATCACTTACGCATATTGCACGCTGTTACTACTCGAATCACTCATGCATTACCGTCGACTATCCTTGCTAGTCGCATGACATCTACTCGCCTCAAATCCGAGTTTAGCTATTCGTGATCATAGTCCAACACATTCCATACTCATCAAACCGTCCTCGAACAATTTTCGCAACAAACCACAAGTCAAATCCGATTTTGCTATGCCAGGTAAGTTTGATCATCCCCGCTGTATGAATCACCATACCAGCGCTCACGCGGGATGATCGCCCTAATTTGGCGTGACGCATGTGCGATGCTGGAGTTGCACTCGCATAAGACAAGAATGTCAACATAGTGGTTATCCACGAATCGATCCATACACTTTCGATTTCTTTCGAGTAACATCCATCCACTCTCAAATTCTCGAAGCACCCTACCATCATCATCCTAACTGACATCAACTTAACTTGCACCTTACTCATCCAACAACAATGCTCAACATAATTTTCGTTCATTCGATCAGAGTATCCCCGAGTTATTGCATATCGTCTTTGATACGCCTCAATACCATCGTCGATATGCATAACTTGAACATCTTTCTTTCTTATAAGCTCAAATTCGTTGCAATCACTGCCGTTATCCAAACTCGAATGCGAATCAATTCTTATACTTATCAAGATTCATTCCGTTATAACTCACCACCATAGTCACGACACAATTTCCAATTCACATATCCATTCTCATATTCCTAACTCGTACTTCCGATCGTGCCACTGACTTATCGTACTAACCAAAATCCGTTCGCACGATTTCTCCGTACCTACTCAACACGTTCCGAACAATCTCCATACTAACTCAACATAAGTTCGACCGGGTCGACCATTTCCTCCACGTGACATTTCTTCGCTATGCTCAACTTATCGTTCAACTTACACTTAACGAATCCTCGTCCGACGTATCATCCATAGGTACGGCTTCACACATACTCATTCAACTAATTCACCGAAGCATACTTATATCGACTCCTATTGAGTTATTTCCACTCGAGTCTCGGTACTACTCCGTCCGTTGCGGACAAACCTATCGTAACGACATAATCGTCTCGACGAAGTCTATCGCAAGTCACCAACCGGCTTAACATAGATATCGCTAACTGGTATCCCATATACCACTCAGGATCGAGTCTATCGTTATCGACACAATACTTCGCTATACTTGCTCGCATAATTGGTATTGCATATATCACTCGAAATCGAGTCATTACTCGACATCACATTCCGCATAGGTCCGACATCTATTTCTCAATCAACTATCCTGTATGGGATCTTTTCGATCCCAGCTCTAGCGTTTGCTCACTCGCGTTGGCACGACAACTGGGCCAACATGTACCATCGTTCACTTAAGTTGACACACATTTAATCTAACCGTACCATGGCGATCATCTCGATCACACCCGCAACATTCGCTTATTCAAGCTCAACGCAACATAAGGCCAACATACACATTCGCCTACTCAAACTCGACTTAGCGACCATCTCGACTCGTTATTATCGCATCCACGATCTTCTAATCTCTCTCGTTGCAACTCGTACAACATATCGCTATCCATCCGCATTGCCATACAACACGCATCTTACCATATCGACTCATTGTACCCATGCAACGAACGATTCATGACTTTGCTGCACTCCGTGCAACCAACGATACATAACCATTCCCGTAGTCACATAACACGCATCGCCTCACATATCGACCCGTTGCACTTCGTGCAACCAACAACACATATCTCTTCGCACTTCGTGCGACCAACAACACATAGCTCCTCGCACTTCGTGCGACCAACAACACATAGCTCCTCGTACTTGGTGCGACCAACAACACATAGCTCCTCGCACTTGGTGCGACCGACCACACATATCGTTGTACTTCATGCAACCAACATCACCATATTCGTTGCACTTCGTGCAATCAACGACTCACAACTTTCTTACACTTCGGGAAACCATAATCTCGTAATCCGTTGCACTTCGTGCAACCAACACTCTCCGATGGCACCCGGAGATAGCGTGATAGTCACGACATACTTGTGGCAGACGTACGTACTTAATATTGACTTATTGTATGGAACATCCAATGTAGCGTCGAGCAGATCCATGAGCCATGCGGTTGCGGAAACAACATAGAGTCAACTGAATTCGATAGCGAAGCAACTGAGGGTCAAAGAGATTCATGCACGGTCCAAAGGATGGAACCGCTCTGATACCAACTTGTCACGCCCTGATCCGGGAAATCGCTCATCCTCGCTAGATTTTACCCGAATCATCGTCCTCGCTGGGGCATGATGCCGCACGAGCCTGGAGTTGCGCTCGTGCATGGCAAGATAACGATTCACATAGGGATTATCTCAAATTCGTAACATAAGCGGCGGAAGGGAAATAGAGTATACAACAAGAATCTCTTTTATTCATAATGAACTGAAGGTTACAAAGGCTCTGAATAGCCCAACATATATGCCAATTGGCTACAACGCTCATGATCTCTCTAGCTCACAAAGGATTACATTGTTTCATACATTATGCCTCTATATAGCCACCAAGTAGTCATCGGCCGAACATCTTCATGTCGCAAGTCCGAACGCCTATGCGGTAGCTCCTCTTGAACGCCAAGGACTCCATGCCTTGGCACGTCCAAGCCAAGCTCCGCCCCGAGCCGATCATAACCTGACCTACACATAAACTTGTGGGGGATTAGTGCTTTCGTCCTCGCTTCGTACTGATCAAGACCCGCTCGCACCCAAACCAAACACTAATTCATTTAGTGAAATATGCAACTTATTTGGTGATCTTTCGATTTAGCCCTTAGGATCAGTTTCATAGCAATACTTAAACATAGCACATTATCGTACATGTGTCCCATGTCGTGTTCCTGCAGCAGATACAGTTAGACATAACCTGAAACATAAACATAGTGTTCGTGCTCATCTCCGTCCTATATTGCCTAGCCTGTACGGGTTAGAACTTAACACAGAATCATATCATTCACGCAACAACCAACCATAAACTTAGACCATGCATATGGGTCGCAGGCCCTGCGCCTGCACCCAACTCTCAACTCAGTCCACCGGCCCTATCTATATGAAGGTCACGGTGTTTCGTACCGTAATGGACTTGGCATCTCATATGTGTAAGCCTAAGATCGCTCCGATACGGGTTGTTAGCCCAATATCCGAAGGATCGCAAACTTACGGATATCATAGCTTATCACAGCACTGGACGGTCACAATCCGTCCGAATGTTGTGCACCATAAATACCACACATAATTCCCTCCTCGGCCGAACGGTCCCGGCACCTCGGCGTAACCGTTCGAGGGAAGTCGTACCCGTACACGGGCCATCCGAGTCCGTTGACCATGCAATACACGCCATAGCAAACACACATAACATTTCAACCAAATCCTTCATTTCATAAACATAGTCTCGATCCATAAACGGTTTCCCGTGTCAGAAACGGTTTCTCGTGCCATAAACGATTTCCCGTGCCATAAACATATTTGCGTCTCATAAACATAATCCACCATTCATATAGGGAGCTCCATCGGTGTTATGCCCCAACACATCCATATTGATGCACGATGCCCAACGGCTTAGTCGTCTCATTTTCATATTTCGTGCGTACCATTCGTAAGTTATTCACATAGCCTAACTCCATAGTTACTTAGTCATTTCGTACATAAGTGCGCGAAGGCACGCTCAGCACCATAATCAATGTTCTACGCCTAGAGTTCAATGTTCTCGGAGCCGTACACATGATGCACATCTCGATATCGTCTTTTCAATGTTCTACCATCGTTGCCCTACCGCGACTCGTACACTTGATGCACGTCGCCTCAATTGTTCGATTGTTCAATGTTCTACCTTAGTGTTCAACACATATTTAGACGCTTACTCGCCGAGCCACGCTCGCTAACTCGATAACATCTTACGCATGCACAGACATATTTTATTAGACATGAAGAAATAGGGAGAGAGAGTCAAGAACCCGCCCACCTTAAGCCGATACGCCTTGTCGTCTCGCCGATTGAAGCGTCTCGCTTCCATAACTCGATCGCATAGCTAACTCCCGGACTTAGCCATTCCTTTGAACTACTCGGTTAATTTGGCCTATCGCGTCCATACCACGATCCGTAATCCAGCATAAAGGCATAGCCTGTACACCAGATCAACCAACATTAGCACTTGCTCAATGGAACTTATCCTTTGTATCGATTCGATTCATAGATTCCAACCGACTCAAATCTTACCTTTGGCCAACGTAACTCTCGCATCGATTCGCATCGATACTTCATCGGGTCAACGCAACTCTTTGAGTCAATGACTTATCATAATGCACCGTGCGGAGCGGGGCATTACATAATATACCACTCAAAATCAGGTTCGTCCTAAAACCGAAATCACACTTAATCCAAGTGTCTCGCTAGATCGTTTTACGATCTCGTACTACTATCGTTAGAATCATACAACTTAGTTCGGATCATACACATATTTTAGGCATCCCACCAATATATGCATTTTAGCCAAGCTCAGTTGTAGGATATCGGGACAACTAACAAGCTCAACTTAAATCCTCAAGCATCCATCGGTCCGTACTCGACTTAGTCATATCTTAGCGCCTATTCCCAAAATACTCTTTGTATGCATCATCCCATAACATGCGATTATCTTCCAACATCTTGCACATAACTTAATTCAACCATAACTTCGATCTCGTAAGTTCCTCGCCGGCCACCTAACACCCGTATTGCATTGAGTCATTGCGCATCCGATCACAACAGTTTTCTGCAATGCCTGTTCGCCCAACCGTTTGCCTATCTCTCACTTAACTCAAGTCTTTCATCCAATCATTCATAACACTTGGCCTCTACGACATGGACTACGTCCACATGTCTCAAATTTCTTTGCCTACAATCCGTACTAAGTCTCGCACACAACTATCCCGACACGATCCACATTTTCGAACCATATATGTATCGCGTCTGGGGCTACCCCCGCTAGGTAACTTATCCAGACATCGTGCTTAATCTCTTCCGACATAAGAGGTCAACTTGAGTCTACGATGCTCAAAGGCAACAATCTTTCCGACCCAAGGTCTCTTACGATACGCTCATCCCCGATTCTCAATCGAGTACGAATTCTTTACTCAATTTCGAATCAATCCCGACTAGTTCGTCCCATAACTTAAATCGTACGCTCAACACACATAGCCTAACCGTTACTCAAGCCGATCTACGACACAACTCTTAGGGTCGTTCTACTATCCATCGCTCTCGTGCATTACAGAATTCTTGCAATCGCCTTACCGCATCACTATACTAGGCACATTCCTCAACACCTACTCGATCGTCGACCAACCATGTCTACTTACGCACTCATTTGATCGATCATAACTGTTCTATTCGTCTCGATCTAGTCGAAGGCTACTCGCTAACTTTTGATACGCGATACTCGCTCGCTTAGACTTATCCTCAATATGCACTACGTCATTCCTCCTCCTCGATAAAATTTCTTACGCGACTTCTTCAGGGTCATCCTATGGGACTTCAATATTTACTTGATTTGGCGGTCAAGTCTTCTAGGGTCATCTGCCCCGAAACTATGCTCGATAATTGAAGATCATCAACGAAGGACAGTTACAACGAACCATGCTATATCCTATCGCGAAGCCAAATCAATTCCTGACATTTTCTATGGAACTTTATCCAATCCGATATACCAATCCATAATTTCTCTACTCCTGCGCAACTGATGCGCATAACTACTCGAATCACTTATGCACATTGCACGCTGTTACTACTCGAATCACTCATGCATTTCCGTCGACTATCCTTTTTAGTCGTATGACATCTACTCGCCTCAAATCCGAGTTTACCTATTCGTGATCAAAGTCCGACACATTCCATACTCATCAAACTGTCCTCGAATAATTTTCGCATCAATCCACAAGTCAAATCCGATTTTGCCATGCCAGGTAAGTTTGATCATCCCTGCTGTATGAATCACCATACCAGCGCTCACGCGGGACGATCGCCCTAATTTGGCGTGACGCATGTGCGATGCTGGAGTTGTACTCGCATAAGACAAGAATGTCAACATAGTGGTTATCCACGAATCGATTCATACACTTTCGATTTCTTCCGAGTAACATCCATCCACTCTCAAATTCTCGAAGCATCCCTACCGTCATCATCCTAACTGACATCAACTTAACTTGCACCTTACTCATCCAACAACAATGCTCAATATAATTTTCGTTCATTCGATCAGAGTATCCCCGAGTTATTGCATATCGTCTTTGATACGCCTCAATACCATCGTCGATATGCATAACTTGAACATCATCCTTTCTCATAAGCTCAAATTCGTTGCAATCACTGCCGTTATCCAAACTCGAATGCGAATCAATTCTTGTTCTTATCAAGATTCATTCTGTTATAACTCACCACCATAGTCGCGACGCAATTTCCAATTCATATACCCATTCTCATATCCCTAAGTCATACTTCCGATCGTGCCACTGACTTATCGCACTAACCCAAATCCGTTCGCATGATTTCTCCATACCTACTCAACACGTTACGAACAATCTCCGTACTAACTCAACATAAGTTCGACCGGGTCGACCATTTCCTCCACGTAACATTCCTTCGCTATGCTCAACTTATCGTTCAACTTACACTTAACGAATCCTCGTCCGACGTATCATCCATAGGTATGGCTTCACGCAAACTCATTCAACTAATTCACCGAAGCATACTTATATCGACTCCTATCGAGTTATTTCCACTCGAGTCTCGGTACTACTCCGTCCATTGCGGACAAACCTATCGTAACGACATAATCGTCTCGACGAAGTCTATCGCAAGTCACCAACCGGCTTAACATAGATATCGCTAAGTGGTATCCCATATACCACTCAGGATCGAGTCTATCGTTATCGACACAATACTTCGCTATACTTGCTCGCATAATTGGTATTGCATATATCACTCGAAATCGAGTCATTACTCGACATCACATTCTGCATAGGTCCGACATCTATTTCTCAATCAACTATCCTGTATGGGATCTTTTCGATCCCAGCTCTAGCGTTTGCTCACTCGAGTTGGCACGACAACTGGGCCAACATGTACCATCGTTCACTTAAGTTGACACACATTCAATCTAACCGTACCATGGCGATCATCTCGATCACACCCGCAACATTCGCTTATTCAAGCTCAACGCAACATAAGGCCAACATACACGTTCGCCTACTCAAACTCGATTTAGCGACCATCTCGACTCGTTATTATCGCATCCACGATCTTCTAATCTCTCTCGTTGCAACTCGTGCAACATATCACTATCCATCCGCATTGCCATACAACACGCATCTTACCATATCGACTCGTTGTACCCATGCAACGAACGATTCATGACTTTGCTACACTCCGTGCAACCAACGATACATAACCATTCCCGTAGTCACATAACACGCATCGCCTCACATATCGACCCGTTGCACTTCGTGCAACCAACAACACATATCTCCTCGTACTTCATGCGACCAACAACACATAGCTCCTCGCACTTTGTGCGACCAACAACACATAGATCCTTGTACTTGGTGCGACCAACAACACATAGCTCCTCGCACTTGGTGCGACCGACCACACATATCGTTGCACTTCATGCAACCAACATCACCATATTCGTTGCACTTCGTGCAATCAACGACTCACAACTTTCTTACACTTCGGGAAACCATAATCTCGTAATCCGTTGCACTTTGTGCAACCAACACTCTCCGATGGCACCTGGAGATAGCGTGATAGTCACGACATACTTGTGGCAGACGTACGCACTTAATATAGACTTATTGTATGGAACATCCAATGTAGCATCGAGCAGATCCATGAGCCATGCTGTTGCGGAAACAACATAGAGTCAACTGAATTCGATAGCAAAGCAACTGAGGGTTAAAGAGATTCATACACGGTCCAAAGGATGGAACCGCTCTGATACCAACTTGTCACGCCCTGATCCGAGAAATCGCTCGTCCTCGCTAGATTTTACCCGAATCATCGTCCTCGCTGGGGCGTGATGCCGCACAAGCCTGGAGTTGCGCTCATGCAAGGCAAGATAACGATTCACATAGGAATTATCTCAAATTCGTAACATAAGCAACGGAAGGGAAACAGAGTATACAACAAGAATCTCTTTTATTCATAATGAACTGAAGGTTACAAAGGCTCTGAATAGCCCAACATATATGCCAATTGGCTACAACGCTCATGATCTCTCTAGCTCACAAAGGATTACATTGTTCCAAACATTATGCCTCTGTATAGCCACCAAGTAGTCATCGGCCGAACATCTTCATGTCGCAAGTCCGAACGCCTATGCGGTAGCTCCTCTTGAACGCCAAGGACTCCATGCCTCGGTACGTCCAAGCCAAGCTCCGCCCCGAGCCGATCATAACCTGACCTGCACATAAACTAGTGGGGGATTAGTGCTTTCATCCTCGCTTCGCACTGATCAAGACCCGCTCGCACCCAAACCAAACACTAATTCATTTAGTGAAACATGCAACTTATTTGGTGATCTTTCTTTTTAGCCCTTAGGATCAGTTTCATAGCAATACTTAAACATAGCACATTATCATACATGTGTCCCATGCCGTGTTCCTGCAGTAGATACAGTTAGACATAATCTGAAACATAAACATAGTATTCGTGCTCATCTCCGTCCCATATTGCCTAGCCTGTACGGGTTAGAACTTAACACCGAGTCATATCATTCACGCAACAACCAACCATAAACTTAGACCATGCATAAGGGTCGCAGGCCCTGCGCCTGCACCCAACTCTCAACTCAGCCCACCGGCCCTATCGATATGAAGGTTACGGTGTTTCGCACCGTAATGGACTTGGCATCTCATATGTGTAAGCCTAAGATCGCTCCAATACGGGTTGCTAGCCCAATATCCGAAGGATCGCAAACTTACGGATATCATAGCTTATCACAGCACTGGACGGTGCAATCCGTCCGAATGTTGTGCACCATAAATACCACACATAATTCTCTCCTAGGCCGAACGGTCCCGGCGCCCCGGTGTAACCGTTCGAGGGAAGCCGTACCCGTGCACGGGCCATCCGAGTCCATTGACCATGTAATACGTGCCATAGCAAACACACATAAAATTCCAACCAAATCCTTCATTTCATAAACATAGTCTCGATCCATAAACGGTTTCCCGTGCCATAAACGGTTTTTCGTGCCATAAACGGTTTCCCGTGCCATAAACATATTCGCATCTCATAAACATAATCTACCATTCATATGGGGAGCTCCATCGGCGTTATGCCCCAACACATCCATATTGATGCACGACGCCCAACGGCTTAGTCGTCTCATTTTCATATTCCGTGCGTACCATTCGTAAGTTATTCACATAGCCTAACTCCGTAGTTACTTAGTCTTTTCATACATAAGTGTGCGAAGGCACGCTCAGCACCATAATCAATGTTCTACGCCTAGAGTTCAATGTTCTTGGAGCCGTGCACATGATGCATATTTCGATATCATCTTTTCAATGTTCTGCCATCGTTGCCCTACCGCGACTCGTATACTTGATGCACGTCGCTTCAATTGTTCGATTGTTCAATGTTCTACCTTAGTGTTCAACGCATATTTAGACGCTTACTCGCCGAGCCACGCTCGCTAACTCGATAACATCTTACGCATGCACGGACATATTTTATTAGACGTGAAGGAATAGGGAGAGAGAGTCAAGAACCCGCCCACCTTAAGCCGATACGCCTTGCCGTCTCGCCGATTGAAGCGTCTCGCTTCCATAACTCGATCGCATAGCTAACTCCCGGACTTAGCTATTCCTTTGAACTACTCGATTGATTTGGCCTATCGCGCCCATACCATGATCCGTAATCCAGCATAAAGGTATAGCCTGCACACCAGATCAACCAACATTAGCACTTGCTCAACGGAACTTATCCTTTGCATCGATTCGATTCATAGATTCCAACCGACTCAAAGCTTACCTTGGGCCAACGTAACTCTCGCATCGATTCGCATCGATACTTCATCGGGTCAACGCAACTCTTCGAGTCAACGACTCATCATAATGCACCGTACGGAGCGGCGCATTACAGGGAGCACTTGTTTCACAGAATAAACTGACGCGATTTGTGTCTATAGCGATAAACTCAGGATTACACTGTCAAACGCAGGAAAGTTGGGCATAATCGTATTGTTACGATCACTACCTCCGGTACCTAAGATAGGCAAGGGTGGAGTGGAATGAGGCGGGCTGCACAGCTTTACCATAATCGGCTTGACAGAAGGGTTTTCCTTTATTGGCAGTTTCCTCTTCAGTCGCACCACCAAAGGAGTTGTAGCCTGGACTGCAGACGTCGTAGGGCATTCTTCGGTAGGTGGTTTTCCTTTCAATCGGACTATCAGAGGAGCTGTAGTCTCAGTTGTGGGGGTCGTAGGGCGTTCCTTTAGACACACTCTGATGGGCTCCTCAGAGGAGGTTTGAGCCTCGGCTTCGTCATTAGCGTCTTCACCTGAATCCCTCTGGTGGTTCTTTCGGAACAGCCGAGATTCAGTGTAGTAAACCTCAACCCCTTTAAAGGGGTTAATGTCCGTGAACTCAGTTTTTACCATTTCGTCGTCGTTGACATATTTGAAGCATTGGTGGAGGGTAGATGGCACGATCATGTGCTCATGGATCCAAAGTTGCCCAAGCGGATATTATAGCAGACATCCGCGTCAATGACATAGCAAGTCGCTTCAGTCTTCATGTCACCAATCTGAATTTTTAAGCAAATTTTTCCTTCTGAGCAACTTTTGCCATTATTGAAACCACTGATCGTGGTTTGAGTTAGAGAAAGACAATGCATTGGGATCCCTAAAGTATGCAGCAGACGATGAGGGATAACGCTCACGAACGAACCGGGGTCGATGTGCATACAATCGACCTTGACAGTGCCAACGTACCCTTTATAGTACAGGGATCGGGCATGCCTATTATTCTTTAACAGCATGTCCTATTGTGAGAATGTGATATTGGGCATTGCCTCTATCACACTGTGGCATTTGGGACACACAGCAGGGTCTTCGTCCGGCTGTCGTATTTGTCCCAAGTAGGATTCAGTGTTTTGTAATGCCTCGGTCAGAGCTTCTCGAGTCTTCTTGGAGAGGCAGATGAGCTCAAACCGCGACAGTCTGGCTGGGGTCTTGGCCAATTGCACCAAAATATTAAAATTATAGGGTCGGTCTAAGCCTGCAGCGGTATCCTTCCTGAGGGGGTTTGTGAAAACGCCCCTCTTTTTGCTTCTTCTTGTCTGCCATTGGCGGTTGAGATGGGCCCGGCTCGGAAGCACCGAGAATGGTTGGCGTTACGACCGGCATCGTTTCTTTACCAGGGGCCTGGTCATAGTTACGTGAGTATTCTAGACCAGTCCTGGTTGCTTCGACCCTTTCTTCGTCTGACGAGGCCGAGACAACATTGCAATATCTGACCTTTCTGCCTTTGGTCTTTACGGGTTGACGTCTGGTAGGTCTGATTAAGTTGTCAGTGAGGTCAGGATATACCCACATGACTTCTTCTCAAGGCATTTTAACTGGCACCAACCCTGAGGCTTGAGCGGTCGGGAGGTTAACAACCTCCATAGTTAATTTTGTGTCACGATCCACTTCCGAATAATCGGACACGAGTCGGATACGCCCAGCCTTCGTCGTTAGACATGACGAAGTAAGCTGTACCAAGCTAGGGAATCTAACCAGATAAACATGAATAAGTACAAATTTACAGCATCTATAAACGAATCCCAGAATCAAAGTACATGTCTAAGAGTTATTACATTCATCCAAATAAAGGAAAATGAAGTCTAATAGTCTCAAGTACAATAGAAAATAAACTGCTATAGCTAAGATACTAGGCTTCCTCAGCCTCTAAGTCCAGAGAAACTTCAGCTGGCTCTACTGCATCTACAGGCTCTCGGCCATAGATAGTGTCACACAGAGCCTTCATCTCACCTGCAACATATTCTAGTCAGGAGCGGAGCAAAGTACAGTTCTAGGTAATGAACAAAAACATCATGATATGGAAATGAGTACAGAAGATCATGAAATATGAGATACAGGAAATGAACATGAAAGTACAGGAATGTAAGTACAGGAAATAAAGTACAGGAATGTAACCATGAACCTGAAGTACAAGACATGACATATACACAATATTTGAAATACAACTAGCCTATGTGACCGGCTGGGGTGAGTACAGGAACATGTACAGGAGTACATGAATATCGATACGGCTTAGGACCCGCGTGCACGATACGAGGCCTAAGCTATCTACATGAATATAGTAACCGGGTTTGGTCAAATAGCTAATGTATTTTCTCTTCCGACACAAGTAAGTACAAGACCAGTAAAGTACGAGAGTACAGAATATCGTGTCATGACGTATCACAAGAAAAGTACAAGATATGTAAATGTACAAAAACCATAGAACAGTACTTGCCTTGCTCCAGGAAAATACGGGTAATGAATAGAGCTGGATGTCCTCCTGTTTATTTTAAGTACAAGTTGATTTAAGTTCTAAACAATATCAATTGACTATCTCTTCTCTTAACCATAAAATAACTACAAATTATATATAATGCTATGTTTTGCCCTACACCCTTTATAACTAGCCATAGAACGAAAGATATGTTATTACTTTAACTAATTCTAAATGATGCTTACACTAACAAGAGATTAACAATTTTATCTAAATAATTCACTTGCTAAAATTTACAAGAATCCCTTTAACAACTAATAATAATCCGAGCAGGTCCAAAAGCTTACAAATAGAACTATATAGATTCATAAAGTTCTATACCCAATATCAGTTTGTTAAGTAACTAATTAAAATATTTCAATCATATTAGGTTGAATTAGAAATTATTATAGCATTTAATATTGGTCCAATCATGAACTGATCTAAACCAACCCAGGAACTGACCACCTGTATTTCTCAAAAGCAAAATCCAACCACTAGCCTTCTCTATCTATACACAACTCATAATAGTCCCAGGAAGATTCAACGCAAGATTGTACTGATCAGCTATTTGATTCAAAGAAAAACATTCCAAACATAACATTTCAACCGACTATAATACTGAACTTAATACAACCATATTGAATGAAAGAATATACAATCAAGCAAGAATCAGATTTGGAAATTCAAATAGTAACATAAATAAAATTACATTTGCTAAGCCAATCCCCATCCATCGCATGCACACTGCAATTTCCACTGCACCGGACACAAATACTACACCCGGACACAGCTCTGGTCAATTGGACGCTGCTACGAGGCTTGTATGAAATCGAGCAAGCACGTACGGACACAACCACTGATTTGGACACAGCTATGATACATATACCACGAACCGTACTCAATACGTATGGTATCGAAGTCTCGGACACGATCCAACGTCCCCAAGTGCGACTCGAACGCACGCGTAAATCATAAAAACAATATGACAACCAATGAAATCACAACCAATCAACTAACCACAAAAGAAATAATCAGAATGTAGAGGAGAATTACCTGAAGAATTAGATCTACAACACAACAGGATTTGACACGAACCTTCAAGACTCCTCTGCAGTAATTCAACAATCAATTGTGCTCATCAATTTAGGTCTGAAATGCAAATCCATTCCTCTTGTTTCCTCGACCTTCCAATTAGACATTTAAACAGCAAGGTGGAATTACTCACCGGTGTATAGATCTATCTTCCTCTGATCTCCAATCAAATGGCCGATCGTCGCTCCTCAAGTTCAAAATATGGTCGAATCGAATCAATGTCGGAGAACTTGGTTCGGATCCAAGAAATTAATTATGCTGAACAAACAAATTCAATAAATCACAGATTTAAAAGCAGATCCAATCTCTATAGAACAAAGAACAAATTCCTCAAGGAATTGATCGACTGACCTAAATCAACGGAGACAGGGAAATTATCGTGCTGAAGAAGAAGAATCGTCCATTGCTGTCAATCCGCCACAGCGGTGGTTCGCAACTCTGAGATTCCATCAAAGTATGGTCGATTCCGATGAAAAGATGATCAAAAGGACTTGAATCAACTAGAAGGATCGATCGAACTTACAGAAGAATCGAATCGAACTGATCCAAGAAATGAAGATCGATCCTGATGTCGTCGTCGCTGCAACGATAAAGTCTCCTGATGAAACCAGCTCATCCATTGGTGGAAACAAAGCTCGCCACCATGGTCGCCATCTTCGTCGCCGCCCTGGTCGCCGAAAGCTAGGGTTAGGTTGCTGAGAGAACAATTTGGGGAAAAAGAAAAATTGAGAGAGTTGCTAATGAGCTTCTCTCTCTGGGAAGGAAAATAAATAAGGATGTGCCTTATTCGAAAAATCCCTTCCACTAAAGGCCTTTTAGCAGATAGGTCATCCCCTTTTTCCAATATTGCAATATATCCAAATTTCAGTTAGAAATTTGTTATGAGATTTGAAAAAATGGGGACCATTTAATCTGTTGTAACAAACTAGGAATTTTCTCCAACGTCAATAATTCAACTTTCCCTCCAAAACTAGTAATGAGGATGATAATTCAAATTATTGGTTTAAACAAAATTTATTATTGAAAACTTACAAAATTCTCAATAATCGGGAAAGTGGAGTTACAAATCTCCCCCTAGAAAATTTCGTCCTCGAAATTCAAGAGACAACAAAATAAATTCCAAAAATCACAATTAATTGTTTAAACACAAGTCATTTATTGAATTTAAATTTTTTCTCGAAAAAAACCAAAATACAATCAAGCAAACAAACTAGGATAGCGCTTACGCATCTCGTCCTCGCGCTCCCATGTGGACTCTCCCGGAGAGTGGTGTCTCCACAAGACTCCGACAAGCGGTATAGTCTGATTTTGCAGTTGCTTCTCCCTCCGATCGAGGATCTCCACTGGCTACTCCTCGTAGGTCATGCTCGGACCCACCTCTAGCTCTGTGTAGTCCACCACTTGACTCGGATCCGGAATGTAGCGTCTAAGCTGAGACACGTAGAAAATGTCGTGTACCCCCTCCAAGCCAGCTGGAAGTGCTAAACGATATGCCACCTCGCCAATCCGTGCCGTCACGTCGAAAGGCCCGATATACCTCGGACTGAGCTTCCCGTCTCTGTCGAAATGAATGATGCCTCTGGTTGGCGAGATCTTCAGGATCACTCTATCCCCAACTGCGAACTCCAGTGGCCGTCTGCTGTTGTCCGTCCAGTGCTTCTGTCGATCATGTGCAACTCTAAAACGCTCTCTAATTAGTCTGATCTTCTCGACCGAAACTTCCACCATCTCTTGCCCAAGCAAAGCCCTCTCGCCAATATCGTCCCAAGATAACGGTGTGCGATATCTTCGACCATATAGTGCCTCAAACGGTGTCATCTCGATGCTAGACTGATAACTGTTGTTATAGGCAAACTCCACAAGATGCAAGTGATCCTCCCATGAACCGCCGAAGTCGAGTGCGTAAACCCGCAGCATGTCCTCCAGTGTCTGAATGGTCCTCTCGGACTGTCCGTCTGTCTGTGGATGGTAGCCGGTACTGAACTTCAACTATGAATCCAAGCTCAACTGTAGACTCCTCCAGAAGTGTGATGTGAAGTGGTTGTTCCTGTCTGAAATGATGCTCACTGGCACTCCGTGGATCCGTACAATCTGCCGTATGTAGAGATCTGCAAGCTTCTCGGTCGACAGCCCTACCTTGAACGGGATAAAATGAGCAGATTTCATCAGTCTGTCCACGATAACCCAAATAGCATCCTTACCACGGGGCGTACGCGGTAAACCAGAGATGAAGTCCATGGTTATGTGCTCCTACTTTCATTCCAAAATAGGTAAAGACTGGAGTAGTCCTGCTGGTCTATGGCGCTCTGCCTTGACTTGCTGGCACACAAGGCATCTAGAAACAAATCTGGCAACCTCCCATTTTATCCCATACCACAAAATATACTCCTGCAGATCCTTATACATCTTGGTAGATCCAGGATGAATAGAATACTGCGACTGGTAGGCCTCCTGCATAACCTCCTTCCGCAAATCCTTGGACACACACAACTGGTTTTCGTACCTCAGGGATCCGTCATCTGCAATAGTAAAGTCATCAAGCAATCCTGCCTCTGTCTGGTCTCTGAGACATCGGAGTCCCTCATCTAGAAACTGGGCCTCCTTGATCTTCTCTAACAGTCCTGACTGTATTTGCAAGTACATCAGCTGCCCTCCAACTCCTGGAAGAACAATCTCAATCTCCAGACTCTCGATATCCTCTAGAAGATGTCGGTCCATAGTAAGAAATATAGCCACAGGATATCGACTGAGAGCATCTGGTACAACATTCGCCTTCCCACGGTGGTATTACAGATTGATGTCAAAATCCTTCATGAGTTCCAGCCACATTCGCTGCCTCATATTCAGTTCCTTCTGAGTGAAAACATACTTCAGGCTTTTGTGGTCCGTGAAGATGTCTACTCTCTCTCCACACAAATAGTGCTTCCACAGTTTCAAGGAAAAAAATGACTGCTGCAAGCTCCAAGTCATGTGTGGGATAATTCTTCTCATGAGGCCTCAACTGTCTATAAGTATAAGCAATAACTCTCTTGTTCTGCTCAAGCACACATCCCAAGCCTTTTCATGATGCATCACTGTAGATGACGAATCCTCCAGATCCTGATGGCAAAGATAAAACTGGCGCTGTAGTGAATCTTCTCTTTAATTCTTCAAATGCTGACTGGCAGGTGTCGCTCCAGATGAACTCCTCGTCCTTCCGCGTAAGCTTGGTCATCAGCTCCGCTATTTTGGCAAAATCTTTCACGAACTTTCTGTAGTAACCAGCTAGCCCGAAGAAACTACGAATCTCTGCTACTGACTTGGGAGGTGTCCATGCTTCCACAGCTTCTATCTTTTTGGGATCCACAGAAATCCCCTTTCCAGTCACCACATGCCCCAAGAACTCTACTCTATCCAAGAAAACTCGTACTTCGAGAGCTTCTCGTACAGCTTCTCATTCTACAGAATCTCTAAAACAATCCACGGGTGCTCCACATGATCCTCCTCAGTCTTTGAATAGATCAGAATATCGTCAATGTAGACTACGACAAACTTGTCCAGATACTTGTGAAAAACTTTATTCATCAAGTTCATAAACACTGTTGGGGCATTAGTGAGTCTGAACGGCATCACCAAGAATTCATACTGGCCATAGCGAGTATTAAAAGCTGTCTTCGGAATATCCTGCTCCCGAACCTTCATCTGATGATACCCCGACTGGAGGTCAATCTTGGAAAAGACCTTAGCTCCACTAAGCTGGTCAAACAGCTCATCTATCCGTGACAATGGATATTTATTCTTGATGGTGATGTTATTGAGTGCACGGTAATCGATGCACATCCTAACAGTCCCATCCTTCTTCGGCACGATGAGTATCGGTGCTCCCTAGGGTGAAGCACTAGACCGAATAAAACCCTTGCCTTCCAACTCATCAATCTGTACCTTCAACTCTGCAGCTTTCTTCGGGTTGATCTTGTAGCAATGCTGGGACTTCGGCGCTGATCCGGACACTAAGTCGATGCTGAACTCTACATCTCGATCTGGCGACAATCCTGGCAACTCCTCGGGAAAGACGTCGAGAAATTCCGTAATCAACCGGTGTGGCAACTTCTGGTCTTCTGCAACTCTCCGAAGTAGACTCCCTCTGGCCTCTCTGTAATCCGTCTGCGGATCTCGAACGGTGGAACTCCAGGCGGGCTGAAAATCACCTTCCCTTTATGGTAGTCTATTACAGCAAACTGCTCACTCATCCAATCGATGTCGAGGACTATATCAAATCCGGGCAATGGCATCACTAGAAGTCGAGCCCTAAGCTCCCTTCCAACTATAGTGATAGGGCAATCCACCATCTCACTAACTGGCACTACCCCTCCTCCTGTCATAATTCGACAGTTCCTTCTAGTGGGCTTGTAGGAACGAAATAGTAAAGTGTAATACTCTAGAGGGGGTGAATAGAGTTGGCAGCGGAATAATGCTAATTAAAAAAATATTAGCAACACAATCACAGAATATTAATCACAACTGAAATAAAGTAAAGACAGAGTTAAGAGAGCAAACGCAAAGACAGCGATGTATACCGGTTTCCCTCTGTTGAGGACTAATCCAGTCGGTAGAACTCTTGCTACCAGTTGAATCCGCTATTGGAAAAACCGCAAGTTTTCTTATGAAGTCCTTGCAACTTCTACAACGCGAGCTTTGATACGAAGAACTCGTCCAACTTCAAATGTGAAGAGGTATTCTTCAATCAAGCCTTCTGATTACAATCTCTCAGAAACTTCTAGACCGTACCGCACTGACAAATCGACTAGAGGATTGTAATTGGCTTGGGATCTGAAATTGAAAGCTCTAGAAAACTCTTTGAAAGACTGAAAGCTTTAGATAGAGAGAAGATTGAAAGTGAATGAGTGAGTTGAAATGATCGAAATCCTTCTCTATTTATAGAAATTTCAAAGGCAGACTTCTGACAGAATTCGGGCAGAACTCTATGAGCAAATCTCGGTCAAATCCGCAACTGCAGGAGGACCAAGTTTCAAGGATTCAAAATCACAACGGCCACCAACCGAACTCTGGCCGAACTCTGGCCGAACTCGGTCCGAGTTCTGTCAGGGTTTAGTCAGGGTTTTAAAAAGCTTTTTGGTGATTTTTAAAAACCTTTTTGTAAACCTTTTTGAGAGGTCATTTTAAAAAATATTTTGAACTCATTTAAGGGTAGCCTATTTGCCAGTACGACTCGGTGTACAACATATTCCTAGACTCAAATAAAATAAAAATATATTGCATAAGGAATTACAGACTCAAGTAGGCAAACAGATCTTCAGTCTTGAATTCATTGGATAGCCATTCTTGATCATGTTCAAGAGTCCGAGATGTCCCGACTAGATTTGTATATCCAGACAGAGTTTAATCAATTATTAAAATTAGGTTTGACCATATGACCAAATGGGCCAACAATCTCCCCCATTTTGATAATTGACAAACTATGAATGATATAACATTAAGCTTGTTCAAAATATCAAAAAGTAGAATTGTTCATATCATGTATTATCTCAAAAAAATGTTAGATCTTTAATTTTCTCCCCCTTTGTCACTTAGCAAAATAATTGTAAAAGATAAAGCTCCCCCGCAATCAAATGCATAAGTAACAAATAGTGAGAAAACATATATAAAAGAAATAAGGCAGAAATAAAACTAGAGAAATATCACAGGCATATAAAAAAAATCATCACAGGCATATAATTTCACAGGCAGTTATAAAGAATGAAGCAATATAAGAAATAGTGCTATCATAAACTGAAACTGAAACATAGTGCTAAAATAAACTAAATGCCATAAACTGAGGCATAATAAACATGTCCATGAAAGAAAAGAGTACTGAAGCATACTACAAAAATGCTAATAAAAAAGTACTGATAATAACTTGGAATGTCGGAGCATTTCCAAGTGCACAATAAAATATCACTCAAAATCATATTGTCATATCTCCTCATCATCATCCTCATCATCATCATCAGCAGCTCGACCAGCATGTCCTGAAGTACCAGCTCCAGAGGTACCAGCACCAGAAGGATGTGGAGGGGCGCCAGCATAGAACTCACCAACATAATCACAATGTGGAGCACGATCAGGACGGTACCAATCATAGACGTTACCGGGCTGGAAGTAGACATGAACAGCCTCATCCTCACAGCGGTAACCGGAGAAAGCTGGATCTCTAGGGATAGAACCGGCTGAATGACCAGTCTGGGCGAAACGAAGATCAGCTAAGGAGTTTGCAAGCGCCTGATAGCGGGTGACGTCGCGGAACTCACGCTCGTGAGCCATGTCCGTCATCGAGACGTGCAAAGCAGATAAATGCTGATGTATGCCCTCAAATGTCATGGCATACTGATGAGGTGGTGGAGGAGGTGCAGTAGGAGGAGCAGGAGGTGGAGCTGAAGCAGTCATGCTACGACGAGATAACTGAAGAAACTTGGGCTCAGGATCCTGAGTACAAGTCGACAGATCGATATCGAAGCGCTGAAAGATACGTGGAAGAATCATCGCATAAGAGAGATTTCTATCTCTTGCACGATAACGACCCATCATCTGAATCATGGTCTTAGGGGCAGAAAATGGAATCCCCTTAAGAATGTGGTATATGGCGGACAGCTCAAGAGAAGTCACATCATCCTTTGAAGTAGATTTTGGAAGGATAGTGGAATAGATGATGCGATGCAATTCATAGTTAAACAAGTTCAGGTTGTTAGCCTTGAACTTTCCAGAGCGTACTCTATCAGGTGCACAGAGTTCCGCTTTGAAACTGGCGAGTGTCGTGCCTTCGGGAAAATCAAATTCAGTGATGTCAACTAGCGGTGCACCTTCGTTAGGGATACCAAGGATCTTCGCTAAGAGGTTATCATTGAAATTGATATCAATACCTCCAATACGAGTGCTCACATCAAAAGTGTTTAATATGAGATTGCAATAAAATAATCTAATGGCATTAGTTGCTATAGGGAAGCAGATTTTAACAAAAAGATGTAACCCTAATACCTCAAATAAACGACGATGATCAGGAAATACAGTCCATTTGACTGGAGCGCATGTGCATATGGATCTCATGGAGAAGTCTCCATACCACAGTAGGGCTTGGTCTAGGGTTTGAAAGAAAAACCCGTCGAACGTACCGTCGCTCGTTTGGACCGGCGAGAAGAGGGAATCCGTATGCGGATACGAAGATGACCCTTCCTCACTAGGGTTCGTCTTCTTCCTCTTTGATGGATTGAATTTGGGTGCCATTTGTGCAAATTGAAATAAAAATGCACTAATTTGGAGAAAGATGGGGTTATACCTTCCGAAATCAAAGTATGTCGAAGAGAACGACGAACTCCGCACGAATCCAAATTTTGGATTGATTTCACCACTTGGATTGGAAGAATGAGGGTGGTGAAAAGCTAGGGTTCGGGGCTCCTTAGCGGCTGCTGCTGCTGTTGTGATTAGTTTGGAAGCAATGAAGAAGAAGGGCTTCTATGGTTCTGTATATATAACCTGACACCCTCAACCGAACTCGGGCCAAATTCGGTCAGAGCTCTTGCCGAATTCGCCTAGGGTTCTTTATAGTTGATTTTTTGCCATTCTTTTTCATTGTCTCATTTCAAATATTTAATTCAGAGATTAGTCATTTCAACTTCAATTAACATAATTAATATTATTTTATAGATTAAATGTCGTTATACAGCGAATGTTTCATATTAGCTGTAAGAGTACTGTCCCAGCTGGCGGAGGATCACCGGGGAACTCTTAAGTACCGCTTCGCTTCAACCGTAGTTGTGGTGACAGACAGACTCTTTATTGGCTTGTCTCTAACACAGTTTTTGTATAATGATATATAATCATAAAATAAAATTAATTAATATTATTGACGTCCAAAATTCCTAATTCTCGACGTAAATAATTGAAACGATCTTCCGCTAGAGATTTAGTAAAGATGTCAGCTAGTTGATTTTTAGTATCTATGTACACAAGATTTATATCTCCATTTTGATGATGATCTCTAAGAAAGTGATGTCGAATCTCGATATGTTTAGTATGAGAGTGACATACTGGATTCTTAGTCAAATTAATAGTGCTCGTGTTATCACAGAAAATGGGAATATGTGTGTAAAATAAATCATAGTCTTCTAGGGTTTGTTTCATCCACAAAATCTGAGCACAACAACGTCCTGCGGCTATATACTCAGCCTCTATTGTTGATAAGGCTACAGAATTTTGCTTTTTACTAAACCATGAGACTAAAGCCTTGCCTAAGAAATGACATGTGCCACTGGTACTTTTTCTATCGACTTTGCATCCAGCAAAATCTGTATCCGAATAACCAATAAGGTCAAAGGACTTAGTTTTGAGATACCACAAGCCAACAGAAGAAGTGCCCTTATGGTATCGAAAGATATGCTTAACTGCGAACAGATGAGATTTCTTTGGGTTAGCTTGAAAACATGCACACAGGCAAACACTAAACATTATATCTGGACGACTAGCAGTTAAATAAAGTAAACTACCAATCATACCTCGATACTTACGTGTGTCGACTGGCTTGTCTTGTTCATCTGAATCAAGCTTTGTTGAAGTTGCCATTGGAGTGCCAATAGGTTTGACATTGTCCAGATCAAACTTCTTTAGCAGGTCTTTTGTATACTTGGCTTGATTTATAAATGTCCCATTATCAGTTTGTTTGATTTGCAATCCGAGAAAGAATTTCAGCTCTCCCATCATGCTCATCTCAAACTCATTCTGTATACACTTAGAAAATTCTTGACACAGAGATTCATCAGTAGATCCAAATATAATATCATCAACATAGATTTGAATTAAAAGAAGTTTGCCATTAAAAGACTTAATAAATAGTGTAGTGTCAACCTTGCCTTTTGAAAAATCGTTGTCAAGTAGAAAAGAGCTTAGACGATCATACCAAGCACGAGGGGCTTGTTTTAAACCGTATAAGGCTTTCTTCAACTTGAAAACATGATCAGAGTTTTTAAAATCTGTGAAACCTGGAGGTTGTGCTACAAAAACTTCTTCTTTTATAAAACCATTTTAAAAAGCACTCTTGACATCCATTTGAAATAGTTTGAAATCATAAAAACATGCAAATGCACATAACATGCGAATGGATTCTAATCTCGCAACTGGGACATAAGTCTCATCGTAGTCGATACCTTCTTCTTGATTGTATCCTTGAGCTACGAGTTGAGCCTTATTACGAATCACTAAACCATTCTCATTTAGTTTATTTCGGAATACCCAACGGGTGCCAATGACCGGATGATCAATAGGCCTGGGAACAAGTTTCCAAACTTGATTCCGTTCAAATTGGTTTAATTCCTCTTGCATAGCATCTATCCAAAAACTATCACTACATGCTTCATCAATAGTTTTGGGTTCTAGCTGTAAAATAAATGCAACACTAGAAACAATATCTCTACTGGATGTACGAGTACTTACTCCTTTGGTAATATCACCAATTACCAAATCTTTTGGATGATCAGCTGTAAATTTCAACCTTTTCGGTAGATTCTAAAGATAGCTGGTTCCTGGATCTTCTCTAGGAGGTTCAGCTAGTGCAGAGCTTGGTTGAGGATCAACTGATGTAGAGCTTGGTACAGTTGGATCTTCGTCATTGTCATCGATCGTCATCTGATTTAGTTCATCAAAGGTGACGTTGATTGACTCTTCAATGATCATGGTTCTTTTGTTGAAGACTCTGTATCCTTTGCTCTTGGCCGCATAACCTAAAAATATACCTTCATCGGCCTTTTTATCAAATTTTCCCAAATTGTCTTTTGTATCAAGAATAAAACATTTACAGCCAAATATTCTAAAGTATGAAACAGATGGAATTCTATCAAACCATAACTCAAATGGAGTCTTCTTCGATTTGGGTCGAATTAGAACTCTATTGAGTACAAAGCAAGTTGTATCGACAGCTTCAGCCCAGAAATATTTGGGTAGACTAAATTGGTTTAACATTACTCTGGCCATTTCGGTTAGAGTTCTGTTCTTACGTTCCACAACTCCATTTTGTTGTGGAGTCCTAGGGCAGGAGAACTCGTGTACAAAACTGTGTGTGTCACAAAATTGCTCAAAATCAGCATTCTCGAATTCGCCTCCATGATCGCTTCTTATGTGAGTGATCATGTAACCTTTTTCATTCTGTACTTTCTTACAAAAGGCGACAAATTTGGATAATACATCATTCTTGCGTGTCAAGAAATATACCCACGTGTATCTAGAGAAATCATCTACAATTACAAAAGCATAAAGTTTACCTCCGAGGCTAGCAACTCTGCTAGGACCAAATAAGTCCATATGAAGCAATTGTAGAGGTCTAGTAGTACATACTACGTTTACTGACTTGAATGTGGATCTGGTAGCTTTGTTCTTTTCACATTGGTTGCATACCGAGTCCTTCTTGAATGTAATGTCCGGTAAACCACGTACTAGCTTCTTTATGGATAATCTTGAGATTGTATCCATATTAGCGTGACCGAGTCTCATATGCCACAGATGACTCTCATCACTCTTGGCCATTAAGCATCTACCTGAAATGTTAGTTTCTTCTAACAAATAGAATATATATATATTGTCTTCCCTGATACCTTCAAAGATAGTACTACCAGTTGAGCTATCAACTATAGTACATTTGTCTTTGCCAAAGTTGATGCCATAACCATGATCAGCTAGATGACTTATGCTGAGTAGATTATGTTTCAACTCGGTAACCAGACAGACATCCTTAATCACAGGATAGGGAGACTTACCAACATCACCGATACCAATAATATACCCTTTCAAGTTATTACCGAAGGAGACATAGCCTTCCTTCTTTTTCTTCGACAGTGTTGCAAATAGGGTAGCGTCACCGGTCATATGCCGTGTGCAACCGCTGTCGAGGATCCATTTGCTTCTAGCACGTGAAGGGTGTTCCACCTACAAAATAGTTTGCAGATGAAACTTTTGGTACCCATTTCTTGTAGTGTCCTGAATTGTTAGCTTTAGGTATCCAAGCATAAACATTTAAATCAACAAGCTTTCTCATTCTACATACAGATAAAATATGACCAATGAGGCCACAATAATAACATTGTGCATGTCGAGTGTTGAAAGCTGAGTGGTGTGCATGGTTGGTAGGTTTAGGTTTTCTAGTGTAGAAGAAAGCATACCTATAATCTTGTTTGGGCTTAACCTTTTGGGGTAAAGGTTTTATATGGTTAGGTCTGACAGTGTTTGGCTTGGGAATGTTCCGATTTTTCGGTAAGTGACACGTGTTAGGGAAGGAAGCAGCAGGCTCAGGCTGTTTTTCTAACCTAATTTTCAATCTTTTGGAAGTGTCATACAACTTAGTATAATCAGAAGTGAGTGATTCCATTCTGATTTGTGCACATCGAAGACTTTTCTTCTCTATAGAAAGTTCTTCCTTAAGTTGGTCAATAATTTTGTCTTTCTCTTCAGATGACTTGGTAGTCTTGTGTAATAAGAGCTTTGTTGAAGAAACCTCACCAGACTCACTAACATTATTTCTAACCTCAGCTAGTAGGTCGGTAAGTCTACCTATTTCACCTTTGTACTCTTTGAGTACCTTTTTAGAGGTCTGATACTTGCTATGCAGTTTTCTGTAATCAGTCATCAGGTCACTGAAGGTATCTCCTAATTGCTCAAAGGTGAAGTGATCATAAGTATCAACTACAGGTTCAGTAGGTACCTGATCGGATGCCATAAAGCATACGTTTGCAGCGTCTTCTGATTGTTCATCTTCTGAGTCGCTGGCTTCACTTTCATGCCATATGCTGGTATTGGCATATCTCCTAGATATTGATTTCTTCAGGTTCCCTTTTTCATACATGTTGCTCTTCTTGCTTGATGATGAGTTTGTGGGACAATTCTTCTTCATGTGTCCCTTTTTCTTGCAACCATAGCAGACAGCATCTTCTTAATACCAGTTGTTGCTGTTGTTCTCTTTGACTCTCTTCTCATGTCTCATGAATCTTTTGAACTTCCTTGCTAGGAGTGCTTGATCTTCAGCGTCAGATCCACTGCTGTCTGAGTCACCTTCAGCAGCTTTTCTGTGCTGAGCCTTGAGAGCGATCGTCTTCTCCTTTGGTGCAGGCTCTTCAAAATCTTGTAGCTTCAGTTCATGAGTGAGTAGCTTACCCATGAGTACTTCGAGGGACAGTTGTGAGGTCGTTCCCTTCAATGATTGCAGTAGCCTTCGAAATCCAGTTCTTGGTAAGTGCTCGCAGGAGTTTGTGAATCTTTTCATGGTTGCTGTAATCTTTGCCTAAGGAGGACAAAGGATTTACAATATCCAAGAATCTCTCGAACATTTGTGTAACTGTTTCATTGGGCTTCATCTTGAACGTCTCGTACTCTTGAGTAAGTCTGCTGACTTTAGATTCTTTGACTTGAGTCGTGCCTTCATGTGTGACTTCAAGTAGCTTCCACACTTCATTAGCCGTTGTGCAGATAGACACCCTGTTAAATTCAGTTCTGTCTAAAGCATAAAAGATAGCATTAATGGCACGGGCGTCAAGACTGGCCCTTTTCTTTTCTTCCTCTGTATATCTGCTGTGGGATTTTTCAACTAAAATTCCATCAACATTTATACGATGTGGCTTTTGATAGCCAACAAGAACAATGGACCATAAATCAAAGTTAAGTGATTTCAAGAAGAAACTCATCCGTGTTTTCCAATAGATATAGTTCGTACCATCAAACAGTGGAAGTCTGTTTGTGGCCTGGCCTTCACTTGTGAATTTCACGGTTGCCATGTGTTGTGCTGTGATCTATATAACAGTTAATTAAAATGAATAAATAATTGCACTGTTATCTTTGCTTTACCTGTAACACCCGCTTTGATACCAATTGTAGGAACGAAATAGTAAAGCGTAATACTCTAGAGGGGGTGAATAGAGTTGGCAGCGAAATAATGCTAATTAAAAAAAATGTTAGCAACACAATCATAGAATATTAATCACAACTGAAATAAAGTAAAGACAGAGTTAAGAGAGCAAACGCAAAGACAGCGATGTATATTGGTTTCCCTCTGTTGGGGACTAATCCAGTCGGTAGAACTCTTGCTACCAGTTGAATCCACTATTGGAAAAACCACAAGTTTTCTTACGAAGTCCTTGCAACTTCTACAACGCAAGCTTTGATACGAAGAACTCGTCCAACTTCAAATGTGAAGAGGTATTCTTCAATCAAGCCTTCTGATTACAGTCTCTCAGAAACTTCTAGACCGTACCGCACTGGCAAATCGACTAGAGGATTGTAATTGGCTTGGGATCTGAAATTGAAAGCTCTAGAAAACTCTTTGAAAGACTGAAAGCTTTAGATAGAGAGAAGATTGAAAGTGAATGATTGAGTTGAAATGATCAAAATCTTTCTCTATTTATAGGAATTTTAAAGGCAGACTTCTGACAGAATTCGGGCAGAATTCGGGCAGAACTCTATGAGCAAATCTCGGTCAAATTCGCAACTGCAGGTGGACCAAGTTCCAAGGATTCAAAATCACAACGGCCACCAACCGAACTCTGTCTGAACTCGGCCCGAGTTCTGTCAGGGTTTAGTCAGGGTTTAGTTAGGGTTTTAAAAAGCTTTTTAGTGATTTTTGAAAACCTTTTTGAAAACCTTTTTGTAAACCTTTTTGAGAGGTCATTTTAAAAAATATTTTAAACTCATTTAAGGGTAGCCTATTTGCCAGTACGACTCGGTGTACAACATATTCCTAGACTCAAATAAAATGAAAATACATTACATAAGGAATTACAGACTCAAGTAGGCAAACAGATCTTCAGTCTTGAATTCATTGGATAGCCATTCTTGATCATGTTCAAGAGTCCGAGATGTCCCGACTAGCTTTGTATATCCAGACAGAGTTTAATCAATTATTAAAATCAGGTTTGACCATATGACCAAATGGGCCAACAGGGCTTAGGTGTGAAGTCGTGTCTATGCAGAAACTTATATGATACAAAACTATGTGTGGCTACAAAATCAAACAATGCAATGGCAGGAAATAAATGTAAAAGGATAGAACCTGTGATCACATCTGGAACTGCCTCATCCTCCTCAACTACGGCTATGACGTAAGCACGTTCCTGCTGTGGTGGCCGCCTCTGCTGCTGATGCTGTGCGAAATGCTGCTGCTGAGTAGGTAAAGCCTGAACCCTCTGTGGTGCAGCTGGTAATGCTCTGGGTGGTACAAGGGGTGGTCCTCCAGCTCCTCGAGGTCCTCCTGTCAGTCGAACTGCAGCCTGTGGGCAGTCCCTCATCTGATGTACGTCTGATCTGCAAAAAAATAGAGCCCGAGCCTATTGCGGCATTCGTCAAAGCGGTGTCCTGGCCGGTAACAGAAAGAGCAAGTAGCTGCCTGCTGCTGTCTCTGTGGCTGATGTCCAGGAACTCTGGCTGGACGGTGATGGTGATGTGCCGACTGATGTGGCCTCGCCTAAATCTGAGTCTGAGTCTGCTTCGCCGGTGTAATGCCCCGCTCCGCGCGAGGCATTTGGTTGGCTTGTTGGATGGGATCAGAATATTGGATCGTGACTTGTATTGGAGATTAAGAGAGTTGAGACTAGGGGTGAGCCTTGGACGGTTTGAACCGAAAAAACTGACCGAACCGAACCGAAATGAGTATTCGGTTCGATTTTTTTAAAAATCGGTTCGAACTTCGGGTCTGGGAATTTTGCAGTTCGGGTTTCGGGTCGGATTGCGGTTGTAGGTTTTACGGACCGACCCGAACCGAAACCCGAATTTAAGACAGGAAATTACCAGTTTACCCCCAATGTTATATAAAAGCAAAAAAAACCCTTATTTTCTCTCTCATCTCTCATTTCACCGACTCTGAAAAAAAATCATAACTCGTTACTCTTCTGCCGGCGGCTCTTTCCTCCCGCTCGAGCCGATCCGCTCTCTAGTCTCTCCTCCCGCTCCGACGCTCCGGCGCTCCGATCTCTCCTCTCCCTCCCCTCCTCCCTCCTACTCCAGCTTCCATTCAGAGAGACTAGGGTTTTCCTCTCCCAAACCCTAATATCTAGATCTCGTCATCTCGGGGTGAGCAAACGGTCAGAGACAAGGGTTTTCCTCTCGATGACAAACCCTAATCTCTAGATTTGTGGCTCTATTCATCTGTTGGTGTCCCCGACTAGGGTTTTCCTCTTCCGAACCCTAATCTCAATATTTGTGGCTCTGTTCATATGTAAGTTTTATTTTTCTATTAATTTATATGTTGTGGATGAGTTTGTTTTTATATAGATTAATTTATAATTTTTCAGTCATGATGATTAATTTTGTTGTATTTATTCCTTGACAGATTTGTGAAGTGTGAACTATATACTCGGTTGATCGGTTCTGACCTTCTATTTCTCAAATCTCAGTATCAGATTATCACTCTATCAGTGGTATAAAATTTATCCCATGTTTATGTTTATTTTTCTATTAATCTATGAACTATTAATATGTTTATTAATCTCAGTTTGTTAATCTGTGAATTATTAACCTGTTTATTAATCTATGAACTATTAATATGTTTATTTTTCTATTAATCTATGAATTATTAACCTGTTTATTAATCTGTTTAATGTTTATAAATCTCAGTTTATTATTTTGTAGTGATAGACTATTATTTAGAATGTCTTTATCAAGTTTCCCAGAATTTCTCTATTAAAATGTCTATTTCTTTATCAAGTTTATCTGTGTCTGTTTATTAAAATGTCTTTATCAAGTTTATTAATCTCAGTTTATTAATCTCAGTTTACTTCTCAGTAGTGTCTGAGTTAATATTAATCTCAGTTTATTATTTTGTAGTGATGGACTATTAATCTCAGTTTACTTCTTAATATTAATCTGAGTTAAAATGTCTTTATCAAGTTTTCCAGTTTATCTGTAAACTATTAATCTGTTTCCCGGTTAATATTAATCAGTTTGTTAATGTGTGAACTATTAATCTGTTTATTAATATGTTAATATACTTGTCTATTAATCTGACTGTTTATGGGTAAGCGTATTAGCGTAGGACTCTTTATTTAGATTTCTTAATTGCTTCAACTGTTCAACATGTTGAATCATGTCAAATAGCCAATAGGTTGGGTAAGGGTTAGATAGCTTAGGTTACTCACTTAATTGTGTGATGTTTAATAGGTAGCACGAAACCAATCAATGGCAACAACTTCATATTCATGCAATGTGCGTTTTTCTTCATATACTTGTAACGTGCGTATTTTTTCATAATTATTCAACGTGCGTATTTCTTCATATTCTTGTATATTTTAGATGTCGCAAGAAGGTGATCCTCCTCAACCGCCAACTAGTTCTCAAGCCACTAATGATCCACTTCCAAATTCTAGTACGAGGCTTCGTGTCACTAGAAAACCTATGAAGAAGAGAGCTCCACATTGGGTAGATTTTGAAGAATTTTGTGATGCGGAAGGTCGTCAAAAAGCTAGTTGCAAGCACTGTGGCAAGGAATATTATTGTCATAGTAAATTAAATGGGACAAGTAACGTTAAAAATCATTGGAACATATGTCCAGTGAACCCAAAAAATCATGATTCTAAACAATCAATACTCAACTTGTAGTCGAATGCTAAAGGAACGGATAAAGTGTTAACTAGTTGGAAATTTAACAAAGACGATGTTAGAAAAGCTTTAACACGTATGGTCATTGTTGATGAGCTTCCGTTTAGATTTGTGGAGTGTGTAGGCTTTAAAGACTTTATGAGTGTTGCTTGTCCAATCTTTCGCATTCCTTCAAGATGGACAGTGGCACGAGATTGTTTTGAAATTTACTCTACCGAAAAGCGTAAATTTAAAACATACTTGAAAGTCTCCAAGCAAATGGTGTGCCTTACGACCGACACATGGACATCATTGCAAAAGATCAATTATATGTATCTTACGGCACATTACATAAATGAAGATTGGGAGTTGAAGAAAAAAATAATAAACTTTTGTCCAATTTCAAGTCACAAAGGTGAGCCTATCGGAAAAGCGGTAGAGAAGTGCTTGCTTGAGTGGGGTATTGATAGAGTATTTACTATCACGGTCGACAATGCATCTTCTAATGATGTTGCTATCTCTTATCTAAGCAAAAAAAATCAGAATTGGGGCAATAGTATTCTACAATGCAAATTTTTACACATGCGATGTATTGCTCATATCATCAATCTTGTTGTGGTTGACGGCTTGAAATTGATGTCTCCATCGGTTGCTCGTGTTCGGAATACGGTAAGATATGTGAGACATTCTCCTAGTCGATTTCAAAAATTCAAGGAGTGTGTTGAAGCCGAAAAGATACAAAGCAAGAAGATGTTGTGTCTTGATGTGAGCACTCGTTGGAACTCTACATTTTTGATGTTGGATACAGCGCAAAGGTTTGAAAGTGCCTTTGAGAGGTTCGCCGGACAAGATCCTTGGTTCAAAGTAGAGCTAGCGGAGAATGGTGGGTATCCTAGTGAGGATGATTGGGCTAATTCAAGAAGATTGTGCACATTCCTAGAACACTTTTATGAACTTACCTTGCGTATCTCGGGATCATTGTATGTTACTTGCAATAATTTCTTTGATGAAATTACCTCTATTGACATTCTCTTGCACACTTCCAAGGAGAGTGTAGACTTTGACTTGTCTACCATGGCCGCTAAGATGAGAGAAAAGTATCAAAAATATTGGGGGGACATTGAGAAAATGAATATGGTGATATTTATTGCACCGATTCTTGATCCCCGACATAAGTTGGAGTATATGGAATATGCTTTTGATCATCTCTTTGGTCCGAAAAAGAGCGATTCTATGAAAAAGAAAGTGAAGAGTGTTGCGTACTCTATGTTTAATTAGTACAAAAATATGAGCACTTCTCAAAGTGGTGGCACAACTACTAGTGAAAGAGTTGAACCTTCTAGTGAAAATCAACCGGCACACCCTTTACAATTGAAAAAGTTTATGAAAGCCCAATTCAAGAAACATAAAATGGAATTGGGTGGGGGAGATAGTAAATCAGAGTTTGATCGATATCTTGATGAGAGCACCGTAGATGACGACGATGATGATGACTTTAATATTTTGGGATGGTGGAAGCTTAATTCTCCTCGTTTTCCTATCCTTTCGAAGATGGCTCGGGATGTATTGGTCGTTCCTATATCTCCTTGACTTTAATATTTTCGAAGATGGCTCGGGATGTATTGGTCGTAGCTTCGGAGTCCGCTTTTAGTACGGGTGGTCGTGTACTTGATGATTATAGGAGCTCCTTGACTCCAAAAATTGTCGAAGCTCTAATTTGTACTCGAGATTGGCTTCGGGGGCCACGCGATCGACCCATTGTATCTATTGTTGAAGAGGATTTTGAAGAAACCTATAAAGTTGAAATAGGTAATTCTAAAATTCATTATTTTATTTATATTGAGAGTTAGATATTAATGGTTTTAACTTATTCTTTGATTCATTCTTTCGTATAGATTTGAGTAAGTTAACGGTGGAATCAACATCTACAAACGAGGTTTGATTACTTTGGTAGACTTACATATTTTGCATGACTTTGTTTTGGGAGACAAT
Source organism: Iris pallida (assembly GCA_029216955.1). Taxonomy (NCBI): domain Eukaryota; kingdom Viridiplantae; phylum Streptophyta; class Magnoliopsida; order Asparagales; family Iridaceae; genus Iris; species Iris pallida. The sequence goes on along the minus strand of JANAVB010004302.1, from coordinate 67,515 downwards.
GTAATAATTTGGAGACATTAATATTTTGGAGGAAACTTTGGGTTGGTGCTGCTGCCTTTGGGTTGGTTTTTGGGTTATATGCAGGCAGCCTTCAGTAATACTATTTATGCAGGCAGCCTTTGGGTTGGTTTTTGTATTATGCAGGCAGCCTTTATGCTATTTATGCTGCTGTCCCTGCTGCTGGTTTTAGTATTATGCAATATGCAGGCATCCTTTTTGTATTATGCAATATGCAGGCAGGTATTGGGAGGTTTTATGCTATTTATGTAGGCAGCCTTCATGCTATTTATGCTGCTGTCTCTGGCTGAGTATTGGGAGGTTTTTTTCTCTGGCTGTTAGTATTATGTTGTATTGTTGTACCTGTTAGTATTATGTTCTCTGGCTGCTGTTATCTCTGGCTGAGTATATGTTCTCTGGCTGTTGACTCCTTGGGAGTTGACTCCTTGGGATATTTTTGTTCTACTATACTGCATTCTCTGTCTGCTATCTCTGGCTGCTGTTGATACTCTTCATTCTGTTATTTCTCTTGGCTGATGTTCTCATGTATGCTGTAGTGTACGTTGCAGCCTTTGGCGAGGCAGGCATTGCATCCACTGGCGAGGCACTTGTTGCAGCCATTTGTGATGCATGAATTGCAGTCATTGGCAATATTTGGTAAATTCACAAGTTTGTTTAATACATTTAAATCTTACTAATATTTTTATAAGAATTGGGGTGATGATGATTTGGCATGAGATTTGGTAACATGTATACTACACTGCATCTTTCATGATGCATGACAAGCCATTCTGAGCCTCTATATTCTTATCCCTCTTTTTTAGTTATTTTTTTATGCAGGAGCTTGGACTGGAATCTGGATTGTATACGATTGTATATGTTGATGATGGATCACTGGATTGTATATGTGGATCACTGGATTGTATATGATTGTATATGTGGATCACTGGATTGTATTGTACAGTTGATTGTAATTTGTATATGTGGATCACTGGATTGTATATGTGGATGAGTGGATCAGTTCGGGTGGCTATTATTTGTGTTTTTTAGTAAACAGTGGATTGGAATAATTTAGTAAACAGTGTATATGTGGATTGGAATCTGCAGTGTTATTGACAAGAATTTGGATAATTTTTCTGCAGTGCTGCTATTTGGCTTAATTGGGCCGGCCTTTTTGTAAAGCCCATGGACCGAATTAACCGATCCGAACCGAATTATCAAATTCGGTTCGGTTCGGATCTAATTGTATTTTAAACGGGTCGGTTCGGATCTAATCTTTTCGGTTCGGTTTGGTTCGGTTGTCAAAATTTTTGGTTCGGTTGGACCGAATCGACCGTTTGCTCACCCCTAGTTGAGACTGATGCAGTCTCTCTTAGCTGGCTAGACGGATTAAGTGTTGGAACGTGGCTCGCTGGTGGAGCTACGCTTAAGGGAAATGTGTGCAACCAGAATAAGAAGACCCTTTTATGCAAGCAAGTGAAACTGTCCTCCTTCCTCCTTATTCCTGCATGCTTAATAAATGGAATAACATGAGGCTATGAATATGTCCTTAGTGTCTCTTACCTTGAATGTTGAATAATTGTGATGCGATGCTTTAGTTGCTAAATCGATAGAGATGCATATGCTGAAAATTATTGAATGAATAATACATGAACTTTGAATTGTTGAACGATTCACACTCGAACTGCTAATGTATCATGATGCCTGAGAATGAATCGATAATGTCCCTTATGCTTAATGTTGATGAAATGAATGGATCACTTGAATAATGAGATACTGCGTGAATGATACATGAGAAAAGAATTGAATATGCTATTGTTTCTATGAAATGAATGAAATGCTACAGGTCCCTTCGAAATGAATGAATGTTGTTGTTCCTCCTTAGAAGGAACATAATGAGAAATGTTACAATGGAACAAACAATGAGAATTAATGAGGCTTGGGATCGTTGAGATCACCAAATGAAATGATGGTAATGTTGGGAATGAATAAGTCATTGAACGTGACTTGAATGAGATGAATGATGATGCACTATTGTCTTTACTTTAATATTTCACCATGTATTTTATGTTCACGATTGAGTCGGACACGCATTCGCATGGTCATAGGACAACTTATGCATAAGAGATGGGGATATGTTTTCTCGAATGGTACCTCGGGACGTTAGGGTGACCGATCCGGCCTAGGAGAAAATATTGGCGTGCCAGTAGGGCACGGTTTTATGAGGCATCCTTTGGGGCTAGCTACCTTCTCTGGAGTCATCGCATTACCAATGAAGACCTATATGGCAACGTCCGTATGGTTAAACACCAGTGACCATGTAGTCAGGATGCAGCTAATGAATGTTTTGTGCAGGCAGAGTAAGTATATCTGCTAACCTGTATTTGATGCAGGTACGAGGGAGTCGTCTATCAGTAAGAAATCACTTAAATGTGATATACTCAATATATGTGTTGGTTTAACTTGTGTGCTTAACGTGCCAAGTAAATGATGCTATGTGTAGTCTTTCAGTATGAGAACCTGCTTAACATGTTAAATTCAGTATGATAGAAGATGCCTTGCTATAAACATTTCTCAACATAACATACATGCTAAGTGATGCTTGAAGTGAGAATTGTCATAACATGTTTAAGAGTAAATGTTAACGATGCCTCAATGATGTCTTTGTATGATAACACCAAGAATGCTATAATGATATGTCCACATAAATATTACTAAGAATATGTTTACATGCTTCACTATGATTATTGCCTATGAACTGTAAACTGATGCTAGGCCCCAAATAGAAAGATCATTCTAATAAATACTTGTTTAAATGATTAATTAAATGTTGGTTTAGGCGAGTGGGTTGGATTCTGCTCGCCAGTACATAGATGATGTGCTGACCCACGTTTTGTAGGCAGGTGCTTGTGCTTGGGATGTTCTGCACACGATGATTGGCTTGATTGGTCCTGCGGCATCGAAGATTTGTTGGGCATACAGAAGCTCTCCTTGTACAAGATAATGTCTTCTGTTTATAAAGGGCATAATGTATGGAACATTATAATCAGTTGTACCAGTGAGTTGTAAGCCAAGTTGGTATATCAAGTTGTAATCCAATGTATCCAATATCAAATGTAAGCTGTATAGCATTGTTCAGTTGGCTTTCAGTGTAAAGTGAGATGTGTTGTAAGTATTATATTTCAATACAAGTCTTGTACTCTTCTTCAATTATCAATAAAGAGAATAAAGTTCTATATATCTTTGTGTGACTTCAAGTTATCCTTTTATCTCCACTGCTATAAAGAAGTGATGTATTACTATTCAATAAGAAAGATTGTCCTCATTAACTTCAATTTGTTTGCTTCTATCGCTGCGATGTGTTCCTATTTGAAGATTATCATTTATGTACCATCTTTGTCTTGTACAAGTGCAATACCAGACTTGTATGGCATCACGCCCAAGCGAGGACGATCGATTCCAAGAGATAAAATATTTGAATAAATGACTCTACGAATCGGAGCGTGACAAATTGGTATCAGAGCACAGTTTTACGTCCTTGGTCCCTTCTTTGATTCATTTCAAATCAAAGTTGCATCGACGATTAACCAAAGTTGCTTCTGCGATCACTCAACATTGCTTCTGAGATTAAATCAAAGATGGCTTCTGCGATTATGTTGTCCTTATTCTGCAATCATCCTATGTTGTTTGTGGTTGAAAGTTCGTTGACCCTCTTGGCTGCTCACTGAATGTTCCATACAATAAATCTATATACATTGTGATGCCCCTGAATGAATTATTATTGTTGGTTTGGACACAAATAACCCAACAATAACTCGATGCCATAGTATGCTATGTTGTAAATGCTGTTTGGAATGTGGGAATAAAGAAAAGTGGCTATGTATGCTGTAATAAGTTGAGATTGCATGTGATGTTGGAAATGAATTGTGAATGGGGTAATTGATGGATGAGCTCAACGGAACTGGTGAGTTGACTCATGTGTACTGGCTAGTGCTTTTGAGACCCTAAGAATGTTAGCTTGTGATATTGAGACCCCGAGATGTTGGCTAAGTGTTGTGATCATCATAGATCACGAATGTTCGAAATAGAATTGGATTGGTGTCGTTTAAGGATGGCTTCATTTCTGAGTGGTATATTTCCTCTACCACCTCAGAACGAGATGTTTGTTGACCATTTCCATAGGATAGCAATGAGACTATCTGTGGGTACTGGATAGTACCGAGACTTAGCTAGGAGTCATGTACTGTTGCTAGATGACTCGAGTGTCCCTTGACAGTAAAGTTATGTTGGGTAGCGAGATTGTCGAAAATTGTAACGGGTGGCTTGGTTAGAAATTATTTAGTCGAGTGATGACTCAGACTAGTAAGACAGTTAGTATGCTATGGGTAAATGGATTTGGCTAGAGAATATTGTGGCTTAGAATACCTGAATGTTGACTTCGATTGGTTGGATGTAAATCAAATGTGGCTAATACAAAGTTGGTTGCGTAGCTGAAAGTTTTAGAAATATTATCGGTGAACCAAAGGAATATTAGAGATTTGTGCCTTGACCCTAAGGTATAATAGATGTTAACCCATCTAGATCACCAAAGGATAGTCGTTGCCTATGTACATGTATGCTGAAAAATTTAATAGGATTAGAAAAGTAACAAGTAGCAACCCTGAATATTTGTGTTGCATAGAGAATGGTTAGTTGATACATGAATTGTCGGATTGAATGGAATGAACTACTCGACCCTTGCTGCATGAGATTTAAGAATGTCCATAAGATAGTTTGATGATTAAGGAATGAATAGGATTGAGAAATTAAAAACGTGTTGGATAATGTCGGTATATGTGACTGTCGGTTGGGATATAGATTGCTGGCTTATGACTTAGTGGTGTGACTTCATCATACAGACCAAATAGTATGATTCCATAGTTATGTTAAGACTATCGAAATCGATGACCCTTGAATCGTTAGCCTTGGCTTATGGGTTCGTGTGAGTACAAAGGATTTGAAATAAAAATTGAATCATTGGGAATTTACTTGATGGATTAGTAGAACGATGAGAATCATATGTCGGGTTGGGAATTGACCGTAATGTTGATAGATCGATCTTAGTCGATCGTTGGGTAAGTCTAGAATGAGCCTCTGTAGGAATTATTTCCTTGAGGAAGATCCTGGATAGATAGACTTGACCCTAGCGACCAGATGAGGACTTACCAATTGTTGGCATAGCCGACAATGGCGATTAGTTATTCAGACTAAGTTGATACCCATAGGTTTGGGTAGAGCTCCTTAGAACTGTCGGTTGCTTGTTGGCCCTAAGAAAAAGAAACTAGTATAACCCTAGTAGCCGTCCACTCTAGGGAAGTCACTTGAATGATTAGGTATAGCGATCGGTATAGCTAACCACTGAGACTGGACCGAATAATAGATGGCTATTGGCGACCCATAGAATGACCTTGTGGCATTAAACGAGAGATGGTGATGAGTATGACCTAAGAATGATATGTTGTATGTATATGCTTCAATATGAACCTTAGAGATGTTTGACCCTTGAGGATTATGTGTCGGCCTATAGCGGGACTAGAATTGTGGGATGAGACTTGAGTTGTATGTATCGAGTAGTAAATTATTCTATGAGATGGAATTGACTGCTCATGACGGGAATGTTGGATAGGTATCTATAGTCGGGTAGCTGGGTTAACCTTGACTGTTGCATAGAATTATACCCTAACTAGGGTAATCGATAGTTGGTGATGTCGGATTGTATCTTTTAGAAAAGATGAATTACCTCGGTGAAAAATATTGTTGGAATTGGGAAGGAATATGATTGCATGTTGTGAACGCTTGATATGATTGGCTCTAAGTTAGACCCTTGACCGAATATTAAAAATATTATGCTTGGATAGAGAGATGTCCCTGATGTTAAGTGTTGTGGCCTAGAAGATAGTGATTGTGGCAAAGTGAATGAAGTAATAAGTCAATTGAAGGGATGCTAAGTCAGATTTAGAAAAGAGAGTTATATCGTGGCTGATCGAATCGCACTAACATGGAAGTTGGTTGAAGTACATATGTTTTGGGAACGCCTAAAATATGTGTATGGATCCAGCCGAAGTGATAGGTTGCGACTGAGATAACATTATGGGAAAAATTTATTGCACTAGCACGGACTTTGGTTGAAATACATATGTTTTGGGGATGCCCAAAATATGTGTATGAATCCAAACGAAGTGATGTGTTGCGACCAAGATAGAATGCAAGAAAAATGTTGGTGAATCAATGAAAAGTTGCAAGTATTTCGAAAAGAAAAAGATGGATTGAATCGTTGATGGATTAAAATAATACAGTTGGATAGCTATTTTGAAATGACCGAGTGGGCTGAAATAAATATTGAATTGAAGCTGAATGAGTAACTCATTGTGATTAAGTGAATCCAGTAGATGAGTTGTTTTCTTAAGTTTCGAGGACGAAACTTTTTCTGAGTGGTATATTATGTAATTCCCCGCTCCGCACGAGGCATTTGGTTAGCTTGTTAGATAGGATCAGAATATTGGACCATGACTTGTGTTGGAGATCAAGAGAGTTGAGACTGATGCAGTCTCTTTTAGCTGGCTAGACAGATTAAGTGTTGGAACGTGGCTCGCTGGTGGAGCTACGCTTAGGGAGAATGTGTGCAACCAGAATAAGAAGACCCTTTTATGCAGGCAAGTAGAACTATCCTCCTTATTCCTGCATGCTTAATAAATAGAATAACATGAGGCTATGAATATGTCCCTAGTGTCTCTTACCTTGAATGTTGAATAATTGTGATGCGATGCTTTAGTTGCTAAATCGATAGAGATGCATATGCTGAAAATCATTGAATGAATAACACATTAACTTTGAATTGCTAAACGATTCACACTCGAACTGCTAATATATCATGATGCCTGAGAATGAATCGATAATGTCCCTTATGCTTAATGTTGATGAAATGAATGGATCACTTGAATAATGAGATGCTGCGTGAATGATACATGAGAAAAGAATTGAATATGCTATTGTTCCTATGAAATGAATGAAATGCTACAGGTCCCTTCGAAATGAATGAATGCTGTTGTTCCTCCTTAGAAGAAACGTAATGAGAAATGTTGCAGTGGAATAAACAATGAGAATTAATGATGCTTGGGATCGTTGAGATCACCAAATGAAATGATGGTAATGTTGGGAATGAATAAGTCATTGAACATGACTTGAATGAGATGAATGATGATGCACTATTATCTTTACTTTAATATTTCACCATGCATTTTATGTTCACGATTGAGTCGGACACGCATTCGCATGGTCATAGGACAACTTATGCATAAGAGATGGGGATATGTTTTCTCGGCCGGTACCCCGGAACGTTAGGGCGACCGATCCGGCCTAGGAGGAAAAATTGGCGTGCCAGTAGGGGCACAAGTTTTGCGAGGCATCCTTTGGGGCTAGCTACCTTCTCTGGAGCCATAACATTACCGGAGAAGACCTATATGGCAACGTCCGTATAGTTAAACACCAGTGACCATGTAGTCAGGATGCATGCTAATAAATGTTTTGTACAGGCAGAGTAAGTATATCTGCTAACCTGTATTTGATACAGGTACGAGGGAGTCGGCTATCGGTAAGAAATCACTTAAATGTGATATACTAAATATATGTGTTGGTTTAACTTGTGTGCTTAATGTGCCAAGTAAATGATGCTATGTGTAGTCTTTCAGTATGAGAACCTGCTTAACATGTTAAATTCAGTGTGATAGAAGATGCCTTGCTATAAACATTTCTCAACATAACATACATGCTAAGTGATGCTTGAAGTGAGAATTGTCATAACATGTTTAAGAGTAAATATTAACGATGCCTTAATGATGTCTTTGCATGATAACACCAAGAATGCTATAATGATATGTCCATATGAATATTGCTAAGAATATGTTTACATGCTTCACTATGATTATTGCCCATGAATTATAAACTGATGCTAGGCCCTAAATAGAAAGATTATTATAATAAATGCTTGTTTAAATGATTACTTAAATATTGGTTTAGGCGAGTGGGTTAGATTCTGCTCGCCAGTACATAGATGATGTGCTGACCCACATTTTGTGGGCAGGTGCTCGTGCTTGGGATGTTCTGCATACGATGATTGGCTTGATTGGTCCCGCGGTATCGAAGATTTGTTGGGCATACAGAAGCTCTCCTTGTACAAGATGATGTCTTCTGTTTATAAATGGCATAATGTATGGAATATTGTAATCAGTTGTACCAGTGAGTTGTAAGCCAACTCGGTATATCGAGTTGTAATCCAATGGATCCAATATCAAATGTAAGCTATATAGCATTGTTCAGTTGGCTTTCAGTGTAAAGTGAGATGTGTTGTAAGCATTGTATTTCAATACAAGTCTTGTACTCTTCTTTAATTATCAATAAAGAGAATAAATTTCTATATATCTCTGTGTGACTTCAAGTTATCCTTTTATCTCCGCTGCTATAAAGAAGTGATGTATTACTTTTCAATAAGAAAGATTGTCCTCATTAACTTCAATTTGTCTGCTTCTGTCGCTATGATGTGTTCCTATTTGAAGACTATCATTTGTGTACCATCTTTGTCTTGTACAAGTGCAATACCAGACTTGTACGGCATCACGCCCAAGCGAGAACGATCGATTCCAAGAGATAAAATATGTGAATAAATGACTCTACGAATCGGGGCGTGACAGCCGGTGTCTGGAAGCTACTGCTACAGATGTCCCGGTCCCTCTTTAGCTTCGGATCCGCCTCTTTCTCTACAGCCTGAGCAATCTTGAGGATGCTCGCATAAGTCATCGTCTGGCTGATCGCCACTGCATGCCGCAACTCTCTGATGAGGCCCTTTTTGAACCTCCAAGCTCTATCCTCCGGTGCTCTGACTAGGTTCTCTGCAAACATGTTGAGTCGGGTGAACTCCGATGTGTACTCCGCCACCGTCATGTTCTCCTGTTGCAACGCCTCGATCTGCATTCGAAGCTCATATCGCTCCATGTCGGGGAAAAACTTCTCCTTGAACAAAGTTTTGAAATCTGCCCAAAGAACCTGGGTCTCAGCTAACTGGGGCTCCTCCCGGTACCAAGCTCTGGCCAGATCAAAAATTCGCATACACGCAACTTCCACCTTCAAGTCATCTGGGATCCTCGCCATCTTCAGTATTCTTTTCGCATTTTCCAGCCACTCATCCGCATAAACAATCCCTTCGTGACCCCAGAAATCTATCGGACAGAGGTTCTGGTTGTCTCTGGCAGTCCCCGGTCTCGGTGTTGCTGGTACTATAGGTGCTACCGGTGCTGGTACTGCCGGCTCTCGGGTCCTGAGTGCATCCACGACTGTCACTCGAAACTGTGTAGCCTGGTGGTTCTGGGCCTCCTTGAACTACTGGAACATGGCCATCACCTGAGTGCCGTCGAACGTCAATGTCGGGGGTAGCGGAGGAAAGATAGGAGGAGGTGGCGGAAGCTTCTCTAACAGAACGTCTGATACGGACTGTCCCAAACTGCCTGCAACTCCATGCTGATCCGCGGTGTTCCTCGTTGTGGTCATCCTGCAACAAAAGAAAACTTCGTAATTGATAAAACCAAACCGACAAGTAAATGTAAATGTTTATATAATATCCATATATACCCGATGTACCCGATTTTCTATGTTGTGATCAAGTTTTCCCTAGTTTAAATCAAGTCCCCCAATAGTACACTAATACCTAGGTAGTATTAGGATAGACCTGCATGGGCCACCACTAAAAATATGTCACGACCCCCTCCCGAATAATCGGACACGAGTCGGACACGTCCAGCCTTCGTCGTTAGACACGACGAAGTAAGCTGTACCAAGCTAGGGAATCTAACCAGATAAACATGAATAAGTACAAATCAGAGCATCTATAAACGAATCCCAGAATCAAAGTACATGTCTAAGAGTTATTACATTCATCCAGGTAAAAGAAAATGAATTCTGATAGTCTCAAGTACAATAGAAAATAAACTGCTACGGGTAAGATACTAGGCTTCCTCAGCCTCTAAGTCCAGAGCAACTCCAGCTGGCTCTACTGCTTCTACAGGCTCTCGGCCATATAATGTGTCACACAGAGCCTCCATCTCACCTGCAACATATCCTAGTCAGGAGCGGAGCAAAGTACAGTTCTAGGTAATGAACAAGAACATCATGATATGAAAATGAGTACAGGAGATCATGAAATATGAGATACAGGAAATGAACATGAAAGTACAGGAATGTAAGTACAGAAAATAAAGTATAGGAATGTAACCATGAACCTGAAGTACAAGACATGACATGTGCACAATGTTTGAAATACAACTAGACTATGTGACCGGCTGGGGTGAGTACAGGAACATGTACAGGAGTACATGAATATCGGTACGGCTTAGGTCCCGCATGTACGATGCGAGGCCTAAGCTATCTACATGAATATAGTAACCGAATTTGGTCACATAGCTAATGTATTTCCCCTCCCGACACAAGTAAGTACAAGAACAAAAAAGTACAAGAGTACAGGATATCGTGTCATAACGTGTCACAAGAAAAGTACAAGATATGTAAATATACAAAAACCATAGAACAGTACTTGCCTTGCTCCAGGAAAGCACGGGTAATGAATGGAGCTGGATGCCCTCCTATTTATTTTAAGTACAAGTTGATTAAGTTCTAAACAATATCAATTGACTATCTCTTCTTTTAACCATAAACTAACTACAAATTATATATAATGCTATGTTTAGCCCTACACCCTTTATAACTAGCCATAGAACGAAAGATATATTATTACTTTAACTAATTCTAAATGATGCTTACACTAACAAGAGATTAACAATTTTATCTAAATAATTCACTTGCTAAAATTTACAAGAATCCCTTTAACAACTAATAATATTCCGAGCAGGTCCAAAATCTTACAAATAGAACTATATAGATTCATAAAGTTCTATACCCAATATCAGTTTGTTAAGTAACTAATTAAAATATTTCAATCATATTAGGTTGAATTAGAAATTATTATAGCATTTAATATTGGCCCAATCATGAACTGATCTAAACCAACCCAGGAACTGACTACCTGCATTTCTCAAAAGCAAAATCCAACCACTAGCCTTCTCCATCTATACACAACTCATAATAGTCCCAGGAAGATTCAACGTAAGATTGCACTGATCAGCTATTTGATTTAAAGAAAAACATTCCAAACATAACATTACAATCGACTATAATACTGAACTTAATACAACCATATTGAATGAAAGAATATACAATCAAGGAAGAATCAGATTTGGAAATTCAAATAGTAACATAAATAAAATTGTATTTTCTAAGCCAATCCCCACCCATCGCATGCATACTGCAATTTCTACTGCACCGGACACAAATACTACACCCGGACACAGCTCTGGTCAACTGGACGCTGCTACGAGGCTTGTATGAAATCGAGCTAGCACGCACGGACACAAACACTGATTTGGACACAGCTACGGTACATACACCACGAAACGTACTCAACACGTATGGTATCGAAGTCTCGGACATGATCCAACGTCCCCAAGAGCGACTCGAACGCACGCGCAAATCATAAAAACAACATGACAACCAATGAAATCACAACCAATCAACTAACCACAAAAGAAATAATCAGAATGTAGAGGAGAATTACCTGAAGAATTAGACACGAACCTTCAAGACTCCTCTGTAGTAATTCAACAATCAATTGTGCTCATCAATTTAGGTCTGAAATGCAAATCCATTCCTCTTGTTTCCTCGAGCTTCCAATTAGACATTCAAACAACAAGGTGGAATTACTCACCGGTGTATGGATCTATCTTCCTCTGATCTCTAGTCAAATAGCCGATCGTCGCTCTTCAAGTTCAAGATCTGGCCGAATCGAATCAATGTAGAAGAACTTGGTTCGGATCCAATAAATTAATTATGCTGAACAAACGAATTCAATAAATTACAGATTTAAAAGCATATCCAATCTATACAGAACAAAGAACAAATTCCTCAAGGAATTGATCGACTGACCTAAATCAACGGAGACAGGAAAATTATCGTACTAAAGAAGAAGAGTCGTCCATTGTTGTCGATCCGCCATGGCGGTGGTTCGCTACTCTAAGATTTTATCGATATGAAATATGGTAGATTCCGATCAAAAGATGATCAAAAGGACTTGAATCAACTAGAAGGATCGATCGAACTTACAGAAGAACTGAATTGAACTGATCCGAGAAATGAAGATCGATCCTGATGTCGTCGTCGCCGACGAAGTCTCCTGATGAAACCAGCTCAACCGTCGGAGGAAAAAAAGCTCGCCCCCGTGGTCGCCATCTTCGTCGCCGCCATGGTCGCCATCTTCGTCGCCGTCCTGGTCGCCGGAAGCTAGGGTTAGGTTGCTGAGAGAACAATTTAGGGAAAAAGCAAAATCGAGAGAGTTGCTAATGAGCTTCTCTCTCTGGGAAGGAAAATAAATAAGGCTGTGCCTTATTCGAAAAAGCCCTTCCACTAAAGGCCTTGTAGTAGATAGGTCCTCCCCCTTTTCCAATTTTGCAATATATCTAAATTTCAGTTAGAAATTTGTTATGAGCTTTGAAAAATTGGGACCACTCAATTGTTATAACAAACTAGGAATTCCCTCCAAAGTCAATAATTCAACTTTCCCTCTAAAACTAGTAATGAGGATGATAATTTAAATTATTGGTTTAAACAAAATCTATTATTGAAAACTTAAAAATTCTCAATAATCGGGAAAGTGGAGTTATATTTTGGAATCGGGATGACTCCGTCTTGCGTCTCTATAGGAGAAAACCTGCCGAATTGGAGAGTCACCATATTGGCGGAGACTACCTTCTCCTTAAAGTCCAGAAATAGCACATTTGCGTCGACTAATCGCTGTAGGTAATTCTTGAGGATATAGCAGTCTTTAGTTTGGTGATGGACATACCGGTGGTAATGGCAATTTTTGTGATCATCCACCCTATCTACTTCTTTCGGGCGTCTAGGAGGTGGGAGTGTAAATTTCTTGCCCTCGAGTAGGATGTTGAGTAATTATAGGGCATCTTCGTCTTTGAACGAATTGTTCCTTTTTTGGATTGGGGGTATTTCCGATTTTTGAACAGGAGTTGTACCCCGATTGAGGCTCGCGGTCATAACTTGTTTTGCTTTAGACTCCCGCTCATTATTATTGGGTGCTCCGGTAGGCCTTCTGCCCCTCTCATTCGAAAGTCCCATTCCCAATAAGTTGGCCTCATTAGCCTTCCTCTTAGCATCTTCGGCATTAATGATGAATGTCGCCCAGTCTGCATGGTCGGAGGAGCCGGTCCACAGTCTTATCATAGGGGAAAAGCCTTTTCGACAAGTGTCGGTCAAGATTGCTTCGAAAACCCCTGGCCGCAGTCTCAGAGCAGCTTGCCGAAACCGCTCTATCTAAACTTGGGCAGATTCCATGTCCTTCTGAGTGGTATCCATCAAAGTAAACATTGACATATCCATCTCTGGCTCATAGAATCGAGACAAGAACAGATGCTGGAGGTCGTCAAAGGTCGACACAGAGTTGTCTTGGAGACTACAAAACCACTCGTAGGTAACTCCTCTCAAGGCATCGACGAACAGTTTAGTAAGGAGGTCATCGTCCCTAGGCAAGTGCCCCATCATAGCATTAAAATGATTGAGATGCTGACGAGAGGAATCCTTCCCATCAAAAGGAGTGATAGTCACCGGCTTGAATTTGGGAGGATAAATCATCCTGTTCCATTCGACTTGGAAGGGTTGGTTGAGTCCCAGCTTTCGTCGAGTCTCTTATCTATCTCTGGCATTAGCTCTGGCTTGAAGCTCTCAGATGGCATTGAGGACCTCTTCCGATACTGCTGGCTCAGATGCTTGTGGCAGGGTATGATCACTGGCCGTGGGAGGTAACACTACATGATGACTCATAGTTGAAAGATTTGGGGCATTGGACTCCCCATTATTCCCTGGCTCTGGGGCTTGCACTGGTGGTTAGGATAAAGTTTGAGCTGCTTTCAGCTCTGAGACAGTATTTGTCAGTAATACCAAGCTGGCGTTCATGGTCTATATCATTTCTTCGATCATTTTGAAACGCCGACTGTCATGGGACCTCTGTTCATTATTTGTCATGTATGATGACATGACGCGAGTACGGACTGACTGTTCGCTCACTGTTCCTGATTCCCATGCCTCGCTATCAGCAGTGTAGGCGATCATCTGGGAGTAGTTACCAGGGTTGAGGTTTGGAGTGTCCTCGATCTCCGAGTTTTCAGCAACAAGCTAAGAATGGGTACCCGCGACCTCTCTTTCCTCAATTTCGTAGAAATCACTGTTCGCAGAACTGGGAGTTGGCTACCCCAGTTTCTTAGATACACAAGGGAAGGGCACCCCCAGCTACCTCAGTGTTTGACATAGAACACTGGCTACCCCCAGCCTTCAATACTTTGGCCTTGGAGCAGGGGCTCTGGAACGCCCCAGTGTTGGGCACAACTAACTTGTGGTTCTTGGTCAGTTTTTGGGTGTACCGACCGAAGAGTTGAAGTTCCTTTCAGTCAGAGGAGAACCCCTTGCAGCATGGCATGAGGCAAAGAGTGGTTCATCTTCATCGTCAGATTGCATCCGTTTGTCGAGACAATGTCAGACAGATGAAGCAGGTTGGAGCCGTTGAGACACGGACTGCCTTTCTGGGACTGCTGTAGATTTTGTGCAGTAGCAGTTGACGACTATGCTAGCGCACGTATATATACCCAAGGGGGTTTCATGCATAGTGTTTGTCGTAATTCCTTCTACTTTGCGTTCGTGGTTGATCACATGACACAGGTCGTAGAAAAGAAGGTTCACTTTTACACCTCCTCGGGAAGACCGAGTGTTGTGGCATGTAAGTGGATGTAGCTCTAGACCCGGTTCCTATGCCTGCAGCATATCTGGATATTTGCATGACTCTGGAGTTTGATCCAACCCTGGTGTTGGAGTGCGTGGACCTGATCTATAGAGTTTTCCATCAAGTGCATGCATCACAGTCAAGGGACGAATATTTTATCAGAAGATGGCACGGTAACTGTGGCGCATGGGATGTGCTTAGCTCGCGCCGACTTAGGCCCTAAGTCCTGAGCACTTTTGAGTGGCACCGTACCCATTATCAGGTGCGCATGTCCTTTGTGACCATTTTTTCTGAGAACAAACCATACGCCTTCCCGAGCAGTATGGCAAAGAAGAAGTGGAAAGTGGCACATCTGGAGACAGTCGTGCCGACACACGCACGTGCCTCCTTCACGATAGTTCCTTCTGGGAATGAGTACAGCGTTCACCAGATTCATATGCTAAGGAGGGAACAGGGGATGGCGCGCCTGACGATAGTTGTGCCAACGAGTACTACCCTTCCTCGACTGGTAGTGGGTAGGCTATACGAGCCTTAGTCACCCATGCCTTCCTCTTTTTCTTGGGCTTTATTGGCCTAGAGGAGAGACCTGTACTACCCTCCGAGAGCATTTCCTTAAATACTGACTGGTCGAACTTGACAACCAGCATTTGTGTAGTGGTTTCGAGCATGGCCGTGTCAGATTGCATCACAGCCTTCTCTTTAGCGAAGAAGGACGTCCCTAGCAGAGTTGCCATCTTATTCGACATCGCTTCGTGTGCTTGAGAATAGGCTGCTGTGAAGACTGCAAACGAGAATACAAAGAGGAACTCCTGAACAGAAATCCCTCATCGCACTTTATTTTTTGATCTGGGTTGTGATGAGGGAGGATTGCTTCTTTACTCCGTTGACAATCTGACCGCGAGGGAGAGCTGTCAGGCTTAGTTTTACTGACTAAGGGGAGATGGCGAAGGCTCTCTCTGGAATGCTCAGGAACTTCTTGAGGAATTCAGGATCTGGGGGAAAATCGAGAGCTTCAAATGGAGGAGAACCTCTCCTATTTATAATCGGGGGAAGGGTGACATACGCGCCTATGAGAGGCAGGCGCGTGCTTCTTCTTGCCACTTGGTGCCCCCTAAACAGGGGTCGGTTGCAGCCAGGCGCACACTTCACTGGTGACAAAGACCATAGCTGATCGCCACGTAGTAGATATGCTGTTAGAGAGGATATCAAAATACTGTAAACTCGTTCTTTGGTGTGACTAGGAATTAAACACGTGGCACGCGCCTAGGAATCACTGTCCTAGGTAGCGCATAGTATGTAGGCGCGTGGGTAGAAAACATACGTGCTTAGGAAGGCTCGGGGCGACATACGCATGTTTACACTTTTAAAGGGGAATGAACGTTGACTTCAGTGTTCGTCGCTTACACGAGAATCGAAACGTCGTACTGAAGGCTGGATAGAACCATACTCGTTAAATGCAGTCTTGGGAAGAGCAACCGATAAATATAGGCAAGGGTACGATGGATCAGGCGCGCCTGTAGTGATGAGGCACGAGGGAAGGGTGCACCTAGCTGCATGTTCGGGGCGAATGAATTAACTTCAGTAAATGATGGCTCTTCGACTGTTGTGTTGTGGCCGTCTTTGGTGCAGGAAATGAAGAGATGTCTAGAAGGTTTTGACGTCTTCCATGCAGTCTTGGGAATGGTAGTAATCATGAAGGTGCAAGTGTCAACCCCTTGACCAAATTTTTATTCTCTTATATTTTTTTAAATTTTATTTGTCTCATATATTTGTTGTGTTTATATTTGTTTTACTTGAAATACCAATAGAGAGTCCAAAGGAGTAATAAAAAGAATTTTAGGGACTATAGTGCAAATGTTCTTAATTAAAATTTCCTTTTTGGATTGAACTCAGGATAACCCTCACAACTTCTTTTCTAACCGAACTCTCAACCCCCCCCCCCCTTATGTTCAAATCTTGATCTCGATCTCTCCAAATCCCGAAGGGATTCGTATCTATCCAAAAAAATTGGGTTATATATATGATCAGTGGCAGCCCCCTAAACCGATCTACAAACCCTAGAAGCTCTGCCCACGAGGAAGACGCTAAGAGCAGTCGAAGGATTTCAGAAGAGGCTTCGTTGCAAATTCCATATAGGTAACTAACCTACTCTCATAACTTACCATCTCTGGATTTAGTAGATGGTAGTTGTTCATGTTCGTTTTAATGCCATAAAGGGGAAACCCTGTTAACAAATAGATGGTAGTTTTCCTGTACCCATGTATCAGTATCAGAACATGTAAGGATGTGTCAACCTACTAGGAACGAGTAGGTATCAGGGCCATTAGCCTAGGCCTTGCTCAGGCATTTTCGAATTCATGATAGACTTAAAGGGAAACATTAACCAAAGGGGATGCTAGTAGTATCAGCTGACACCCCATTGAGTGATAATAGCAGTTGAACTAGGGATACCATGTCCCCATGGTAAGCTAGCCATAGGTAGGCTAGGTCTACTCCTATAGGTTTGAGAAGACAGTGTAGGGTGCAGCACTTTAGGCATTGCCATAAAACCAGTGAATGAGGGTACATTGAGTCCTCATCCCTCATAAACCTTCTTTGCACTTATTCCTTAGACATGGATAGGTAGACTGTCCTATGTATCTAATTGGTAATTAATAGCCTATCTAGGTTGGTACAGATAACGAAATATCAGTGGATGGTGACAGGAAGTTTTGGGACTTATACTAGAGATAAGATGACCTCTGTGACACTGCAGCATATGAAGTGCCCATTACATTCTGGGTAATGCTAAGTAGCAGAGGAAAACTTGTATTTTCCTATGTATGACATCACATTGAGTATAGATAGGAACCATGGTACCATACGCATGAGTGTACATCACATTAGGAGCAGGGGATCCTGAGAAGACCCTTACATTGTTGCACTCAAGGTATACCATATATGTATTGTCAGTAAGGTAAGAACAAATAGAGGTATACACAGAGCTGGACTGCACTGGAATGCACAAGTTGTGCAGTATGCAGGGACAGGAGATATCAAGTGCATTATGTGTATTTTGTGTAGGTTAGGTATCAGCTTCATAGGGGAACCTGTGTGTGTGCATGACTAATACCCACAGTAGCACAGGTGGCCTTTTCTAGAAAATCTAGTGATGAAGTTTAATAATGCAGCTGCACTGATTCAAGTTGAAATACCCTTAAATCCTAAGGTAAATAACTAGGACATCTTAAATTACTCTGAGTTTCTTGTGTGGTCATTTGTTGCACCATGATCCTCATCCTATTAGGAGTCAAGTAGAAACTGAGCTTAGCAAGGCAACATGATATCATGCATTTTAGTAAGCTAAAGGAATTGATGGAGTTCTGTGGGTATGGCCTACAGGTACACCAGGTACCACTGAATAGAGGGAGGCTGCAGTCCTGAGAACAGAGTAGGATGTGGTAACACTTTTGACTCTAGTATCAGTAAGGATATTTCTGGCCCGACCAAGCACCAGGGGAAATCCATAGATTTGGGGTAATACTGAGAACTGGTAGCCAAGACCAAGTCATACACAATGCGCCCTTAGCATGCCCATAGGCAAGTCCTGTACACTAGTGCAGGAATAATAAAAGGAATGGCAGGGAAGCAGGTTGCTAGTTGCTATGAGCTAATTGATTAGTTACATTAGGCACTAGGGAAGCAACAAGGGTTGGATCGTCAAATATTTGCAAGGTTATGTATCTGTCCTGAACAGGAATGTGCCTGTAGTATTTCAGCAGCAGTCCATGGTAATCACCCATGATATTTGGTCATTGGTCTTTGTTAATTAGGTATACCAGATGGGACAATTGACTTAGAGAGAGGTATATGCAAGCGTGGCTTAACTAAATCTCTACATGGGCATTATGTACTCTAGAGCAGTAATATACCAGGGTTACTTATGACAGTTATGACTAATGTGACAGTTTGCATGAAGCATTAGTTTCACATTGATATGTTAGTAAAAACATGATCAGTAGAAGGATATGCTAGGTAACTCTGGAGCATGATCTCAAGTTTCAGTCCAACCAATAGGAGATAGGGGGTGTCCAGGAATAAGTTTTATACCAGTTAGAGACATATGGGTATTAAGAGCTTTTAAGTATCAGACTCCAAAAGGGTTACTATTAAACTAGTGTATGTATACTCATACCTAGATGGATAAACAAAGTTAAGGTTGGCAATGAAGACTAGTACTCAAAACAGATTAGAAGTAGAAATGACCAAAGGACCCAACAAGTAAAAGTATAAATTGCTCTTGCTTTTATAGATTGTTTGTATTGACATTATAAATGTACAAAACAGGTTACTTGGACCTTGATACGGATTGTAAATCGTACCCGCAGCTCAGGACCACAGGCAAGTATACCTTGCCTTCCTCTACAGTTTTATTTACATGTATTATATTTCATTATCCAGTTTTGATTGTTTATGGACATGTGCTCGTCGTATTATATTATGTTGAGTTTGTTTTCATTGATATGTAACTGTGTTCATGTTTGGCCTTATAGTCACATTTGAAGTTGTTCTCACCAGTACCTTGCTTGGGTCGTGTCATAGAACGAGTGCGTGTAGTGAACTGCTAAATCCTTGATTATCGTTTTATACAACAAGAGAGTCCACACACGGGACGAGGGTTGATCAGTGCATGAAAGAGTCCATACTCGGGACGAGGGTATTTGTCGTGTTCATTGGCACCAGAGAGTCCACACTCGGAACGAGGGTGTTTATCGTGAGCTAACCAGAGAGTCCACACTCGGGACGAGGGTTAGTGCTTAGTTCAAACCCGTGAGTCCACACTCGGGATGAGGGTTTGGTTTCTCTATTGATCTCGTGTTCATTGTTCACTCGGCAGTTCATTTATGCGTAGTTGTTCTAGTGTTCTTGTTCGTAGTCATTTATCGTATTTTCGTCTTTCTTGCTTATTTATTACGCATGATAAAACTGTTAGATAGGCATATTTATATATATCTTGCTATGTCCTCTGAGGACCTGATGATCTCTTCAGGTTAGCTGAGTTTGAGTCAGGAGCAGACGAGCAGGTTTGAATCAGTATCAGATTGCAGTGATTTGCAGTTGAGGTTGTCTTGATTAGCAGGTTGTATTCTGATAGTATATTTCATGTATTTTTCTCTTTCCGTCTATTGGTAGTGGATTTGTCCACTGGACGTAACATTGATTCTTGGAGACATTCAGTTATATTCATTATTGCTCAGTTTTATGTCTTATTCATTGATCTTGGTTGTGACTTGATTATTCTGTGGATGAGATATAGATTACCATGAGATTCTAGACTGCCTTGACTCGTGTATATTAGACAGCATTCTACCGCCGACACTGTGGCGTAGGCTAGGCTTGGATACGCTTCGTATCCGAAATGAGGGTGCGGGTAGTGACAACAAGGACTAGGCGCGCCTGTAGAGTTGAGGCGCGAGTGGAGGCACATCCTTAAGGGGGCATAATTGGCTTAAAGTATAAAGATCGATACGTCTTTTCCCGATGCCATGCTGCTCAGGTTAGGCGTGTATAGCTTATAGCTAGGCTTATTGCTAGAGCAAGGCGCGAGGCACACTTCGATCATTTGGGGTACATGACCCATGCGCCTACAGTCACCTGCACAAACATTGCCAATAATGCCTACAAAGTCATCCTCCTCTGGCTCTACTGATTCATCTTCACCTATTCTACCAGAAGCCTCATCTTCTCTGCCTGTAGCTCGTCTTCATCGTGCATGTCGTGATTATCCCTTGTATGTTGATAGCTACAAAGGACTTACAAGTTATACTCAGTCTCTGGTGGCTCCTATTAATGGGATTCAGATTCCCAAAAATGATGAGGAGGGTCTCAAACATCCCGGTTGGCGTGCTGTTATGAACGAGGAGATGAAAACTCTCCAATAAAATCATACTTAGGACTTGGTCGATTTACCATCCGGTAAACAGGCAGTAGGTTACAAATGGGTATTCACGATCAAGGTGAAACCAGATGGCTCTCTTGATCGTCTAAAAGCTCGTGTGGTGGCCAAAGGATATTCTTTGACATATGGTGAGAATTATTTTGATACCTTCTCTCCAGTTGCCAGAATGACATATGTTTGTGTACTTTTGGCCTTGGTTGTTCGCTATGACTGGCCATTACTCCAGCTGGATATCAAGAACGCTTTCCTTCACGGGGATCTTGATAAAAAAGTATATGTAATGCAACCTTCCGGGTTCGTTGCAAGGGAGGGTAAAGTGTGTCATCTACGGAAGGCTTTCTATGGTCTAAAATAATCACCTCGTGCATGGTTTGGTCGATTTACACATATTGTTATCCAGTTTGGCATGTGTTAATCAAGAAGGATCATTCAGTATTCTATCGACAAACATCAGTTGGAAGGATACTAGTGGGTGTCTATGTTGACGATATTGTAATCACGGGAGACGACAATTAGGGTATATTGCAGGCCTCAAGAAGTTTCTGGAAGAACAATTTCAAACCAAGGATATGGGATCATTGAACTATTTCTTGGACATTGAGGTCACACGGGATAAGTGGGACATTATAATGGCTCAAAGAAAGTATGTACTGGACATACTGAATGACAACTACCTGGCAGTCATAACTCGTTCGAACATCTCTTTCGTAGTTAGTGTTGCAAGTAGATTTATGGCTTCTCCAAGAGTTCCATACTGGTAGACAGTTTTCAGAATCTTGTGCTATCTAGTCAAGAATCCAGGAAAAGGAATTCGAATGGAGAATCATGGATACACTCGTGTTGAGTGCTTTACTGATGCTGACTGGGGTACAAGTCTGACAGATTGACGGTCTACATCTGGCTACTCGGTATTCATTGGCAAAAATTTGGTATCGTGGAAGAGCAAGAAGCAGAATGTAATAGCCCGATCAAGTTCAGAAGCAGAATATCGAGCCATTGCTCATGGCACAACAGAGGTGTTATATATGAAACATCTTATACAAGAATTGGGAAAAGAAGCAGGATCGAGCACAGCAGATATGAGGTATGAAAATCAGTCAGCTATCCATATTGCTACCAATCCTGTATTTCATGAAAGGGCGAAGCATATTAAAATCGACATCCACTTTGTCCGTGATGAGTACACAAAAGGGATGATAAAAATTTACCATATGAGGACCGGTGATCAGATAGTCGATATTTTCACAAAGCCTCTTTTGGGTCATCGGGTTCAATTTCTATGTAACAAGCTGGGCATGATTGACATTTATGCTCCAGCTTGAGGGAGGGTGTTGAGTATATTAATAATAATATTAGTGAGCTTTAGTCCCATATTGCCTAGAACAAAATAGAGAAGGGTTAGCCTCTCTATTTATATGTAACTCTCCTTCATTAATAAATCATCCAATATTCCTCTTTACAGAGGTGTTGTAGAAATGTTTGCGATCGAGTAAATAACGCTACAAACAAATAGATCGAATTGAACTGAAAAATGAAAAGATTTGTACAAGTTATACGTTTCATCACCACTTTGTAGAAAATCATTAGATATGAATATGTCAAATACCTGTGACTCGATTGGTGAAATAATCTTTCATCAAAAAATATATTAAATATTTGAAAGATTTTGAGTCGCACCCTACTTTTTTTTTACCCAAATTCAAGGTACATCCCACACAATTGCCATAATGTAAGATACCCCCCACTTTTGACGAAAACCGTCATTTACAAACGGTCAACTCATTTGACCAATTTTTTTTACCGAGATACCCCTTCTTCTTCTTCCTCACGTGTCTTCCGATGCCCCCCTGTCACTCTCCGTTCCCAGAATACGTATTTTTATACGTGTATTGCTTGAATGTATTTATTTAATAATTATCATGAATTTGCTCTGTATTTAATTCTTTTAATTTTACGCTAATATTTATTTTGCTTTTTACTTTCTGCTTTTATACTCTGCTTAGCTTTGCTTTGGGTTGGTTTATTTTTGGATTTATGATGGTTCATCATGAACCGAACCCAACTCTCCACCTACCAACACCCTCATTTAAGCCCCATCCCCTTTCTCTCTCTTTATTACTTCTTTCTCATTTACTCTTCTTCTTCTTCCTCATAACTCTCTCCACCTACCAAAACCCATAGGCAAGTACACCTTGCTTCCACATGAGAACCCATTTTTATGGTTCAATTATCTTCCTCTCGTAATTCTAAGAGAGTTTAGAACTTAGCATTTTACATTTTGAAGTCTCATTTTTAGTAGATCTAGAAATTACTATTTGTCGGATTTCATTGGTTCTGATCTATCAAACTTCCTTATTTCCAAGTTTTGCTCGTTCCAGATTATTGAGATTGTGTTATACGCCATTCTGACCTATGGAAATTCCATTCTCGGCTTGGACTGAAGGTTTCATGGAATTTTGAGTTCGGGAGGAGTTTTACGCTCACGTTATACATGCCAGCGTAATATCGAGCTCTACGCCTACGATCATTTGTGTCAGCGTGAATCTGTTTTATGCAAGCCGACTTGGCTTGGCGTATTACTTTTACGCATACTCATTCGTGCGTAAACTTAACTCTTTACACGTATCAGTTCACGCGTGATGTTATTTTTACGTGTAACCCTTTTCTTTACGCATAGCTATACCTTTACGCGTATTCCTTGGCTTGGCATAATTTTCTTTACGCGTAATATTATTTTTTTACATGTTACTTTTTACGCATACAAATTCATGCGTAAACTTGACTTTTATGTATACCCTGTTTTACGCGTAATGTTACTTTTACGCGTAACTTCATGTTTTACGCGTACTCTTCTAGTTTAGCGTAAGACAAGTTTTACGCCCAACTCTTTTTTATGCAGGCGAGTTTCTACGCGCAACTTACTCCTTACGCATACTTGCTTTTGTTTGCCATGAAATATAAAAGAACAGAACAATTATCGGAGGACTGGACTTTTACTTCACAATACAAACTCGCTTGTACAAAGAGAGCCTAGGGACGAAAACCTAGGTACAGCAATCTAAGTACAATTGTTTATTTTAGATTCTGGAGGGTGACGATAGAGGCTCGGGAAAGCGATGGCCGCTCTGCCTTACTCCTTGGACGATCGGGTGCAGCTTTTTGGCTCTGTAGAAGAACTGCTTGGCGTTGATGAAGAAATGCTCTCTCTTCAGGCTCTCTGGCTCTCTATGTGCATCTGTCTCTGTCTCTGTATATGTCTCTCTATATCTCTCTATGTGTGTCTCTGTGTATATCTATTGCAAGGGAATGGCACCCTGCTATTTATAAGAGTGGGGGCCTCATCAGGGTTTACAATGATTGCCCATTCTTGGAAGTCGGCGGCTAAGGATCATTGGATCTGGGTCGTTCATCGAGATTTGAGCAATAAATATAATTGCATCAAATCTTTTGTGGGTAATTAATACTGATTGACATAAATCCTCCTGATTTGTCATGCCAACCTCGGATTCCTCGACACGTGTCTTTAATTGGCTTATTTGTAAATGATCTGATTTGATCCCAATATTTTATTAGGATTTGCTGAGAGATTTCGATCAATCTGATGCCACGTGCCCTGCTATCATGCCACGTATCATAATAGCAAAAATCTGAGCCGCAGGAAAGTTGGGCCGCATAAAGCTGGCCACGTGTCCAGGCTGCCTAAGAGTGGCCCCCCAAAACATTTGGACCGTATGGTATGATTTGAGCCGCATGAGTGTGGATGACCGCATGAGTGAACCGTATAGAGATAGTCCTCGTGAGCCGCATGAGGATGGTCTTCGTGAGCCGCATGGGGGAGTCCTTCATGAGCCGCATGGAGTTAGTCTTTATGAGCCGCATTGGGCTGGTCTTCGTGAGCCGCATGGGACTGGTCTTCGTGAGCCGCATGGGGGAGTCTCCGCTTGGGCCGCATACAACTGTCCACGTGTCAAAGCCGCATGACAGTTTCTGAATCTCGGGAGATTGTGTCAGAGATTTTCATCGCTTTCCAAGGAATCCGTCATTATGAGGGAGTCATAATGATATCTTCGTGTTAGAACTGTCACCTCGTCAAAGCTGTCAACCGTCAAGGCATTTAATGCAAAAACGAGAGAGCTGTTTGTAGGCCATATGGCTCCTCTTTGAGCCGCATAGGACTTGTTTGAGCCGCATAGACGCTCGAGCCGCATGGATACTTGAGCCGTATGAACTCTCTGAACCGCAGGGGGCTCTCTGACTGCATAGATCTTTCTTTATTCTTTTCCATGCTTCTACAAGTCTCCCTTCAAAGTTTTCAATTTGCAAAATTGAAATACTTTGAATAAGAAGCATGGCCATGTATTCTTCTGGCCGCATATGATGTTTCGGCCGCATGGATGTTTCGGCCGCATGGATGTCTCGGCCGCATTGAGTCAATCAGTTGCAGGGACTTTTAGGGCCGCATAGCTCCTTGCCACGTGTACGCATCATTAATTGTCTCGATTTCATTTTAGTGCCGTCTTTAGAGGAGATCCCAAGGGTCGGCTCATTAAATCTTTTGGATTTTATGCTCTGGGTGAATCTCCTTTATGAGAGAGGGGACGAAATCCGAGGAGTCGGTTTCATCTTTTTCGAGGTGGTTATCAATCTACGTGTTCCCTCCTCTCTTGTCTTCCTATAAATAGGAGGAGTTTGAGAGAGAAAACTTCTTTACTTTCTCCTTCACTTCGAAATTTCCCTACTCCATTGTCATCTTCTTCTTTAATTGCCAATGGCTCCCAAGAAGACCGTTGCGGCTAAGGGCAAGAAGGCGGCATCTTCGTCGAAGAAGACTGCCTCTACTTCAACCGAGGCCGTTCCTCCGTCGGCCGTCGTGCCTGCAGCTCACCCTGACGTCCATCCTCCCATTGCTGGTAAGGACTTTATGTGGTTCTGAAGAACCCTAACTGCCATGGCTACGTAGCATGCTTTATGCATGAGCCTTTATTTTTATGTGAGTTGCATGTTCGTCCTATGGTCGAGCCGCGAGCCGCATAAGAATAGCCACTGTGGCCGCATATGCGCTTTGCCAACAAAGCCGCATAAGCTACACTGAGCCACATAGATTCGCACGCATATGTTTTTCACGTGGTCCGCACGAACTTATCCGATCCCTGCGGGCTTTATGAAGTACCGCCGCATGACCCTTTTTTTAAGTGGAACCGCATGAATGTTCTACTGAGCTTGAGCCGTATGAAGCTTCTGTAAGTTGGAGCCGCATAAGCGTTCTCCTGACCTGCATGAGGCTTCGGTGAGCTAGAACCGCATAAGTGTTCCCCTAAGCCGCATGAGGCTTCAGTAAGCTGGAGCCGCATAAGTGTTCTCCTGAGCCGCATGAGGCTTTGTTAAGTTGGAGCCGTATGAGCTCGAAAGCACCCATTAGTTCCTTTTTGTCCATCCTTCTAATTTATCTTTTTCTGTCTTCTCCTCAGTGAATTTGCCGGTTAACGCTGCTGGAGAGCTCCTGGTAGGCAGCGCCCAAGCCGCTCTGGGCTATAGGTACGACCATATAGTCCAATACATGGCTGACCAGTTTCCGAGTGACGAGCCCCCGACGAGATCGAATGCCCTCAAGAATCAGCCTTTCTATTTTCTTAATGCTATGATGAACTCGGGGAAATTAGAAGGGGAATACTTGAAGCCCGCATTCTTCTTTGGAGACGCCTTGACTGTGAAGAACGGTCAGATTCTTGAGGTGTCAGAGAGCTGGAGTTTTGTTTCTAACGGAATGGCGATCCGTATTCCCTAGATGGAGCGTCACTTCCCTTTATCCTGGTTCAATATGCTTCCACTGTACCGAAAGATGGAAGATTCTTTAACTCCTACCCGAAGTGGGATGTTCGTGGGAGACATCCATTATAACAACAGCCTGAAGTTGGTGTGTGCAGGCAAGGTGCACACCAGCTGTTTTGTAATGGGGTTGGCCCCGGGTACGTTCTTGAATATGCCGGGTCCCAATTTCACATTTTCCACAGCCGACACCTTTATGAACCAACTTGCTCGGAAGGGATCCTATCCCATTGGTCGATTGATGCTCCCCAGCTGGATACATCCGATCCCCTCGTGGACCAATCTGTCTACGTGGATTTTGCAAAAGTATGAAGCCTTTCTGTACGAGATTGGTCTTTACCATGCTATTCGGGGCACCAGCCATGGTTTTCCTATAAATAAGAGATTGTTTATATCTCTGCTGGAGATGTATAATACCGTACGGGGACCTTCTATACGCCCGTAGGAAAAATGGGGCTTGCGCTCCACGAAATGCATGCGATCTCCAAGCTTCCTTGGGGGGACGAAGCTTTTGAGGCGTATACTCCCACGAACGAGGAGTTCGAAGAGTTGGAAAGGCGGTATCCAGGCTTCGTGGCTCTTTATCAAGAGATATTGTGCCATTATAGCACATGTCATCAAATAGCCAAGAAGGAGAACAGCTCGGAAGGGAATGCCCCTCATACCAGGGACTGGGTGCGCTATCTCTTCACGACGGATGCCTCAGGTCAAGTTACTCCTCGCAGTCCTAAAACCCGGGAGGCGGTAGAAGTCTTAGTGTCGTCAGCTAAGAGTGTAAAACCCCTAAATTTCTACTATAATTTTTTTTATTTTTTTATTAATATTTGTACGGATTTAAAATTTTGTATTGTACGTCGCGTAGTCGTATTTTACGTCGCGCACGAAATTTTATTTTTGCTCGACGAGTGCGAATATGTGCGAGCGTACATATTTTAGAAAAATATTTTTATTTGTTATTTTATAGTTTCAAAATAATATATGCAGTAATTATTTTACTATCAATACAAAGTTGTAATTTTATTTACTAAAGGCCTTCATTTATGCAATTATTAAAAATAATTAATATTTCATTGTATACTAGAAAAGCATAATTTTGTAAAAATAATTATGCGTACATAGCTCATAATCAATTATTAGTTATTTTTAAATAATAAGGTAATTTTCAAAATTATTATTATAATATTTTTTGAAAGCATATTTTGAAATTTTGTGACAATGTAAATTTTGATTTAATTTTAAGGATTGATTTAAATAAGTAAATTAATACCTATATTTGAATTTGATTTGTTTTTTTAAACTAAAAGAATTAAATTAGATTTAAATTTGGATTTTGATTTGTATTTGGATTTGGTTTGATTTTAAATTAAAGTAGGAATTATCTACTAGGGTTTTAAACCAATCCTAATCCTTATCTAATTGGGAATTCCCACATCCTATAAATAGGCAGGTACTCCTCCAATATTTTTTACAATATTCCTCCAAATTTCCAACACAAGTGTCGTGCATCGTGTCTGTGTCACCTTTTGTTTCCCACCATAATTCCTATTACAATTATAATTCTTCCCGACCCCGTGTCCGACAAACCGGACACAAATCCAGCATACAGACCCCCTATCGTGTTGGACACATCCCGACACGACCATCTAAACCTATTCTAGCCGTCACCGCCATCATACACCTACCGCCGCACCACGACACCCCGACTCCCCGAGCCCCTCGACCATCACAGCACCACCTCCAGACCACAGCAAACTACCACCACCACTACCAGGGCCCCTGGCCACCAGATCCGACCCACGCGCCATCGCCACCGCCGGAAAAATCCAACGTCAGCCAACTTTCCATCACCGCCACCGCAGCCGTTGCCGTTACCGTCGGTGCCACCACCAATAACCACCACAGCGCAAAAATTTCCAAGACAAACCCATAAACCTACATACCTGACCGCCACGACGCCGCGTCGAGCCGGCGAGCGGCCACAGCGGACCGCCTCGCCCGCGTCTTCGCCGTTCTCCGCCGGAAAAACCCTCTTCCAGAAACTCCCCCGCGCCGCGCCCGGCCTCGCCTCCGGCCGGCTACAACCACCCCAAACGCCAAACCCTCTTCTCCTCTCTCTACACTCGATCCCTTCGCCGCAACCGCGGCCAACGCCGCGCTCCCCACGCCGGCCGACCGCCTGAGCGCCCAGCCCGCCGCCGACTACGAGCCCGACCAAAAAACCCCCCTTTTCCTCTCCGCCACCTCCCACAGCCGCGGATCCCCGGCGCCACCTTGTCTCCTCCCCGTCTCCGCCAGATCCGCGTCCGCCGACGACCCCCTTCGACCTCCGCCTACTTCCGCGCCCTCGCCGCGCGCAGCTCCGACCCCGGCGCCCGACAGCCGCCCACCGCCCACTGAACCGTCACGCCGACCCCTTCTCTTCTCTCCGACGACCTAGCCACCGCACGCGCGGCCGCGCCCTCCACGAACCCGCGCCGTCCGCCGACCCGAACTTCCTCTCTCCTCCGCCGGAGTAGCCGAGCCCACGCCTCGCTCTTCCCCCTCGTCCCTCTCTCGATCTGTCCCGCTCTCTCGATCCTCTCTCGTCTCTCTCCTTCTCGTTCTCCCCTCTCTTCTTTGATTTTTTTTGAGTTGAGTTCAGCTGTCTCATGGAGGAGCAGCAATCACTTGTTATTTTTATTATTTATTTATTTAATTTATTCTTTTAATTTGATCATTTTTATTAATTAATTATTTAATTCTTTCTTTTTTTGGTTTGTACTGTTGTTAGGTATTAGCATCATTATTATTTTTATCATTGTAATTACCATTATTATTATTATTATTATTTTTATTATTGTTATTATTATTATTATATTTATTATCATTATCATTATCATTATTATTATTATTAATAATCTTCTTCTTCTTCTTATTGTTATTAATCTTATAAATTATTATTTTTATTATTAATAATATTATTATTATCATAATTGCTATTTTGATTATTATTATGCTAGTGTGTTCCTTTTACGAACTATATGTTAGTTTGTTAGCATTATTAAATAGGAATTATAAATACTTATGGGAAGCTTTCAAAACTATTATTATTATTATCATACTTTTGGTAACTAAGATTTTGTTATTATTTGTTACTATAAATAACTGATTTTTGCGTAATTAGGTATAATAATCTTTTCAAATTATTTTGTAAAAATATAGGTATATGGTTATATAAATATTTGGTTTGGCTTATATTTCAAAATATGGTTTTAAAATTTTAATTTCTAGATTATTAAAGAAATATTTTGACCCGTGAAAAATATAGTTCTTGCCTATAATTTCATCTTGACAAACTTAGAATTTCTAGCCTAAAAATATTTTGGGCTAATAAAAAAATATAGTTTCCAAATTGTTTTCATATATTTACGTAAAATTTATTTTTAGTTTTTCTTTTTCGTTTCTTAAGTATATTATTATAAATAGTTTTCTAAAAATCATAAATATTTCATTATCCATTTTCTTTGATTTTCTCCTTTCCATGACCAATCACGTTATTTCTATTCCTTCGCAAATTTCGAGACTACCGTATGTCCACCCTAACTAATTTGACCCTTCCGGACTCAATGACACGATTCGTGCCACCATCAGAGGTCTCCTTGTGTAGTTGTTACACCAAAGTTGCCGATCGTGCCACATTGATTATCGCAGCACACCAGGCGCTCTACCAGGCAAGACACCTTGCCATTAGCTGTTTAATTATTTTAGCTCATATTTCATGCATTACTTATTTTTTTTATGTAAAATAAACTGTGATACATGGCATAACTGTTCATTTATATTTTCTGCTGTGTATTATTTTTCTTACAAATTAAACCTAGATTTAAGGGACCACCTGGTGTGTCGCATTCATTGGCCTTGACACGTTGTAAACACGAAGTTATGAGTCGCATGTAGAACACGGAAGTGCGTAATTGGCTGGCCACCAGTACGTACAAGCCGTGCGATAGGAATAACCGCTAATAGAGGTTGCATGCTAGTTTGACTTAGCGGTTATAGTGGTTTGTGTTGTGGATACAACACAGTAGGCATTGGGCGGGGAGGACAATTCCTTAGCGTATGGGCTTCGATGCACTTCCCTTGTGACCCGGACTCTCCGCTGGAGATACGGGATTGATGACCCATGCTCTTCCTGCTGGGGTGTCACGACCCGGTCCCAATTGCTTGGGTCGAATCGGATCATGCCCAGCCTGCACCGTTGTTGAGACGGCGGCAGTAAGCTGTTCAGTAGCAGGTAACCATACAACAACACTATATTTGTCACAACTCAACATTCAGAAATTTAAAACTTTATTAAACTTTTACATGAAATAAAAGATACAACTTAAACCATTTTTTTTATACATCATGAATAAAAGAAAACTCTAGGCAAACAGCTCAGCAATCTCGAATTCCTCGTCTTGGGATCGCGTAACAAAGCCTCATCAGTGATACCTAAAATGTTGGGTCTCCAGTCAGGAGGGAGCAAAGTACAATTACGAATATCCAATAATTCAAATAATAATTTGAAATTTGCAATGTTAAACAATTTGAAATACTTTAACAATATTTTTCACAATTCTACAATTGAAAACAATGTGATTTGAGTAGGTAACGAACTATGACCGGCTTGGGATGATTCAATTATATCCTAATGATACGGTCCGGCCTATCCTCGTGTATAGGAGGAATCAGCTCGCACAATCAATGATGCAATATAGGGGTATTGGTCATAGACGCTACACTACTCCCCCAATATCCCGAGTCAATCAGATTCAATCAATGAGTCAATATTCGAACTCTAGGAGAGAGTTCCGTGTAGCAATGTGGTTTAAAATTGCAATAAAACAATTACTAGATAAATTACCAAATAAACATAACTGCACTTGCCTTGTATTAGATTGACTGGAAGAACGAGTCGGTACCGAGGAGGAACGTCAGTTGTAACTTCGAGTTCCTACAGTTAAGAACTCGACTTAGATCCTTGAATAACCAGACTAAGTGTGCTAGTTGCAATCTCTAGTAGACCTATCCTAGTCAGGTTTTAAGTTGTATTTATTTACAGCTAACGATTACGTCGCAACTACGTGCGTTGATTAACCGGTTAATTGGATTATTTGGAAAATCACAAGAATCGATTACAATTTTGGAAAACTTTGTGTTTTCATAATATGTATATAAAATACAGTTTCTTTTAGTGACAAACAGTGAATTAATAATATTTTATTTATTTTAGCTAAACTCGTATTTAAGCCGTAAATTACGTCCTACTACGAATATGAAATCAATCCAAACCACCCAAATTTACATCCACCAGAAAAGAAAAGAAAACAAACTACGCTACACAAATACATGGGCACAGCTACTGGTCCTAGGGTGGGCTTATGCCCGATACATCTTTCTTTTACATTAAATAAGAAAATGACTGAATTATTAAATAATTTAAAGTGCAGGAAAAAAATAGATATCTAATATAAATAGCCCAATATTAAAAATAATAAGAAGAAGCTAGGAGTCTCAGACTCGGTCCATTCCTCAAATTTTGGTTTATGCCTCAACGTCCGGTCGGACCGGTGCGTTTGCATTTCGCCGGGGCCCACAGACCGGTACGGTCGTCGCCCGAAAATCGGTTTTAGTATATCATTTCGAAAGCCAGTTTTGAAA
The DNA here is from genome assembly GCA_029216955.1 of Iris pallida. Lineage (NCBI taxonomy): Eukaryota > Viridiplantae > Streptophyta > Magnoliopsida > Asparagales > Iridaceae > Iris > Iris pallida. Next base: position 35,152 of record JANAVB010004302.1, on the reverse strand, counting down.
TTAATAAAAATATAATTTTGTAAAAATTGGGCAGCACTTCCTCTATTCCGGAACAAACCCAAAACTGGGAAGTGCGACAACAAATTCCTGCAAATAATTTCCAACCCAAATAATCCACATAAATCCACCAAAATAATTTCCACACCACAGAAATAATTCCAACACCACCAAATAATTCCCGAAAAGTCCGGGAATCCAATATCAACCAATTCACACCAACCCAGCAAGTAAAAACACAGGAAATCAAACTAACGCAGCTAACGAAAATTATAACGCAGCTAACCGGATTCCCGAAAGGGAATCGGGGGACCGATCTATCATCATCGACTCTACGGGGGACGAACTACTGTGACTATCCAGAAATTACCAGTTTCCGTTGGCGGGGAGCCGCGGGAAAAATCTCGGGAAAGAAATCCGAACTAAGTCGGCAGCAGGACGAAGATCCCGACTCAACCACGCACAGCAAAGGGGCGCGGAAAAGTCAACGGAAGAGGGGATTGGCCACGATGAAGTCCGCGGACAGAACTCGGGAACGAAATTGGAAAGCAACGGTCCACGGGAACCACGACCGAGAGTGCAGACAACGGAAACAGAACCCGTGGGAAGCACGGAAAACTCGCGGAAGGCAGCGGAGCTCGGGACAGAGCCGCTGGAGGCGGAGCCGAGGTGGATCGGACAGCGACGAAGGGGCGTCGGTGCCGGAGGGCGCGCACAGAGCGGTCAGCCTAGGGCACACCGAGAGGTACGGTCGTCGGACGGCGGGCGACGGTCAGCGCCGGCCGGAAAGACCACGCGGGGCGGCGCCAAGGGCACTGGAGGGAGGTCGGCGGGGCGGATCCCGCGGGGACAGCGCGGGGGCGCGCGCACAGGTGGGCGGCCGGAGGCGTGGGGCGCCGCGGGAAGCGCGCTGGACGGGGAACGGCGGGGAGCCGCGCGCGGTCGGGGGTCGCCGGAGGAAGCTTCGGCCGCGGGATTGGGGGTTAGGGATTTTGGAAAAAGGAAAAGTGGTAGGGGTGATAGAGGTGGTGAAGAAGAGGGTTTTAAATAGGTGATGGGTTTGGGGGTTACCAGAAGAGGAAGAGAGAGGGTGCCCGTAGGTTTCGGAAGAGCAAAGATCGGCCAACCCAAAACACTTCAGTTCTCCAACAGAGATGAGATGAGAGTATAACTCTCTCTCTATCAAAATGAACCAACAGAGAAATGAGAGTCTAAAAAAAACTAATGGTTAATGGCTAAATGGATCATGGCCCTTAAAGGATTTTAGGTACAAAGTTATAATGGATTGTGGTTTATGTGAAATGGATTCAGGCCTAAAAGATGGACTTTAACTTATGGTTAAATAATGACTTTAGGCCAAAATAAAATAAAAACTTCAACTAAATCATTTTATTTTATTTTTTTTATTTGTAAAATAGCTTTAATTTCTTTAGAAAATTATAATTATTATTATTATTATTTTTTTAAACTAAAACTAATTTAAAAATGTTAGGTTTTAGGTTCAGGTCTGGGTTGTCAATCAAAAATCCAAGTAAATTATTTTGGAAATAATTTTCACAATTTTTTAACAAAATCACTTTTAAAATGCGGTCTAAAATTTGCAGGTCTCACAACCTTCCCTCCTTAGAAAATTTCGTCCTCGAAATTTAAAGTAAGGGTAGGAGAAACAAACGGCTACAGGTACCACGCCCGTAACTCAGGTCCAACAATAAGAATTTTCAAGGCAGTCATGGATGAGACGGTTTAGGGACAAGTTTTATTTATGATATCATCCATGTAGAAAAATACAAAAGCGAACCAAAGTACACGAGGTTGATCAGACCATCATGCACCGGTCCTGATTAGACAATATATTAGTGAGTGCACCTAATAAAATACCGTCATGATCAAGCTTGACAAAAAGATAGCTTGCAAAACTAGGCTAATTTAGCAGCATTGGTCAAATTTAGAACGGGGAAAGAAAAGATAAGGAATAAGAGTTTAAATGATGGCTCAAATTCTGATCTTCTTCCTAACTCTGACTAGGCTTGCAACTGGTTTCTTTGGCACTGAAAGGTTGAGTCCAAACTTGAGCTCTGAATTATCCAAAATGTGACTCGGATCCGAAATGTAGCATCTGAGCTATGACGTAGAAGACGTTGCGCACTCTCAAGATTAACTGGTAGAACTAACTGGTATGCTACTTCCAACGCGTCTTAAACTTCAAATGGCCTGATGTATCTGGCCTCAAATTCCAGCTCCGTTAAAACTGATTGTTCCTCTGGTAGGAAAACTTCACCAAATGCAATTTGGTCTTCCCAAGACCTACCAAATTCTAAGACGCAAAATCCCAATACATCTTCAAGCATCTGGATTGACCTCTCTGATTGCTCGTCCCGCTGTACTCCATGAATCCGGTAAATGTGCCTCTCGTACAATGCTGCCCACTTCTTAGTGGATAAACCAACTTTGAAGGAAAACAAAGTGTGCCGACTTAGTCAGTCGGTCCACTATAATCCAATTGGTGCCCTTCCCTCCTTGGGAACAAGGCAATCCTTACTCAAAGTTCATTGTTATATGCTTCTACTCCCACTCCGAATTGTCCAGCGGCTCCAACAAACTTGTTGTTCTCTTGCTAAATTCCTCATGTTGACAAAATCCCATACCTGGAATTGTCCTTCTTTATTCCATAACACCAATCAATGGAGGCATATTTCGATACATCTTATTATCTCCTGAATATATGGATTACTGCGACTGGTGCATTTCTTTCATCAACTCGTTCCTCCGTTTGTCAGCCGATACGCAAAGTCTCGCACCATTCTTCAGAGTTCTACTGCTGATCAATTTAGAAACCCTCAAGTGTTCTTGCCAACACTTGATCTCTAAGCCTGCAAAGTGTCTTGTTTTAAAACTACGTCCTCTTGATTTTTTTTTTTTCTTCAGCTTCGAACTTCATAAATACTGAATCAGTATCCAGCTCCGTCCTTCTATCTCCAGGTAGTGTAACCTCCAGTCCAAACTTCTCGATGTCTTCTAGTAGGTGTTAGTCTTTGGTTAAGAACTTCGCCATCAGTATCGACCAAGTGCATCAGCGACCACATTAGCCTTACCTGAAAGGTACTGCAGGTTGATTTTGAAATCCTTCATCTGCTTCAGCCAGCTTCCTAGTCTAACATTCAGCCCTTTCTGAGTGAAGACATATTTCAGACTTTTGTAGTCCGTATAAGTTTTCACTCCCTTTCCATAAAAATCATGTTTCCATAGTTTCAAAGTAAAGATAATTGCAGCAAATTCCAAATTAGGCGTGGGATGATTCTTCTAATGAGTCTGTAGTTGTCTACACGTGTAAGCAATTACTTTCCCATGTTGTTGAAGAACACAACCCAGTCCTTTTCCAGAGGCATTACTGTAAATTGAGAACCCACCGGTTCCTGCGGGTAGCGCAAGGATTGGTGTAGTGGTAAGTCTCTTCTTCAGCTTCTCAATGCCGCATGGCAAACTTTCGTTCAGAATGAACTCTTCATTCTTCCAAGTGAGCTTCGTCATTGACTCAGCAATCTTGGCAAAAATTCTGCACGAACTTCTGATAGTAGCCGGCCAAGTTCAAGGATCTTTCGAATTGAACTTGGGGTATACCACTCTTCAACAACAGCTATCTTCCATCGAAATTTCTTCTCTTGACCACATGGCCAAAAGTCCACCTTGTCAAAAATCCACGTTCAGATAATTACCATAAAACTTCTTTTTCCTCAAAGTTCTAAAACTTCCTCAGGTGTTCTTCATGCTCTTCTTCAATCTTCCAATATATCAGAATATTATCTATGGAGAAGATGAACTGACTCAAATACTCATGAAAGATCTGTTCATGAGATTCATGAACACAGCAGAAGCACTTGTCAGTCTAACGTCCTGACCAAAGAAAACTACCCATACTTGATGTTTGAACGCCGCCTTTGGAAATGTCCTCTTTCCTGACTTTGGTTTGATGGTAGTCAAATCTTAAGTCAAACTTCGAAACACCCTAACTTCACACAAATAGATCAAACAGATCCTCGATCCGGGCAGAGGGTACTTGTTCTTTAGTGTCTGATAATTTGATGCACATCCATTGTTCCATCCTTCTGGGGCATATACAAGATAGATGCTCCTAAGGTAAAGTTCCACTCTGAATAAATCCTAAAGCCTTCAGTTCATCGATCTGGTCCTTCATCTTCTATGATCTTCGAGTCTGAATCATGCCTTATTGTAAGGGGCAGGGTCTGCTAGATAGGAAAAGGGTCCTTAGATTGTGGTCTAACAGGTGTTGCTGGGTTAGGAGCTCTGGTTTGATAGAAAGATAAGGGGCAGTCCTTTACCCGATGTTCAGTAGATCCACATGCCAAACATTGTCCCAATCTCTTGTGGCAACTAACGGCCTGATGATCAGGCCTCTTGCAATAGTTACAAGCCCAAAGCTTCTTACGACAAGGCTGCCGAAAAGTAGAGTACTTGATGGGACCCCAAATATCTTCTAGATTCAAGGGTATCCTTCCTAGGGCAAAAGTTCTGCTCTAACTTGGTTGGAGGTAACTAAGGCTACGTCATTGACGTTCTTCTTGTCTTCTCTCGTGATATTCTTCTGTTCCTGCTGGGCTTCAACTTGTGCTTTCTGGATCTCCATGATTTCTTGAAATAGGACAACCATTTGGAAGATGATTGCTGGTACTAGTGGAGCAACAAAAATGAATACTCCACCAAGGAAATGCAATTCAGTTTGAGATGAGGTAGGAATTGCCAGTGTAGAAAAAACTTCACTGGATGCATTATGGGGACGTTCAATCAGCCGCAAGGGAAAGGACCCTGGGCTTGGTTGAGGAGATGGGGTATGATCTGGAGATAACACCTCATCGCCAGCATGATTTGGTCAACGGTCATTCTCTGGAAGGTTTAGGACGCACACATAAGCAAGGTAGCCTACCGGTCTATAATCAAGCAAAAATATTTATTTATAATATATTTCGGTCCTATGTTGTGACAAATTGATGTTCTAGTATTCTAATTGTTTCTAGGTATGTTTTCCTAAGTTGTTGTTCAGACCTGCATGGGCCACCACTAAAAACATGTCACGACCCAGTCCCAATTGCTTGGGTCGAATCGGATCATGCCCAGCCTGCACCGTTGTTGAGACGGCGGCAGTAAGCTGTTCAGTAGCAGGTAACCATACAACAACACTATATTTGTCACAACTCAACATTCGGAAATTTAAAACTTTATTAAACTTTTACATGAAATAAAAGATACAACTTAAACCATTTTTTTTTATACATCATGAATAAAAGAAAACTCTAGGCAAACAGCTCAGCAATCTCGAATTCCTCGTCTTGGGATCGCGTAACAAAGCCTCATCAGTGATACCTAAAATGTTGGGTCTCCAGTCAGGAGGGAGCAAAGTACAATTACGAATATCCAATAATTCAAATAATAATTTGAAATTTGTAATGTTAAACAATTTGAAATACTTTAACAATATTTTTCACAATTCTACAATTGAAAACAATGTGATTTGAGTAGGTAACGAACTATGACCGGCTTGGGATGATTCAATTATATCCTAATGATACGGTCCGGCCTATCCTCGTGTATAGGAGGAATCAGCTCGCACAATCAATGATGCAATATAGGGGTATTGGTCATAGACGCTACACTACTCCCCCAATATCCCGAGTCAATCAGATTCAATCAATGAGTCAATATTCGAACTCTAGGAGAGAGTTCCGTGTAGCAATGTGGTTTAAAATTGCAATAAAACAATTACTAGATAAATTACCAAATAAACATAACTGCACTTGCCTTGTATTAGATTGACTGGAAGAACGAGTCGGTACCGAGGAGGAACGTCAGTTGTAACTTCGAGTTCCTACAGTTAAGAACTCGACTTAGATCCTTGAATAACCAGACTAAGTGTGCTAGTTGCAATCTCTAGTAGACCTGTCCTAGTCAGGTTTTAAGTTGTATTTATTTACAGCTAACGATTACGTCGCAACTACGTGCGTTGATTAACCGGTTAATTGGATTATTTGGAAAATCACGAGAATCGATTACAATTTTGGAAAACTTTGTGTTTTCATAATATGTATATAAAATACAGTTTCTTTTAGTGACAAACAGTGAATTAATAATATTTTATTTATTTTAGCTAAACTCGTATTTAAGCCGTAAATTACGTCCTACTACGAATATGAAATCAATCCAAACCACCCAAATTTACATCCACCAGAAAAGAAAAGAAAACAAACTACGCTACACAAATACATGGGCACAGCTACTGGTCCTAGGGTGGGCTTATGCCCGATACATCTTTCTTTTACATTAAATAAGAAAATGACTGAATTATTAAATAATTTAAAGTGCAGGAAAAAAATAGATATCTAATATAAATAGCCCAATATTAAAAATAATAAGAAGAAGCTAGGAGTCTCAGACTCGGTCCATTCCTCAAATTTTGGTTTATGCCTCAACGTCCGGTCGGACCGGTGCGTTTGCATTTCGCCGGGGCCCACAGACCGGTACGGTCGTCGCCCGAAAATCGGTTTTAGTATATCATTTCGAAAGCCAGTTTTGAAATTAATAAAAATATAATTTTGTAAAAATTTGGGCAGCACTTCCTCTATTCCGGAACAAACCCAAAACTGGGAAGTGCGACAACAAATTCCTGCAAATAATTTCCAACCCAAATAATCCACATAAATCCACCAAAATAATTTCCACACCACAGAAATAATTCCAACACCACCAAATAATTCCCGAAAAGTCCGGGAATCCAATATCAACCAATTCACACCAACCCAGCAAGTAAAAACACAGGAAATCAAACTAACGCAGCTAACGAAAATTATAACGCAGCTAACCGGATTCCCGAAAGGGAACCGGGGGACCGATCTATCATCATCAACTCTACGGGGGACGAACTACTGTGACTATCCAGAAATTACCAGTTTCCGTTGGCGGGGAGCCGCGGGAAAAATCTCGGGAAAGAAATCCGAACTAAGTCGACAGCAGGACGAAGATCCCGACTCAACCACGCACAGCAAAGGGGCACGGAAAAGTCAGCGGAAGAGGGGATTGGCCACGATGAAGTCCGCGGACAGAACTCGGGAACGAAATTGGAAAGCAACGGTCCACGGGAACCACGACCGAGAGTGCAGACAACGGAAACAGAACCCGTGGGAAGCACGGAAAACTCGCGGAAGGCAGCGAAGCTCGGGACAGAGCCGCTGGAGGCGGAGCCGAGGTGGATCGGACAGCGACGAAGGGGCGTCGGTGCCGGAGGGCGCGCACAGAGCGGTCAGCCTGGGGCACACCGAGAGGTACGGTCGTCGGACGGCGGGCGACGGTCAGCGCCGGCCGGAAAGACCACGCGGGGCGACGCCAAGGGCACTGGAGGGAGGTCGGCGGGGCGGATCCTGCGGGGACAGCGCGGGGGCGCGCGCACAGGTGGGCGGCCGGAGGCGTGGGGCGCCGCGGGAAGCACGCTGGACGGGGAACGGCGGTGAGCCGCGCGCGGTCGGGGGTCGCCGGAGGAAGCTTCGGCCGCGGGATTGGGGGTTAGGGATTTTGGAAAAAGGAAAAGTGGTAGGGGTGATAGAGGTGGTGAAGAAGAGGGTTTTAAATAGGTGATGGGTTTGGGGGTTACCAGAAGAGGAAGAGAGAGGGTGCCCGTAGGTTTCGGAAGAGCAAAGATCGGCCAACCCAAAACACTTCAGTTCTCCAACAGAGATGAGATGAGAGTATAACTCTCTCTCTATCAAAATGAACCAACAGAGAAATGAGAGTCTAAAAAAAACTAATGGTTAATGGCTAAATGGATCATGGCCCTTAAAGGATTTTAGGTACAAAGTTATAATGGATTGTGGTTTATGTGAAATGGATTCAGGCCTAAAAGATGGACTTTAACTTATGGTTAAATAATGACTTTAGGCCAAAATAAAATAAAAACTTCAACTAAATCATTTTATTTTATTTTTTTTTATTTGTAAAATAGCTTTAATTTCTTTAGAAAATTATAATTATTATTATTATTATTTTTTTTTAAAACTAAAACTAATTTAAAAATGTTAGGTTTTAGGTTCAGGTCTGGGTTGTCAATCAAAAATCCAAGTAAATTATTTTGGAAATAATTTTCACAATTTTTTAACAAAATCACTTTTAAAATGCGGTCTAAAATTTGCAGGTCTCACATGGGGCCTCTGGTGCCCAAAGGGGGACTATGCCGATCCTATTCAGCCAGGGCCCATGCGTAGGAAGGATTGTTTTTAACAATATTTCACTTAGAATGGTAGGCTACCCTATCCGTTAGGTACGAGTACTTTTGGTTTGGGTACTTGTATCTGACCGTGACTTGGAACCATAACTTGTCGCAGATTAGTTCGTCACATCTTGTCCTTGTTTGGTTGTAGGTGTGACTTACTACTTCGATGAGAAGGTATTGAACCTTGTTGGGGTCCGGATACCATATCGGATTCTTAGCATGGAAAGGTATGTCGTCGTGAATTAGTTTACCATCTCCTGTCCTTGTTTGGTTGGGGGGATGGTACGCTCGTTCAGTAGGTGCATATTGGACCATGTTATAATTCGATTGACTTATTTATTTGAGCAATATTTATTCAGTTTATATGGCATGCTATTATGTGTCTTGTTACGTCCCTCTGAGGACCTGGTTATCTCTCCAGGTGTGTGCTATTGTCTTTCGCAGGTGTTCTAGCTCTAGCCATGATCTTCGCTATTTTTTCGAGGATGATTGCACTTGGATCGTCTTCGCTTCGCTCGCCACTCATTTAATTTTCTATGTACTTTTCCTTATTTTATTGGTAGTGGATTTGTCTCCGCCCAACATATTGTATCAAGACAAATTCATAGTGATTATATAATATCTTTTATTCTTGTGGATGATATTAGTTATGGTTCTACTGCATTTTACAGCTTATGTATTCATACGAGGGTTCCATATATTGGAGTATACTTCGTACGAATACAGCTGGCATGTCTACGTTCTTAGTCCTACGTATTTTGGGACTGGAGCGTTACATGTTTTTGTGGTGGCCCATGCATGTCAGATAAATTGTTTGGTTACTTTACCGTACCAAGCAAGCCTGCGTATAGGATTAGAAGTTTAGGATCTCATCCACATACTTGACCTCTTTCCTTGATTTTATCTACCGTTTGACTCATCAATTGTATCTTGCTTGCTTCCTTCCATCCCTATCCTTATCTTCCCTTCGTGCTTGCTAGAAATTGACCCTACTAGTTAGTTGTCCCAAAACACCATTAGTTAAATTCTTTAAGTTGGGTAGAATAACTTATGACCTAGCAAACCCTTGTCCTTGCGACCTATCTTAGCAAGTCTACTTAGATTCTAGAATTTAGAAAACCTTAACCCATTTGGTCAACCAAGCCTTGGTCAATAAAACCGTAGGATGATAGTATAGAAATAAACAAGACTTAGATCCTTATGACTCTTAGACTATTCATAATTGTTTTTATTCATCTATTATCGTGCCTATATTTTACTATCTAGACTAATGATGCTAATGTAGCCTAGTTTTTGCAAGCTTAGCCTTTTACCAAGCTTGTTCGTGACATATATGTTAATGGAGGTACCCCACTAACATATTGTCTATCAGAACCGGTGCATAATGGTCTGATCAACCGAGTGCACTTCGGTTCGCTTTTATCGATTATTCTACGTGGATGGAACTTAATTAAACTGGCCTTTAGAATCCCATCCACGACTGCCTTGACAATTCTTTTGAAATTATTCGAGCGTCTTTGAACCACGTATTCGTATTCGATATCATCGTCTTCGAACTCTTTATTGCTTCGCCCTCACCTATTTTAGGAGGACGAAGGCGTCATACTAGAACTTCCTCTAACCTTCCCATCGGCTATGACCATCACCACTCAATATTGCTATATCTTCGTCTTAAAACTACTCGACCATTCCCTCGACCCTAATTCTTCCATTTTGACTTTCTAATCACTTGAATTTAAGAGTGATTACAATCCTCTCAATCGTATCCTCAATATAGACTACGACCATATAAACTTCGAACCCTTCTATCTACCGTTGTGCCCTCTCACTCCCCTACTAATTCTTAATTTCGAGGACGAAATTCTTTTAAGTTGGGTATGATGTAAAACCCCTAAATTTCTACTATAATTTTTTTTATTTTTTTATTAATATTTGTACGGATTTAAAATTTTGTATTGTACGTCGCGTAGTCGTATTTTACGTCGCGCACGAAATTTTATTTTTGCTCGACGAGTGCGAATATGTGCGAACGTACATATTTTAGAAAAATATTTTTATTTGTTATTTTATAGTTTCAAAATAATATATGCAGTAATTATTTTACTATCAATACCAAGTTGTAATTTTATTTACTAAAGGCCTTCATTTATGCAATTATTAAAAATAATTAATATTTTATTGTATACTAGAAAAGCATAATTTTGTAAAAATAATTATGCGTACATAGCTCATAATCAATTATTAGTTATTTTTAAATAATAAGGTAATTTTCAAAATTATTATTATAATATTTTTTGAAAGCATATTTTGAAATTTTGTGACAATGTAAATTTTGATTTAATTTTAAGGATTGATTTAAATAAGTAAATTAATACCTATATTTGAATTTGATTTGTTTTTTTTAAACTAAAAGAATTAAATTAGATTTAAATTTGGATTTTGATTTGTATTTGGATTTGGTTTGATTTTAAATTAAAGTAGGAATTATCTACTTGGGTTTTAAACCAATTCTAATCCTTATCTAATTGGGAATTCCCACATCCTATAAATAGGCAGGTACTCCTCCAATATTTTTCACAATATTCCTCCAAATTTCCAATACAAGTGTCGTGCATCGTGTCTGTGTCACCTTTTGTTTCCCACCATAATTCCTATTACAATTACAATTCTTCCCGACCCCGTGTCCGACAAACCGGACACAAATCCAGCATACAGACCCCCTCTCGTGTTGGACACATCCCGACACGACCATCTAAACCTATTATAGCCGTCACCACCATCATACACCTACCGCCGCACCACGACACCCCCGACTCCCCGAGCCCCTCGACCATCACAGCACCACCTCCAGACCACAACAAACTACCACCACCACTACCAGGGCCCCTGGCCACCAGATCCGACCCACGCGCCATCGCCACCGCCGAAAAAATCCAACGTCAGCCAACTTTCCATCACCGCCACCGCGGCCGTTGCCGTTGCCGTCGGTGCCACCACCAATAACCACCACAGCCCAAAAATTTCCAAGACAAAACCATAAACCTACATACCTGACCGCCACGACGCCGCGTCGAGCCGGCGAGCGGCCACAGCGGACCGCCTCGCCCGCGTCTTCGCCGTTCTCCGCCGGAAAAACCCTCTTCCAGAAACTCCCCCGTGCCACGCCCGGCCTCGCCTCCGACCGGCTACAACCACCCCAAACGCCAAACCCTCTTCTCTTCTCTCTACTCTCGATCCCCTCCGCCGCAACCGCGGCCAACGCCGCGCTCCCCACGCCGGCCGACCGCCTGAGCGCCCAGCCCGCCGTCGACTACGAGCCCAACCAAAAACCCCTCCTTTTCCTCTCCGCCACCTCCCACAGCCGCTGATCCCCGGCACCACCCTGTCTCCTCCCCGTCTCCGCCAGATCCGCGTCCGCCGACGACCCCCTTCGACCTCCGCCTACTTCCGTGCCCTCGCCGCGCGCAGCTCCGACCCCGGCGCCCGACAGCCGCCCACCGCCCACTGAACCGTCACGTCGACCCCTTCTCTTCTCTCCGACGACCTAGCCACCGCGCGCGCGGCCGCGCCCTCCCCGAACCCGCGCCGTCCGCCGACCCGAACTTCCTCCCTCCTCCGCCGGAGTAGCCGAGCCCACGCCTCGCTCTTCCCTCTCGTCCCTCTCTCGATCTGTCCCGCTCTCTCGATCCTCTCTCGTCTCTCTCCTTCTCGTTCTCCCCTCTCTTCTTTGATTTTTTTTGAGTTGAGTTTAGCTGTCTCATGGAGGAGCAACAATCACTTGTTATTTTTATTATTTATTTATTTAATTTATTCTTTTAATTTGATCATTTTTATTAATTAATTATTTAATTCTTTCTTTTTTTGGTTTGTACTGTTGTTAGGTATTAGCATCATTATTATTTTTATCATTGTAATTATCATTATTATTATTATTATTATTTTTATTATTGTTATTATTATTATATTTATTATCATTATCAGTATTATTATTATTATCATTATCATTAACATTATCATTATCATTATCATTATCATTATCATTTTTATTATTATTAATAATCTTCTTCTTCTTCTTATTGTTGTTATTAATCTTATAAATTATTATTTTTATTATTAATAATATTATTATTATTATCATAATTGTTATTTTGATTATTATTATGCTAGTGTGTTCCTTTTACGAACTATATGTTAGTTTGTTAGCATTATTAAATAGGAATTATAAATACTTATGGGAAGCTTTCAAAACTATTATTATTATTATCATACTTTTGGTAACTAAGATTTTGTTATTATTAGTTACTATAAATAACTGATTTTTGCGTAATTAGGTATAATAATCTTTTCAAATTATTTTGTAAAAATATAGGTATATGGTTATATAAATATTTGGTTTGGCTTATATTTCAAAATATGGTTTTAAAATTTTAATTTCTAGATTATTAAAGAAATATTTTGACCCGTGAAAAATATAGTTTTTGCCTATAATTTCATCTTGACAAACTTAGAATTTCTAGCCTAAAAATATTTTGGACTAATAAAAAAATGTAGTTTCCAAATTGTTTTCATATATTTACGTAAAATTTATTTTTAGTTTTTCTTTTTCGTTTCTTAAGTATATTATTATAAATAGTTTTCTAAAAATCATAAATATTTCATTATCCATTTTTTTTTATTTTCTCCTTTCCATGACCAATCACGTTATTTCTATTCCTTCGCAAATTTCGAGACTACCGTATGTCCACCCTAACTAATTTGACCCTTCCGGACCCAATGACACGATTCGTGCCACCATCAGAGGTCTCCTTGTGTAGTTGTTACACCAAAGTTGCCGATCGTGCCACATTGATTATCGCAGCACACCAGGCGCTCTACCAGGCAAGACACCTTGCCATTAGCTGTTTAATTATTTTAGCTCATATTTCATGCATTACTTATTTTTTTTATGCAAAATAAACTGTGATAAATGGCATAACTGTTCATTTATATTTTCTGCTGTGTATTATTTTTCTTACAAATTAAACCTAGATTTAAGGGACCACCTGGTGTGTCGCATTCATTGGCCTTGACACATTGTAAACACGAAGTTGTGAGTCGCATGTAGAATACGAAAGTGCGTGATTGGCTGGCCACCAGTACATACAAGCCGTGCGATAGGAATAACCGCTAATAGAGGTTGCATGCTAGTTTGACTTAGCGGTTATAGTGGTTTGTGTTGTGGATACAACACAGTAGGCATTGGGCGGGGAGGACAATTCCTTAGCGTATGGGCTTCGATGCACTTCCCTTGTGACCCGAACTCTCCGCTGGAGATACGGGGTTGATGACCCATGCTCTTCCTGCTGGGGCCTCTGGTGCCCAAAGGGGGACTATGCCGATCCTATTCAGCCAGGGCCCATGCGTAGGAAGGATTGTTCTTAACAATATTTCACTTAGAATGGTAGGCTACCCTATCCGTTAGGTACGAGTACTTTTGGTTTGGGTACTTGTATCTGACCGTGACTTGGAACCATAACTTGTCGCGGATTAGTTCGTCACATCTTGTCCTTGTTTGGTTGTAGGTGTGACTTACTACTTCGATGAGAAGGTATTGAACCTTGTTGGGGTCCGAATACCATATCGGATTCTTAGCATGGAAAGGTACGTCGTCGTGAATTAGTTTACCATCTTCTGTCCTTGTTTGGTTGGGGGGATGGTATGCTCGTTCAGTAGGTGCGTATTGGACCATGTTATAATTCGATTGACTTATTTATTTGAGCAATATTTATTCAGTTTATATGGCATGCTATTATGTGTCTTGTTACGTCCCTCTGAGGACCTGGTTATCTCTCCAGGTGTGTGCTATTGTCTTTCGCAGGTGTTCTAGCTCTAGCCGTGATCTTCGCTATTTCTTCGAGGATGATTGCACTTGGATCGTCTTCGCTTCGCTCGCCACTCATTTCATTTTCTATGTACTTTTTCTTATTTTGTTGGTAGTGGATTTGTCTCCGCCCAACATATTGTATCAAGACAAATTCATAGTGATTATATAATATCTTTTATTCTTATGGATGAGATTAGTTATGGTTCTACTGCATTTTACAGCTTATGTATTCATACGAGGGTTCCATATATTGGAGTATACTTCGTACGAATACAGCTGGCATGTCTACGTTCTTAGTCCTACGTATTTTGGGACTGGGGCGTTACAAAGAGGGTGGCCACCTCTAGTGACAGATTCGGGAGTCAGACCGACTCTTTCAGTTATTTTTATCATGACACTCAAGAGTTGTCGGAGAAGGCACTCCTGGCGGGATTCTTAATGATATGGCTGTAAAACTGTGTAGTCTCGGGCGGAGGAGGTTCTATTGAGAGGATCAGTCGTAATTTCATCCTTCCGGCTGTGAAGTTAGTTTTACGAGTCTGTCTAGCTCTCCTTCCGGCCATGGTGTGCATCATATACCATGGCCTTCGTACTTTCACATCCAAGGTTATTGCTCATGAGGTGACGAAAGATTTTGAACGGACCGAGCTGCCCTATTATTATTTGATGGGGTAGCTGTTGATGCATTATCCGTCATTGATGAGACCGGGCTCTCAAGATGGCGTTACTGATGATAATGCTTTTATCTTCCGCTATCGTAATGAGTCTTGGGAATTCGAGACCATGCGTGCTTGCCGAATGGCACTGGCGAGGGCAGACATGTACAACATTTTTGCGTCTATCCCTCGTTTTACTGATAAGGAAGTAGCGGCTGTCTATCTTGACGGTATTGGGCCCCCTCAACTTCTGGACGGCCAGATGCTTTTGTGGCTGCGAAATATCTGCCCCGCTCATTTGGTGTATCGCAATCGTAACACTGTCTTTCTGGAACCCTATCTGCCTAGCAGGTTCGCCCGACAATTTGGGTATAGTCAGCTTTTTCTAGACAGCCCTAGCTCTTATCTGGGATTTGAAGGTAGCCTTCTAGACGGCATCCGAGCCTGGCATTACTATGACACATTCCATACCCGTGCCGTTTTCCTCAGTTACCGCTATCAAGGCGTCAGTAGATATCTTGTATATGGCGGCTTTGTACTACGTCATGGCGAATAAGCCCCATGTCGGTTTTAACCCATGTACCAGTTTTATCGTTGGTACCGGCCTGGATGAGGGTTTCCAGGGGGCCAAGACAAGGAAGAGGAAGAACAGAGTCGAGGTGCCGGATTCGGACTCCGATGCTGCAGATGATGAAGGCGACGAGCCTGATGGAGATGACTCTTCCTTTTCAGTGGCAGATGTAGGGGCAGATCAGCCGCCTGTTTTGCCAAATGAGATGGTGGTAGTTCAGCCATCCGTTGCACCCGGCCCTGCACGAAAGCATAGCAGGCAACTTTCTCCTGTCGGCGGCATTCCTCGCTCTCGGAAACTGGCTGTGACCAGACACCGCGGGCTAACTATAAAGGAAAGAGGCAAAGAAATTGACCCCGTATCAGAGGTAAATAAGTTACTACCGGTCCTTCCTTTCTTCTAGCTTTGATTTTAATCATCTTCTTTCCCTCTTGTAGGCGTCAGAAGAAGAGGACTCTCGAGTAGCCGAGATCGTGACTCGTGATGACGGGGGCTCCGGTGAGCCTGCCCCTGAAATTGCTGAATTCCGTTCAGATGATGCTGATCAGGTTGCTTCTCTCTCTGAGGTGGCCGGGTCGGGGGAGCTGGCCAGATTTAATTTGGAGATCGCGGGTGAGGAGACCCTACCAGCTACGAACGAGCTGCAGCATCGATGCTCCTCTCCCGGTAAGATAAGCCGAATCTTAACTTGCGAAGAGGCCTATCGGCTCTATGATCACATCCTTCGGGTCACGTCGATTGATCATTGTCATGGACATGCAGGTCCTATCCCTCCCGTGCCGAGGATGGACCTTGTTGAGACAAATTCTGCCGAAGGGGCACTGGCGGAGAGGGGCGTACCTCTTCCCCCTTCGGCTCGTTTTGATAGTTCTCTTGCGGGCTCGAGTTCGGCAAGTCCGGTGATGGGACAATCGGGGCAGGGGACGATGGTCCTCGTGTCTTCCTTTGCTCGGGCGGCCCAGAGAGTCAACCTCACCGCCCTGCCAAGTGTCCAGGCTCTTCGGGTGGCAGAGGAAGAGTTAGCCGCTATCCGTGCATCGTTCTGCTCGGAAGTGGCCCCCTTGGTGGCAAGTTCTAGCACCACTCCTTCGATGTTGCCGGCCACGCTCCCTCTGACGCCGTCCTCTACAGAGGTCCTGGACGAATCGCTATAGGACGTGGTCGACAGCTTTCATCGTCACTTAAAAGGGGGGATATAAGCTACTGTGGACAGAGGGACCTCTTTCGTCTTGGCTCGGCAATGCGCCCAGGGTCAAATTGATATCCTTAAGGCCCTTCCTGGTGGGGCAGGGGTGGCTGCACTTCTGGAATCGAAGTTGTTGGAGACTGATCAACTGGTGGCCCAGCTTCAGGTATTGCGGCAGGTTGATCTGTCTGCTGCTATTGATCAGGAGCGGGGCTCCCTCACAGCTGCTATAGAGAAGGCGAAGGCAGCTCAGGATAAAACTAGGCCAACCATACTGAAGGATCTTCGCATTCTGTCTGTTCGATATGATCAATTGAGCCATGTGAGTGAAGACGTTACGGCTCGGGAAGCAACTGCCTCTCGCGGGATTGCTGACACGCAGGATCAGATCCTTGAGCTTCAGAGGAAGTTAACTTTCTTTGAGTCTGAGCTCGAGGCTGCCCGGATTGACAGAGGGCTAATTATCCAGGAAGCTGACAAAGTCAATCGAGCTTCGGCTGACTTGGAAGTGGCTCTGAAGAGGTTGGATGACGACTGTCGGGCACTCATAGACCTGGATAATGGGGAGCGGTTGTCTCAAGAGGCTGAGCGCAGAGCTAGACAAAGGCTTGAGGGGGGTACTGCCTTGGTGAGAAACCGCCTCTTGGAGTTGTGTAATGCCGAACTGTAATCGGCTTTTCTTCTTTCGTTTCTGTTTTCTTTTTCTTTTTTCTTTGAGAGGGACGTGGTCCCAAAACATGTAACGCTTTTTTTCGTCTTTCAAATAAAGAGTACTTTCCATTCTACCCTTCATTTGTATTGCTTGTTGTGTCTGTGGTATTGTGGTGATGTTTGCCCCGCATGAGGGACTTGTTTGTGGACCTGTTACCCCTGGCATACCTTGGTTTTAGGTACAGGTAACAAGTTTGAATGGGGATACTTAGAACAGTTTCACGGCAAGGTGGTCGTGGACGTTCCAAGTATCGGGATATAGAATGCCATGGAGTAGCTGGGCTCCCGGGGCATGATGAGGAATGGTGGGCCTATACTAAGAGACTTAGCAAAGGTCATTTGTGGGCCTATTATCCTTGGCATACCCCGATTTAGGATACGGATAATAGGATGAAGGGGAACCAACATACTCACTCAGAGGTAATGAGGACATGGCAAGTATGAGGGTTTTACAGTGGAGTCTTCCTACTCAGAGGTAATGAGGACATGGCAGGAGTGGACTCAATGGAGGATATTTGTGGTCAATAGAGGACATTTGTGGACCTATTACCCTTGGCGTACCCTGGTTCAGAGTACGGATAATAAGACGAGAGAGGACCGACATACTTACTCATAGGTAATGAAGACATGGTAAGTACAGAGGTTTTACCGTGGAGCCTTCCTATTCAGAGGTAATGAGGACATGGCAGGAGTGGACTCAGCGGGGAAATTTTGTGGACCTATTATCCTTGGCGTACTCCGGTTGTGGGTACAGATAATAAGTCGAAAGGGAGTCATCATACTTACTCAGAGGTAATGAGGACATGGCAAGCATGAAGGTTTCTTCGACGTAGCCTTCCCATTCAGAGGTAATGAGGACATGACAGGAGTGGGCTCGATGAAGGAGGGTACATAGAATGACTCAGAGGTGATGAGGATATGGAAGTTCTATGTAAGGGGTGATTTGTTTTTTGGCGGAAGTGAAACGACTCAGAGGTAATGAGGACATGGCCGTTTTGGAAATTTGTGGATCGGTTACCCTTTTTGTCCACTGAGAGTGCGGGTAGTGGATCATGAGGGAGGATCTCTTTCAGGAATAAAGTTCAGGGGTATGATCATACATGACTTACTATCTGAGAGAGTGACCGGAATATGAGTTCAGAGGCACCAGCGGGTACATGACTCGATAATCTGGAATATGGAAATGTGAGTTCAGCGGCACCAGCGGGTATATGACTCGGTAATCTGGAATATGGAAATATGAGTTCAGCGGTACCAGCGGGTACATGACTCGATAATCTGGAATGTAGAAATATGAGTTCAGCGGTACCAGCGGGTACATGACTCGGTAATCTGGAATGTGGAAATGTGAGTTCAGCGGCACCAGCGGGTACATGACTCGATAATCTGGAATGTAGAAATGTGAGTTCAGCGGCACCAACGGGTACATGACTCGGTAATCTGGAATGTGTCGTTTAGACATAATATTTCTTCAGGAACTTGCCGTTGACGGGCAACATGAGCAAGTCTCCATTTTGTTTTGCGAGGCGGTAAGCACCGTTGGAGAATACAGCCTCGATGATAAATGGACCTTCCCATTTTGGCTGGAACTTGTCGACGGTCTTGTGAGTCATGACCATCGGTCTCCGGACTGCCAGAACGAGATCGCCCACTTGGAATGTTCTGATTTTGACCTTCTTGTTGAAGGCTCCAGAGATGCGTGCTTGGTATAGCTCGATCCTTTGCTGAGCCAGGAGGCGCTTTTCATCTAAGGCCTCTAACTCTTGTAGTCGGCATTGGTAGTTATCATCCGTCGTCAATTGATAAGTGAGGGCGATGCGGAGTGAGGGTATTTGAGTCTCCAATGGGAGAACTGCCTCACTCCCGTACACCAGGGAGAATGGTGTGTTCCCTATGGCCGTTCGGACTGTGGTACGGTATGCCCATAAGCATTCACCAAGCTTCTCGTTCCAGTCACGTTTGTTGGACGATACGAACTTCTTGAGAAACTTGATGATAGTTTTGTTGAATGCTTCTGCCAACCCATTTGCTGCTGGATTGTATGGCGTTGAAGCAATATTCTAGATGTGGTGCTTATCGCAGAACCGATAGAAGGCGTGGCTTGCAAACTGCGGACCATTATCGTGGATGATCCTTCGGGGCAGTCCAAAGCGATAGATGACGTGATGCTTGAGGAAGCTGATCACGTTCGAAGTTTCGACTTCTGCAAGCGGGACAGCTTCCGCCCATTTGGAGAAGTAATCTGTGATTGCGAGTATGAAGCGATGTCCTCGGGAGGAAGATGGAGTAATCGGACCGATGATATCCATTCCCCATGCTTCGAACGGCCAGGATGCCACTGTCGGATGTAGAAATTTGGATGGTTGGTGGATGAAGTCCGCATGAACTTGGCAGGCTTTGCACCTTCTTGCATAGTCTATCGCATCTGCTACCATCGTGGGCCAGTAGTAGCCCATTCGGCGAAGACGATCTTGCAATTTAGGGCCAGGCTGATGGGCCCCGCAGACACCGTCATGAGCTTCTCGTACGGCTTCTTTGGCTTCTGCGTTTGACAAACACCGAAGCAATAATCCATCATAGGATCGTCGATACAGCATTTTCGTCTCTGTATCATAGAAGAATCTGAGAGAATGCCGTCTGATGGAGGTGGCTTCCTTTGGGTTCTCGGGCAGGATGTCGTAGACGACAAAGTCAATGAATGGTTGTCTCCAATCTGGGACATCATCGATCGTCTGAACGGAATAACTCGCCACGAATTGAACATTGTTTTTGGGGCAGACCAGTTCATGGCCTATCACATCTACCGATTGATGAGTATGATTTGGTACTGCTAGGGAAGCGGCCAGGCCTGCTAAGGCATCGGCTTCGATGTTTTGGAGTCTAAAAACGTGCTCGATGAAGAACCCCTCAAACGACGAGATGATGTCGATCGCTATTTGGTGATAGGGGATCATGTCTTCGTGGCGGACTTCGTATGAGCCCCGGATCTGGTTGACGATTAATTATGAATCGCCGTATGCTTCAAGATATTCTACCCCCAACTCTCTTACAAGTTAGAGGCCAATGACCAAAGCGTTGTACTCGGCCACATTGTTAGAGCAGGGTTCTGTGAGAGAGTAAGCGCGATTGATCACCAATCCGGAAGAAGAAACCAGCACCACCCCGACTCCGACGACGATGTTGCCCTTGGGTCCGGTTCTCGAAGCACCGTCGAAGAACATTCGCCATATATCATCGTGAGAGGTTGTATGCGAGTCGGCAACCTCATCTGGGATTTCTTTATATATTCTGGATGACTCCGAGCCCGGGTGGTCCGCCAAAAAGTCTGCCAGGGCTTGACCTTTGACAGCCTTTTGTGGGACGAAGATCATATGATAGGGGATAACAATATTGTCCATGTAGCGAGGCGAGAGCTGAGTGCCCCTGGTTTAGTCATGAGGACCCTGAGAGGGTTGACTCGTGAGATCACATGTATGGTTTATCCAGTGACATAGTGCCGCATCTTCTGAATGGCGAACACCAGGGCAAGGCATTCCTTCTCCACAGCGATGTATCGGTGCTCTGGCCCAATCATCATTCGACTGAGGTAATATATGGCTTGCTCATGGCCTGCATCATTGTTTTGTGCCAGCAGAGCTCCGAAAAAATGCTCCATTGCTCGTACGTAGAGCAGGAATGGTTTTCCAGCAACCGGGGCCACCAGGACTGGAGGGTTCGAAAAATACTCTTTGATGCTGTCGAAGGCATGTTGACACTCTTCGTCCCATACGAATGAGATGCCTTTCTTCATGAGATGGGTGAATAGTCGACATCGTCCGGAGAGGTTAGAGATGAACCTCCTGATGTAAGCTAGCCTCCCTTGAAGGCCTCGAAATTTGCGGAGATTTCTCGGGGGACCCATCTCCATGATTGCCTTAGTCTTCTCAGGGTCTACATGGATACCCTGGGCGGTGATGATGAAACCCAAGAACATCCCGCTGGATACGCCCAGGAAGGACTTCGTAGGGTTCATTTTCAAATTGTGCGCTCGTATCAGGTCGAATATCGTCCTCAGATCCTGCAGATGGTCTCCCTTACAGCGACTCTTGACGACGATGTCATCAACATAGCACTCTACCGTCTTGCATAAGTGGTCTCTGAAGATGATGCTCATGGCACTTTGATATGTGGCGCCGACATTCTTCAAACCGAAAGGCATGACTGTGTAACAGTATGTGCCAATCGATGTTCGAAATGATGTATGCTTTTCGTCGTCAAGAGACATCTTAATTTGGTTGTACCCCGAGAAACCATCCATGAATGACATACGTTCGAATTCGCAGGTGTTGTCAATCATGATGTCCGTGATAGGGAGGGGGAATTCATCTTTGGGACATGCCTCGTTCAGATTGCGGAAGTCGATACAAATTCGAATCTTTCCATTCTTCTTGAGGACGGGTACTATGTTGGCGACCCAATCCGGGTGTTGTTCCTCACAAATGAAGTCGCTGGCTATCAGTTTGTTGACTTAGGCTTCGATCGGATCTATGATGCCCGGGCGAAAGCGTCGCTGTTGTTGCTTGACTGGCTTTGCATCTGGCCGAATGTTGAGCTTGTGCAGAGCAATATCGGGATTTAACCCCGGCATGTCTTCATAGCTCCAGGCGAGCACATCAATATATTCTTTGACAAGTTCCAGCAGCGATTCTCGCTCTTCATCTGTTAGGCTTTTACTGACGAAGATCGGTTTTGGAGAAGATTCGCTGCCGAGATCCACTTGTATGACCTCATCTTCAGTAGGAGGTTCTCTCTGTTCGAACCGCTTTTTCCATTGTGTATCCAGCTGTTGGGCCCACGGCTCTAGCTCGAGGATTTCATGAATGTCTTCATCTTCTTCATAAGCGTCGGCGAATGCCATGTTGACTGACAAGACTTGTCTGAATATGTCTCCGATGCAGGTATCCAAATCAGAAGTTGGTAACCCGGTTGAATGTGAATGCCAGTCACATTCTTCATCTGAACTCTCAGGGTCGTCAAGGGTGTTACATACCCTAACCCACATCGAGTCTTGCTATAGTAGTCCCGTGGTTTGCCAGCCGGGACCGGTGGCTTCAAAGGTAATCGTCGTCCAGTACCGTAGTTCAAGCCTGGCATCGTCTCCAGATCATATCCCTGTTTCTACATGAGATATTTGGATTGGAGGCTATAACGATACATAGGCAGTCTCCCGGCATCTGATCCAAGGTCGACTTCTTCTATGGTGAAGGGATGCGGATCGTCCTTCTGGCCGTAGATGATTGGATGGTCCCCTCCCTCGATTATGCGGTAAGCGTCTTCCACTGGGGTAAGCTGGATTGCGGTGTACACATTTGTCACCTGTGTGTGTAGGTGAGTGCCTATACCTTGTTCCAGCATACATTGTACACAGCTTATTGAGCTTGAAGTAGTTCAAAGATAGCCCTTTGTTGATGAAGTAAGGTATCTTTTTAGGGGGATTACATAATCTGCGGAGGGAACATCAGTGTGGGCACCCACGTACTTGGCTAGCTCCGGTTCCTCTTCGGCTACCCCCTGTATAAACGAAGACTGAGAGGACGGCCTGGGCAGCTTGATCGTAAGAGGTTCAGCTGGTGGAGCAGAGCGTGGAGTTGTTGGCAGACTAGCGACCCCCAGTCTGGTGCTCGATGCTGGGCGGGGAGTGGTTGGTTCGTTAGAAGTTCCAGGCCTTGCATCGGGGTGACGACCCTTCTTGGAAAAATGTATCGTCATTGGCTTATCGGAGGGATTGAGCTTCTCCGTTTACGGCTGGCCGACTCTCGACAGCCTGATTGTCAATGGCTCCGTTGAGGGTCTTGGCATTTGGCCAGACCTTGGCAGCCGAATTATCATCTGTTCTTCTTGTGCCGAGAGGCTGATTGCGTTCTTACGCAGAGTGGCGGTAAGGGGTGCAGACTTGTCAGGTTTGCGAGCTTGGAGGTGGATCGTCAGAGGTTCTTCTGATCCTGTGGCTGTCTCGGTACGAGCTTGCACATCTCCTTCACCAAGATGCTTCTTCGACTTTTCGTACAGACAAGAGTCTGAGTAGTAGGATTCGACCCCTTTGAAGGGATCGATATCAGCAAATTTCGTCCTCACGAAGTCGTATTTGTCGATATTTGAAGCACTGGTGCAGCGTGGAAGGCACGATCATATAGTCGTGTATCCACGGGCGCCACAAGAGGATGTTGTAAGAAGTGTCTGTATCTATGACGTAGCAGGTGACTTCTGACTGGAGATCGCCAATTTGACACTTCAGACGAATCTTCCCAATTGGGTAGCTCCTGCATGAATTGAAACCGCTGATGGCGGTGCTTGTAGGCGTCAGGCGATGCATTGGGATGCGGAGATGATGTAGTAGACCCTTCGGGATAATGCTTATGGAAGAGCCAGGATCAATGTGCATCCGATCCACCTTTACGTCGCCGATGTATCCAGTGTAGTATAATGGGCGATCGTACAGGTTGGTTTTGATAAGCATGTCCTGCGGAGTGAAGACAATGTTGGGCATCGCTCCCATGCAGGCGCTGTCTTGGAGATCTGCAGGTGGGTTCTCTCCCGTGAGGTTGACCTGAGCTAGGTATGCGTCGGTATTTTGGAGTGCATCGCTCAAAGCCGCACGAACATCCTTTGAGAGTCTCAGAAGCTCGTATAATGACAACTTGGCCGGTGTGTTGGCCAATTGCGCCAAGATGTCAAAGTTGTAGGGCTTCTCCAGCCCTTATGGTGCCTTTTTTCGGAGGGATTTGTCAAAGCGAGTCTCCCTCGGCCTAGGCTTGTCGGTCGTCGGAGGCTGAGCCGGTCCCGGAGCGTCAGTTGTAGCGGGCTGATGATCTTCAGTCGAGTTGTCAGCCACAGGTTGGGATTGTGCCCCAGACCGTGTGACGACGGCTGTAGCTTCTTCGATATCTGCCGAGATTGTGCGGCAGGACCTGACTTTTCCACTATTCTTCTTACAGATGGAAGATGATGTGGGCCGAGTCACTTTCTATACCAAGTCTGGATGGATCCACATGACCTCCCCTCGTGACGTGGTGAGGGGCACTAGACCAGCAGCCTGATCTCGGGGAGGTGGAAGATTAGCAATCTCCATTGTTGCCAGAGGGATGGGGACCACCCCGTCTTGAGTTTCCGTCGGAGAAAAGCTGCCGAATTGTACTGACACCATATTGGCTGCCACTGTTACCTCCTCGAATTTGATGGCCAGAGCGTTCGAATCGATGAGATTTTGGATGTACCGTTTTAGTTGGTAGCAGTCGTGTGTGGCGTGGTGGATGTAGCGGTGGTAATGGCAGTACTTTAGGTTTTCCATGTCTGCCTGCCGCGGTTCCCGTCTTGGTGGAGGGAAGCTGAATTCTGTCTCCTTGTATGAGCATGTCCAAGATGGGCTTAACGTGACCGTCTTCGAAGGAGTAAGTGATTTGCGGCCATTGTTTGTCTGTCGGCTTTGGCTCGGGTTTCTGTGCTGTGTCGGCCACCATGGCCTGCTTACCCCTGCTGTCCCGATTGTTGGAGGGGCTACCCCCATTGTCATTATTGGTATTAGGACGCTTGCCCTTGATTTCTCCGTCCGAGATGTGCAATCCTAATTGACGAGCCTTCTTCAATCGTTCTTCGGCGCTTGTGGCACTGATGATGAACGTCTTCCAGTCCTTGAATTGACTTTCGCCCATCCAGAGACTAATTGTTGGGAGCAATCTTTTTGGCAAATTTCAATCAAGGAGGAATCCAGATTTCAGATGGCAGCTTCATTGCGGTTTGGCGAAACCGCTCGATATAGTTCCTTGTCAGTTCTTTCTCCCCTTGGACGACGTCCATGAGGGTGGACATTGTGATGTCCTGTCCTACTTTGTAGAACCTCTCCAAGAACATGCGCTTGAAGCTGGCGAAGGAGTGGATGCAGTTGTCTGGCAGGTTGCGATACCAGTCGAAGGCGATCCCTTCCAATGCCCCGATGAATAATCGTGTGAGAATGGCATCGTCATGGGGCAGATGATCGGTGGTGACCTCGAAGTAAGTGATGTACCGACTTGCTGAGGTCTTGCCATCATAAGGATTGATATTGAATGGCTTATATCTTGGTGGGAATGGAACATCCCTCCAGGCAGCAGGGTACGGTTGCCGTATTCTGAGGTCTTGAGAATTTTCTCGAGCGTGAAACATGGCTCGGAGCTCCTGGACCTCTCTTCTCGCTTCGCGGGCCTCATCCACGGCGGTGGGGGCCGTTACTTCAGGAGGATTGTTGCCCGGGTTCGGTGCCGCCGAATTCGAGTCCGCATTGACCGCAGAACCCGTGCTTGTTTGGCCAGGCGTCCCTCCGTGCAGAGTTGGAAGGGCCGTTTTGATCTCGTCCACAGACTTGACCAAAGCAAGCAATATGGCTTCGAGAGTGTCGATGCGTTGGTGATCACTGGAACCACCTTGGCTGCTGTCTGTCATGAATACCATCTTTACATGAGGAGAGATGGACGGAGCGGTGGAGGAAGCGCCCTCCAAATCATATCCCTGTAGTGAGAAGTCATCGGGGTATGTGGGAATGTTCTCTTCTGGTTCGGACTCGAAAGAAACAGTACCCCCAGTCTCCGAGTTCGCCTCGTCTTAGGAGTTGTGGACGTCCTCGGGGACGTTGGGGTTTGCTGTATCTGATGGGAGAGTTGTCTCCCCCGGCTCGTCTTCTTGGAACATCGTGTTGTCGTGGAGGTTCGGAGGAGTGCTACCCCCAGTCCCAGCAACCCCCAGCGTTGTGGACGACGAATCTCCCACTGTAGCAGAATTCGTCTTAGAACGGGTGCCTTGGAAAACTCCGGTGGTGGGCACCCGCTTAGACGACAGTCTTTTGGTCAAAGTGGTTGAAACCTTCGGGCTAGGAACATTTGTCTTCTTCCCTCTCCCATCGGCAGGGACTTTCTGAGCAGAGTTGCAGGAGACGACGGGAAGTGCCTCGTCTTCCGAAGACGGCCGTTGCAGTCTTTGAAAGACGGACTGCCGGTCTTCTCGTACCGTCGCGTTATTGCAGCAGCAGTTGACGATGACCTGGGTGCAGTAACATCCGTGGGAGGACTTTTTGCACCCCAATACATTTCTCTTTCCTTGCGTTTGTGGAGGATGGCCTCACGCAAGTCAGATGGGTCTGGATCGACCATGTTTGCTTCCTGGATTTTGGGAGACTTTTGCGAACCTCTCTGTCCGTTTGCCGCCGGGGGCTGGACTCGAGTGGTTCTGTACAACTTCCCATCTGAGGCCCGCATAACAGTATGTGGGACGCTCGGATGGTCAGAGACAGGATCAGCGGATCGAGCATGCCAAGCTCGCGCTGTCCTAGACTTCTTCGCTCTAGCACGTAAGGGCATATAGTAGGAAGAGTCTAGGTGATGCTGGAGAGAGTCAGACATATCTTCTTGGGAGCACAAGAGATCAAGACCATAAGATAGGCGGTCGAAGACAGAGCCACGCGGGGTAGGCGTTATGCGGCTATCATCAATAATCTTCATACGGCTGGCAGATGTAGCCGCATAGGCGTCCTTCATGCGGCTGGGAGTCTCAGCCGCATGAGTTTTCTTCCTGCGGCTGGATGATCTGGCCGCATAGACTTTCTTCATACGGCTGGCAGATTCACCCGAATGAGCCTCCTGCATGTGGTTGGCAGATTTGGCCACAGGAGTGCTCGGCTTCTTCTTGGGGCGCATAGAGTCGCTCTTTGTCCCTGCAAGTCCAGCATCGTAGTGCTTTCCTCTACCGGATTTGGGGACAGCAGAGTGCTCTACGGCTCGGAGTGGAGCCGTGTAAGAGTCGCCTTCGCCGTCTTGGGTAGCAGAGAGTACCCCGTTCAGAGCTTGTGGAGGAGCAAATGATTTTGGCCTCCACTCGCAACGAGCTTTCTTTGTGCGGGTTCGCTTCTGGATCGGGCCAGCACTTCCTTCAGAGAGCATTTCTTCAAACGCCTGTTGGTCGAAGCGGACGACCATCTTCTGTTGCGTGGAGCCAAGTTTGGCTGTATCCGATTGCGTCACCAACTCCTCAGCCGTGGAAAAGTTTGTCCCCAGCAGAGTCGCCATCGTGTTTGCCATGAAATATAAAAGAACAGAACAATTATCGGAGGACTGGACTTTTACTTCACAATACAAACTCGCTTGTACAAAGAAAGCCTAGGGACGAAAACCTAGGTACAGCAATCTAAGTACAATTGTTTATTTTAGATTCTGGGGGGTGACGATAGAGGCTCGGGAAAGCGACGGCCGCTCTGCCTTACTCCTTGGACGATCGGGTGCAGCTTTTTTGGCTCTGTAGAAGAACTGCTTGGCGTTGATGAAGAAATGCTCTCTCTTCAGGCTCTCTGGCTCTCTATGTGCGTCTGTCGCTGTCTCTGTATATGTCTCTCTATATCTCTCTATGTGTGTCTCTGTGTATATCTCTTGCAAGGAAATGGCACCCTGCTATTTATAAGAGTGGGGGGCCTCATTAGGGTTTACAATGATTGCCCATTCTTGGAAGTCGGCGGCTAAGGATCATTGGATCTGGGCCGTTTATCGAGATTTGAGCAATAAATATGATTGCATCAAATCTTTTGTGGGTAATTAATGCTGATTGACATAAATCCTCCTGATTTGTCATGCCAACCTCGGATTCCTCGACACGTGTCTTTAATTGGCTTATTTGCAAATGATCTGATTTGATCCTAATATTTTATTGGGATTTGCTGAGAGATTCGATCAATCTGATGCTACGTGCCCTGCTATCATGCCACGTGTCGTAACAGCAGAAATCTGAGCCACAGAAAAGTTGGGTCGCATAAAGCTGGCCACGTGTCCAGGCTGCCTAAGAGTGGCCCCCCAAAATATTTGGACCGTATGGTATGATTTGAGCCGCATGAGTGTGGATGACCGCATGAGTGAACCGCATAGAGATAGTCCTCGTGAGCCGCATGGGGATGGTCTTCGTGAGCCGTATGAGGGAGTCCTTCATGAGCCACATGGAGTTAGTCTTTGTGAGCCGCATGGGGCTGGTCTTCGTGAGCCGCATATGGGAGTCTCCGCTTGAGCCGCATACAACTGTCCACGTGTCAAAGTCGCATGACAGTTTCTGAATCTCGGGAGATTGTGTCAGAGATTTTCATCGCTTCCCAAGGAATCCGTCATTATGAGGGAGTCATAATGATATCTTCGTGTCAGAACTGTCACCTCGTCAACGCTGTCAGCCGTCAAGGCATTTAATACAAAAACGAGAGAGCTGTTTGTAGGCCACTTGGCTCCTCTTTGAGCCGCATAGGCGCTCGAGCCGCATGGATACTTGAGTCGCATGAACTCTCTGAACCGCAGGGGGCTCTATGACTGCATGGATCTTTCTTTATTCTTTTCCATGCTTCTACAGCTTTACGTGCGTATTTTGGCCTTAGCGTAAAACTTAGGCGTAGACTAGTCATGGCATAGCTCAGCCTTGGCGTAGTCCAACCTCGGTGTTTCTATTGATCAATACTTTATTCACTTTATGTCGGCATAGCATTTTCCTATTATATCCTTACGCCTTTTTGACATGAACTTGATATAATCATGATAGGTTAATATTGTTAATACATGATTGTCGTATGGAATGTACCATGTGTCTTGATTTGGTTTGTGGATAACCAGAATGACTGGAACTCAACCCTGAGAGTTATAGACTCGACCATACTAAATACTAGTTGATTTTCATACCTTGTCACGAATTGACATTGATTGTTACCTTGACTGAATGATTGATCATGCGTTCCTAATTGGAACTAAGAGACTGGCTAGTCGTCTTATTGGAATTGAATGAGATACGTTCATATTAACTATGAACTATTGCAATCGATTGGCCGATCCCGAATATTGGCATATAGGCACGTGCAGACTTTAATTTATTTTTCTACAAAAGCAGCATGTGTACTTTATGGTCAAGGCATGATTATTCCGTGGCTAGATTTGATTGTTGTATGCTATGTAAGACCTACAACCTAACCGCACGGGCATCGTTGTAGAGTTGTGCATATCGTACTTTGTACGAAAGTACTCATTCCGAAGGACCATGATCCACGGCATGGGATTTCACTTAAAATAGATGCTACTAAGTTAAATAAAATAATGATTGTATGGAGAGAATGGATTCCCGAGTTCTTACATGGCAGCCATCTTTGGGACTATTAGTGCCCGAAATGTCAGCTGGTTCCCACAGATATTGCAAATCTGCCACACGGACAGGGAGCGGTATCTGCTTATATTATTTATTGTATATTGATGACGAACGTCCCGCTGGGACGTCTAATTCATGATTGGCGCAATTGATTGATTGGGTAGACTAGCCTTACTTGTACATGGTAAGAACCGAGAAATCCTTATTACATATTTCCAGGGTAACTTGGGACTTACAGTAGCAAGCCGTAGTAGTTGAATGGCCGTTTAAATTGATTTGTTTGTATACTGTGCCTACTTTGTTAACTAACTGAGATGATCAGAACGTTAGGACATGACGGGCCAACTTCTGTCCTTGTTTGGTTGGAAAGTTGGTTCGAAGTGTTGTGATGCTATGTGAATCCCAGTAGCAAGCAGAGATCTATTTATCATATTTTCTTATTACTAGTTCTAATTCTTCATATCGTGCTTCCTTGCGGTACTTGCTATCAGAGGTCTAACCTCTCTGGTTTTGCATGGCCAGATTTAGAGCCGGTTCCCGAGGACTCAGCTTACTTCTACCTCCAAGATGGTCAATACTAGAAGAATGATCGCAGGAGGACACAAGTAGGTTTCTTACTTCCCCGCTCGTTTTGTTACTTACTTTATACTTTGTCGTTTGGCACCGACATGTTAGTCGGATTGTCTTGTACTTACTTTTACATAATTGTAACTAAGTCAGACTGCAGCTGATAACAATTGTGTATACTTGCTACGTCGTCTGGCTATATTTTGTAAAGTCAGATCTCAAGAACATTTTGACTGAGCGTTTGGGACGCCTTACTGCTTTATCTCACATGTTCTCTATTACTGTTTCTTGTTTGAATGATTGAGACAATAGATGTGGAGTAACCCTAGTGAGACTTTCATGTAGTATACACCCCCTCGTCTTTTAGACAGCATTGATCGTATTATACGGTATTCATCTACCCGTAATACATAGCTGGCTGAGTCATCCCCCGCTCTCCAGTATTCTGGTTCTGGGACGTGACACCCCCTCTCCACCGTGCGACCCTGCTGCCCTCCTCCTTGCCACACACGCTCCCGTCCCACCGCATACCGGCTTCACCACCACCACCTTCACCGTCACCACCACCACCATCATCACCACCACCACCACCATCACCGCCCCCTCCCCCGCGCCCGCTCCCCCACGATGCTGCCCATCCCCTCCCCTGCAGCCCCCGCCCACCCCTTCCTCCGCTGCCCCACTTCGCTCCCGCACTCCCCCAATCTCCCCCACGCTCCCCGCCCTCCCCCATGTCGGCCGCGCCCCCAGCCGGCAGCCCCCCCTCCGTTCGTGCGCCCCCAAACGACAGCCCCCACTCCGTCGCCTTCCACCAGCAGGCAGCCCCCCCTCGCGTCCGCGCGCGCTAAATGACAACCCCCCTCTCCGCCCCTGCCCTCAGCCGGCAGCCCCGCTGCCTGCCCTCCGCCGCTGCTGCTCCCGCCGCTCCCCTCCAGCGCCGGAGAAAGAGGGGGAAGGGGGAAGGAGAGAGGGGGGAGCAGTTGGAAGGTGGCAGCAAAGGAGGGACTAGGAGAATAATGTGAGGGTATTTCGGTCAAATTTTTTGGTCAAATGAGTTGAACGTTTGTAAATGACGGTTTTCGTCAAAAGTGGAGGGTACCTTACATTATGGCAATTGTGTGGGGTGCACCTTGAATTTGGATAAGAAAAAAGTGAAATGCGACTCAAAATTTCTTAAAATATTTTATTGCGAATGAACCAGACAAGACATTGTGTCACCCTCAATTCAAGCTGACCCTCGAGTAAATTGCCTACAATAGTTACATGGTGGCCTACAATTGGTTTGTTGAATCGAGAGCAGGGTTATTGAGACCCAAAAGTATCTACTAGTTTACCGAAGAATCCTTTTCCAGTCGAACAAACTTAACATACGCACGACGGTTCCCGGTTTTAAAAAGGAGCGGGCTCGCACGACGACGGCGGGAAGAGATCAAGGCCGTCAGATGGCTGCAACCAACGGCGAGGATATCCCCTCCGGCCTCCACTCTCAACTGACGTCTCTCCGCCACCGAGTCGAAGTATGAAACCCTAAATTCCCAATTACCTTTTTCTTCCGTTGATAAAAACTAGGGTCTTGTTCCTTACTGATTTGATTCCGAAACCAGGAACTGGAGCGAGAGAACCAGAGATTACAGTTACTGGTGTCAAAGTGCCGTTGTTTCCAGAAGGTTTATGCTCGTTAGACTATCAATTGGTTGTTCATTACATACAGTTCTTCTTGATACCTTTTTTTTTTTCCTATGATGGTGGATTAATACTTAATATTGGGGATTTTTGACTAAATGATGTAGTTTTTGGACAATATTCCAAAAGCAAAAGAGGGTATTTTGTATACTGTGGTACTTTTTTGAGTTTTTCATATTGCATCCTCAAAATGCAATTTCATATTTGAGCATGCTTTAGGTTATGAGGTGGGCTTGAAAATGGGTTTCATAAGTGAGCATACATGGTTAAGGGCCATGTCATCTATAACACTAACAAACACCAAATCATTTGTTACGACCTCAGTCCAAGTTCTTTTTAGGCCTCTCCCTGCTTCTAGTAGCTTGTTTGAATATCACATTGCTATGCATATATTGGTATATGTTGGACATGTCGAAACCATTTGAGATGATTTTCCCTTATCTTATCCTTGGTCAGTGTCACCTCAAGCTTTCCACGAATACACTCATTTCTTATCATATCTTGCAACGTAGCCGCTCATCTATCTTAGCCGTGTCATTTCAGCTACACTCATTTTCCGGTCATTCTTTTTTATTTGTCTAACAATTCGACTCATACATCATGACTGGACCTATAACGGCCTTACAAAGAGATTATGACAAAGGATTGATCTAAATACCAAAAATTATCGCTCCTTTCTTGATATCTCTTGTCCATTAATATGACTCCTTCCTTTGCAAGATCGAACGTTAGAGCCGATTATAGAGCCCTCGTATAGAGTATTGCTAAAGGAATGTGGTTGAAGAGACCGTTATTTGAGTGGATCTCTCCCCTGAATTGTCCTTTCGCTTATATTGTTATAACAAGGCGTCAGTCAAAATAACAAGTGATACAGTGCAACATGGTCGGACAAAACACATTGAGATTGATCTCCATTTTATTCGTGAGAAGCTAGATTCAAAGTAGTTGTGCTTGATCTATGCTACATTAGAAAAGGAAGTTGTTGACTTATTCACTAAAGGTCTGGTTGGTTCTTGTTTTTAGAGTCTTCTCGGCAAGCTCAGCATGACGAATACCTATACTTCGCTTGAGGGAGAGTGTAGAGAAGATTACATGAAGATCGCCTCCTCTTCCAAATTAGGCTACCACATGGCTTGTCAAACCTTTGACTAGCATATCACCTCCTTTAAATGTTTGTATTTCTTATAAATAAGGTCGATGGCTCTATTGTAAAATACAACAATCAATATGATTTCTTCTTCTTGTTTTTCATAGTTTTGAATCTCTTCAGAGTGGAAAGTAGCATACAATGACCTAGTCTTATGTCCAAGCACCTTACCGCATATAACTTGTTAGGTACATCCTTGTATATCTTTTTGGTGTCTTTGTTCATATACAAAGATGAGAAAGTCTGATAATCATTGTTATATTGACTGAAACCAATACCACTATGCTGGTGTCATAATATATACGCAGACTTGCACGTAGATTTTAATGATTATCAGTCATAATCTTTTTCAGTTTTTCTATTATAACTCTTCTAATTTGAAAGTTTTTAGTATAAGTGATATCAGCTTTTCCCTAAGTAGTTCTAATCACCACAGAAGATCATCGTAATACATCTCTCCTTATAATTTTGGAATCAAAAGCCGACCTTACTAAAATGATCTCCTTCTACCACGAGTAGGCTTCTACTAGTGTAGATTGGATGACATTCGTGGTCGATTTATACTCTTTTGTGGTATATCGTTTATCACTTCCGATAACATGTGACCAAGTTCATCATTTCTGACGTGTATATTATTTTTAACAGAATGGTAAGCATGTTAGTTGCATGCTAACTGGTTAGGTAAGATCGAGCGTATCAGTATCGAAGCACGATCCTGAAATTATTTTGGACAAAATAATTAGCCCGACGACACAAATGGATTTTCAAGTCACCCTGTTTAAGTTAATATTACTAATTATTTTATTATTTGACCACAAGTCTCTTACACTATTCAATTGAAACCATAAAAAACAATAAGTAAAATGCAAATATATGTTATATGGTTTTATAGTAGGCCTACACTGGGTTGGGGTTTGTTGTACAGAGAACGGGTTATTGAGACCCAAAAGTATCTACTAGTCAACCAAAGAATCCTTTTCCAATCAACAAAGTAACATATACACGACACATCACGGTTCCCGGATTTAAAAAGGAGCGGGCTCCCACGACGACGACGGGAAGAGAAGAGATCACGGCCGTCAGATGGCCGCAACCAATGGCGAGGATGTCTCCTCCGGCTTCGACTCTCAACTGACGCTATCTGCCACCGAGTCTAAGTATGAAAATTCTCAATTTCTTTTATTTGTCTTCCATTGATAAAACTAGGGTTTTGTTCCTTAGTGATTTGATATGGAAACCAGGAATTGGAGCGAGAGAACCAGAGATTACTGTTACTGGTGTCAAATTGCTGTTGTTTCCAGAAGGTTTAAATCGTTAGACTATCAATTGGTTGTTAATTACATACAATTCCTCTTGAAGCATAATTTTTTTATGATGATGGATTAATAGTTAATATTGGAGATTTTTTGACTAAATGATGTAGTCTTGGAGAATATTCCAAAAGCAAAAGACAATACTTTGGATACTTATTATCGGAGTAGCGTAGTGGTACTTATCTCATATTTCATCCTAAAAACACAATTTCATATTTGAATTTGAGCATGCTTATGTTCTAAGGTGGACTTGAAATACATTTCATAAGTGAGCATGTTACATGGTTAAGGGCCATTTATAACACTAACAAAAACTATGTCATTTGTTATGACCTCAATCCAAGTTCTTTTTTAGGCCTATCCATAGTTCTAGTAGCTTGTATGACTAATGTCCTATCGCTATGCATATATTGATCTTGCAACGTTCTAAGGTGGACTGATGTCCTCCAAGCCATTGGAGACAATTCTCTCATCTTACCCTTAGTGTTACCTCAAGCTTTCTTCGAATAAACTCATTTCTTATCATATCTTGCAATATAGCCGCTCATCCATCTTAGCATTCTCATTTCAACTGCACTCATTTTTCGGTTATTCTTTTTTATTTGTCTAAAATTCGGCTCATAAAGCATGGCTGGGCTTATAGTGGTCTTTTTTTTTTTCCTTTCAATTTCAACGTTATCCTGTGATCACAAATCACTCCAAAAGTACACTTTTATTTCAATAATCTTGTTTTAATTATATAAATCACATCCTCTCCATTACGATTAAGGATTTGATCTAAATACCAAAAATTACCACTCCTTCCTTGGTATCTCTTTTCCATTACCGTGTACTACTTCCTTTGCTTTTGACCTTTGGTTGAAGTTGCATTTCATACACTGTTTTTGGCCTACTAATTTTAAAATCCTTGCATTCCAAAGGCAAAGGTAAAGCTTACATATTGTATCCTAGAGGATGCATGTTCGAAACATGAAAGAACCTCTCCATATATATATATATATATATATATATATATATATATATATAT